>CAIIXF020000002.1:9058299-9666649 GCA_903813345.2 Owenia fusiformis
CCCAGAGGGGGATATGCAGCAGTTTTCTAAAAAAAAAATTCAAAAATTCAAAAAAAATTCAAATAGTGGGAGATATGGAGGGACTGAATATGGAAACAAAAAAAACAACAAAAAGGTCTTTCTATCTATTTTAACAACAGGGTTGGTGAGAAGATCCAAAGTCTTGTTGAACTAAGACTTTTTATCTTTGGCAGATTGTAAACAGATGTTAAAAAGAGGTTTGTTTTAGAACCGTCATAACTTACAATTTGCTCGCAAAGTCATTGTTCGTTAAAAAGTAGACAATGGTTTTCTTTGAATCATAAGTTAAGATTACAACAAAAACAATCCTTAGTAGCATGTTTGTTTTTTTTTGATTTTTAATGGGGTGCACCTGCACCACCCGTTTGAACCACCCGGTTGAACCATCCAGTTGCACTATTCTATAAGAGATCACTGAAACACTTGCATCTAATCTGTCATTTGGCTCGTATTTAATAACAGGACACATTATCTTATAGGGTGTTTCATTTCTTGGACTTTTTTCTCATCAAGCTCTTCTTCCGGAGACTAGTTACAGGGTTTTCACCAGGACATTTTTAGACCCCAGATTTTTAGCGGTATTGTGACTACTTTTTTCGCGGTATCGCGACTACTTCTCCCCCATGTGAGATCAGAGATATCCTGTTAGTATACTTTTCAACATACTTCTTAAGATTATCTTGCTATTTTAATCCCAATATTTATTTCTAAAAGGTTTCTGACTTCCTATTCCTTGTTTGTATCCAGTTTTATGTATTTTCTCATGAGTATTACTGCAAATAATGTGACAAAAATGTAAAATTAGACTCCGGAAAAAACACTTTAGACTCTGGAAAAGCTATTAGACTCTGGAGGGTTTTAAGACATTAGACTCCGGAGAATCTCCAGAGTCTGTAAGCCTAGTGAGAACCCTGAGTTAGGCAAAAGAAGAGCTCGATCAGAAAAGAAGTCCAAAAAATGAAACACCCAATTATCTTATTTCATTATTATTACATTGTTAATCAGTATTCTACGTTTCATCTTGACATATAATATATTTCAATGTTCATGTTGGGCAATTACTTGTTTTTTGATTACGCTAGTCATCCCGGTGCCAATATTCTGTGGCCCTGAGTGGTTTTTCTAAAGCATCACTTATTTCAAAGCCGATATAGGCTTATTTTTTTTTATTTTTTTTTTATTTTTTTTTATAGGCTTATGAATGCAAAAAGAGTGTTCCATGTTTCACCCAATTCCTTTCAATAGATAGGAGCTTCACTGAAAATTCAAAGAGAAGTAATCCTTTGAATTAAAAATATGTCACTGGATTTTGGAGAATTTTACTCTGATTGGGTAGCCAAGATCAAAGGATTGTCTCTAACTCATAGAGCGGAGATGAAGCTCTCTTTCAAGAAGTGAAATCACACTCTAGTGTTCTCCACAGTAGTTTTTCTCAAGTGGATGCAATATTGTCATTTTTACAATTCAGACCCAAATTGGTCAAAATATACCTATTTTTCACGATTTTTCTCATTTTCAAGTGGGTGCAAATGGATTTTTAGGTAGGTGCAAGCCTATTTTTAAAATCCCAGATCGGTGCTGCGCCTATTTGCTTTAGTGCTGGGGAGATCTCTGCACGCTAGCAACAGTTATCTTACCTTTATTGCATTCCTACCTAAAACTTTTTAAGTGTTTAAAGTGGTTAATCTGAGTGGTTAATTTGCCAAATTGTCAAATTTATAATTTTCCTAATGACAAGAAACTTCCCATTGGTAAACATTATGAAGATAATATTTCCGGCATTAAATTTTCCAAACCTGGCAAAAATTAGGCAATAGGCAAATTAAATAATGGGCAAAATTACCACTTATACTGTAAAAACAGTATTATTTCATATCTTTGGCCTCATATCGCAAGTCTGACCGCAGGATACTCATTACAATTTTCAAAGCCATTGCATTGCTAAAAGATAAAAAGGTTCGCTTTTTTAATAAAAAACAATAGCATGTTTGAAGTGATTACAGTGTAATAAATCCAAACATTTTCTATTGAAAATACAACGTTGTTTTTATCTAAAGTGCCCTAAGTCTAGTTGATATTGTCTGATGGAAGTTTCCATGGTAATGTGTTATTGATCCCTGAAAGTAAACTGGATCAAAACTAGATTTAACATGAATACAGATATCATTATTTCATTATCTTTTGCATTATATTTGAAACTCAACTTGATTTTATAAAAATATTGTAATATCACCCTTAAAACCTTTACCCTTGAACAAGATGAGACTGGTTATTAAACCAGATGAAGCTCTATTTAACTCATTGCTGAACAACCCCGAGATATGTCGTCTTTGACGCGTGATAACCATATGTGACCATATGTGCTGTCCAGTAATTGTCACATAATCTGTACCAGTTGTCTTACTAAATATTCTATACTAGTGGTCACTAGGGGAACCTGGTAGGGTGCAATTGAAATATATTGTCATTGGCTTCACAAATGACATATAACTTAGCACATAGGGTGTTGACACAGTCCATTTTATGCTAATGTGAAAACATGCAATTTTCCTTAATTTTTCATCAAAATTGCCAGTCACAAGCAGAAAACCCCCAAAAATGGCTTTGGCCAACAATGAGTTAAGATGCAAAATCAAACTCTCCTGAAAAGGGTATTTAAAATAAGCCTTTTTTCTGAAAGAAATTTGCATTCAGTATCAGACTATCAGGTCCTGGTGCTCATAGTCTAAAAATCATACTGTAAATATATAAAGCACATGAGTTGACGCAATAAGCATTTACTGATTTAAGCACACACTGACATAATTGTACTTCTACTAATTTTGGTAGCCATCCACCAAATTTTTAAAGTCCGCCAAATAAGTAGCAGAAGAATTCTCTGGTAATTTTAGTACCATGTAATATACCATTATTGTATTGTATGGTATCTTGTTTACCACCAATGAAGGTAAGCAATACCTCTTGGGTATAGCACATACTATATATACGGTCGTAAAGGAAAAAGTTGGGTGTATGTTTTTTTTAGTATGTGGGCTAGCACAGATAATATGGTACTGGCAAATTGATGGGTAACTTCTGATTCAAAAACTACCATTGTACTCCATTTTCAGTTGCTGTGTGTACGAAGGGTGCAATAGTCGCTTTCATCTTTTCATATTCAAACGTCCATGAAAGGCCACATTATGTACCTTTATGACCATAAAGATCAGCCTTAAAACTGTACAATTGTCTGTCCTAATCAAATTATAATAATTACTATTAGCTTATTGGTTTCAGGGTAAGTGATCTCTCTGGAATTGTAGCAACAAATCTTGTACTTGAATTTCGTCTCCATAGCATATAACACCCCGACATTTGAACTCAGAATCCTACAAATACTCAAGACTTCAGCAAACATGGGGTTTGGGCAAATTAGGTTCAATTATTATGCCGGGCATAACAACAGATCTACTCTTATGCCTGGCATAACAATTGAACCCATTTTGCCCAACCTCATGTTTGCTGAAGTTTGAGTATTTGTAGGATTCCGGGTTCAAATGTCAGGGTGTTATATGCTATGGAGATAATCATCCAAGAAGTGAGTTTAAAGGGGAAAATGAATATCAAAAAACTTATACCAGAAGGCCAAAGTCATCTGGTTTCACATATACAATTCATTGAGACCCAGTGACTTGGTGGAAGACATTCCTTTAAATCTCAGATGAGATATTGGAAATAAGAAATTTGTAAACTTAGACCAGATAATTCATTGAAATTGAAAGATTAAAAAAATCTGTCATGAAAGACTGAATATCTTGTCATCAAAGACCGCCATTGCTTCTATTCAGTTTTGAGAGACTCGATTAGATTATAGGCACACCAATATAAATTGCCAATAAAATTCACAAAAGATTTAGTTTCTATGGTAATAGGATTAATTGATAACGCTGGTCTGTTGACTCTACTCTTGCAAAATTATGGGAACCTGTTCCTCAAAAATTGAGTGTTGGATATTTTACTGAAATTATTTATTTGGATATTTCCAAAAATAAGAATCATCACCAATTTGAGTTTGTGCCTCACCTATTTGAGTTTGTGCCTCACCAACTTGAGTTTGTGCCTCACCAATTTGAGTTTGTGCCTCACCTATTTGAGTTTGTGCCTTACCTATTTGATTTTGCCTCAATGTGAGTTGCTTCACCCATTTTTAGGACCTTTATATATCCCTAGAATACAGAAAAAATAATTTGACAGATTTGAAGTTAACATATGCATCAAGAATATGTGTAATATTTTCTGAAGTAACTTTTCTACAGTGAATGAAATTTTTATTTGCATTTGTTAGAGATATTCACTTGAAGTATTATAGTTAAGGGATGATTTGGCCTTTGGGAATCAATCAGTATATTCAATATGAATAATGTTTATTCAATACCAATAATGATTATTCAATATGGAAAGGTTCAGCAATCTTGATTGAATTATCTTATAATGGCTTTCAAAGAAGGGGAAAAAATCAGAAAATTACAAATTATCCTTTTGAGAATCTGTTTGTACTGTGCCAAAATTGTGATAAATTTTGATATTTTGACCAAAAGGGGTAAAATAAGGAATTAGCAAGCCGTTGAAAGGAAAAACCCTCTGAGAGTATACGGTACACTGTATGTGATTAACTTTTGAATTTGGTTTGAATCCGCCTTTACTCTTATCTTCCTCAAAACCTGTTTTGAATGTTACCATGTATTTATCCTGGGAGTAAATTATTTGCTTTACAGTTATAAATGTTGTGCCACTACAATCAAATAATCCAGCTTACTAATGAAAGTTTAAGAAGTTACTCAGGTGTTCATCTATTGCACAAAAGGTGTTTTTCTATTCAGACGCTTCAAGTCTCAGATGGCGTCATCTTCTTATTTTGAGGGTTCTACAGTTGTACCCTGACCACGGAGGTTAGTTATAAAGTAGCCTCTGAATGGTAAGATGGTAATTTTATGGTTCAGTGGCCCAACCTTATACTGGTGGCTGTCACATACCGGGTCATAAATCAATTCAAATTCAACCACGATGACAATTTTTCAGCCAATCAGCAAACATGTAGACTCTAGAGAAACATGTTTAAATAATGATTATATAATTACTTCAGAGGAAAACAGGAAATGATCATATTTAGATACAGCGTCCTTTTTTCAAAAACAAGCTTTAGTTGGCTCTTGGAATTTCTTAAATTGAAAGAATGAAGATGAAGCTATCTTTTGAGAAGCTAAGTCAAACGAATGTGAGAGAGTTCTACATCTTCTACTATCTCTTGAAGAGTAGATAACGAGGAATCTTGATAAATCAGAGCATCTAGCCCCTGGGCCTCATGGTATTTAATGGTGTAGAAATAATCCAGTTTACAGCAATCAAGGGGTACCAAAGATCAACAAAGACCAAAGAGTGTTAAGGTGCTATGGAAGTTAACAGGAAATGACAAAACAGGAAGTTACAATTTTTTTTGCATTTTTAGACATTTTTTGAACAAAGATAAAAGAATTCTGTTTTGACCTCCAGTCAATTCAACTAGTTCCAAATACCATTTACAAGTCCTGCATCACAATGTTCATGGTCAGAATGACCATGAACATAACCTTTTCAGCACTATAAAAATGTGACTGAAAAATAGCAAAAAGTTGGAGGTAGGAAAGGTCACTGAATAGAATCTTTTGAATTTTTTAGAAAATGTGCCCAATATATTGCTCTAAATGATACAATCTTTGAAAATTTGATATCGTTCATGGAAAAAGAAAAAAAAAAAGAAAAACTGATTTGAAAAGCGATTTATTTTCCTTTTTATGACTGCCATTTTTGTTTAAGACAATTTTCTAAAATTTCAAAGATTGTATCAGTTAGAGCATTATATTGGGCATATTTTCAGAAAAATTCAAAAAACCTTAAATGTTAGAAGCAATCTTCATATAATAAGCATGCCAATTTTTCCCTTATATTCAAAAATTTTGCTTAAAAAATGTTGAGTATTAGATTTAGTACTTATTGTAGATTTAATATACAGAAATGTCCAATTTTAATACATGTACATTTAAAAAGGAGTTTACAAGTTTTTGCCAGATCACCTTAAAATCAAAGTGAGGTCAGCATGACCTTTTAGAAAATAGGCATGCCCTTATATTATGACCTTATACTATCTGATGAATGTAAAGAACAAAAAAAAATTACAGTAAAACCTGTCTAATCCAAGCACTGTTCCACAACTAGTTACTGTGATGGAATGTCTATGTAACAAAATGGATAAACTTCCTGGACACAAGTTTTTTGTTTACTCGATTTAAACCTTCTTATAAGTCAAGTTGCAGATTATCATTTGACACAAAGTTAGACAATATAGTCTAGCTTTAAGAAATGCTCTCGGTTTGGAATTATGATTTTTGAATAAAGCTGTAATTCATGCATTTAGACCATCGTTTTGTTACATTGACGTAAGTTGTCAAAGTAACATACATGGGTAATATAACAGACTTTCGTCAATGTATCAAAAGCGAGGGACTAAATATATGAATTGCAACTTCATTTACAAGACAAACTCCAAATCGAGGAAACTTATTGAAGCGAGACTATATTTTCTAGCTTTTTGCCAAATTATAATAGGGTACTTGACTTTTAAGTTAAGGTTTAAATCTAGAAAACAAAAAACTCGTAACCAGGAAGTTCATCCATTTTGTTACATTGACGTTCCATCAAAGTTACTACTGTAGTTGCAGCACAATGCCAAGATTACTGTGTTCAGATGAGAAGGAATTCACCTTCAAGGTTTTTGAAAAGTGAGTTTGAATGTGAGTCAATGGGAGATAACAAAATTGGGACAGAGAAAAAGTGTTCATATTGAAAGGTATTCTGTTTCAGGGCTCTTGCCAGGCTTTAGACGCAGCAGATGTGGTGCAGCACCACACTCTATTTAGCTCCCTATTGGCAAATCATGACTGTTTCCACAGTTTAAACTTGACTGAATACACAACAATAGCAGATTTATCACAATTAAATGGTTATTCTGAAGATGTTAGCACCACACCCAAAATATTTCCTGGTGAGAGCCCTGTGTTTTGAGAGACGTTCAGAAATAAACAGGTTTTACTGTACGCTGTATCTTGTTTATAATAAACCATTGTGGCTATAAAGAAGCTCATTTGGTATCTCTGTAGCTTGTCTTCGCCTGGATTTAACTCAGATTACCATGGCAACTGTCTTATTACAGCACTGGGTATTATTTATTTCCTGTAATAAAAATAACATTGGTGGTCATATTACAAAATGAAGTGAAATTGTGGAATCAGCAAGGAATTAAGAATACAGGCATTAGGAGTCAATACTCAAAATTATACCAGAATTAAAAAACGAAGAGATTAATTTTTGGGGAGAGAAGGCATAAAATAACAATGTACTGATGGAATACTGAGGTATGGGTTGAGGAAGGTGTAACATCTTGATGTTGGCAATTTTTATTGACTTTGAAAATGTGCTATTTTGTTGGTGCCTTTTGTTGCTAGGCGAGCATGTGTGTGGTGTGGGGAGAAGTATGGATGTTCACTTCGTTCACTCGGCTCCCGCCGGTCGTTGAACGCAGTGAAGACCGAGTGTGCGAAGATGTATGGATGTGGTAGATGTGTGGGTGCCATATTAGCACTTATCTGTTAAACTTGAAAGTTTTACAGATGCTCTAGAGTATACTAGTTACTATAGTGCCAAGATCTGTTTAGGTTTTGGATATGCTGGGTAAATCACAAATGGCAGCTATTGTGTGTGGGGAGATGTGTGCACTCTTCTGTTCTACCTTAACAGAAGCAAGGGCATAATAATAGTGCCAAGATATGATAAAGTTTTGGGCATATTGTTTTTTTACATGGCACCCGTTTTGCTCTTGTTACATTGATCATGTCTGGCCTCAAGTCTCTCAACTCACCCCCCCCCCAACTTATATTATACTTCACTTACAGAGGAATGGAGGATAGGGGGGGGGGGGTGGTTGGGAGATAAAAGGACTTGTAGCAAGAGTATATCAAACCAGTTTTGATGAAAAAATCTTCTGCATGATAACTGAAAGATATATGTTTATTACTTTAAATCATATCTATAACTATCAGAAATTGACAGTACCGGAATGTTTAGAACAGTAATGAAATGTTTTAGCATTTATGGAATGAATGTATCAAATAATAAATAGATCTGCTGCATAATTGCAATTTCATTGGATAATAACTGGATTGAATCACTGTTAATGGTAAACATTGTTGAAATTTTGCTAAATTCTCTGAATCAAAGCGCAAGATTATTATCTAGCAAGTATGTGGCACGATAAACTTAATATAAGATTATGAGCATATTTCTTTCAATTACTTGGTATGTTTTTTTTAGTTGTGATTAAATTCCTAATTTCCTATTCCTGATTTTGTCTCTGGTATACTTATTCATGCTCGTGGTATTTAAATGTTGCCCTTAATGCCTCATGAATGATCTAAATTAGACATTTTCCTAGATTTTTATGCGTAAGAAAGATAATTTTTTAATGAACATTTAGTATACTTTGAGTAGGAAGAGTAAACTGGCAAATCAATGTGGAATTGTTTGACTTGGTCATCCCTAACCAGGATGAAAAGTCATGATTTTCAGGCCTACATGAAGTTTGGTGAAGTAGAATTGTATTTCAATATTCATGTTTTTCATATCCAGTGAAACCTATAAAGTGGAACACCTTCCAAGAGTTCCAAGACTTTAATGATGATAAATGAACCTCTATAAGTTGAACACTTCCCAAGTGGAACACTTTTATGTCAGCATTTCAGGCAGTGACATAATATACCAGAAGATATTCAATTTTAATTAATCTGAAAACATAGGATATAATCCTGTGCTAAGGGCTGATGTGAAAAAGTCACTCCACCCTGGTGGGAATCGAACCCACAACCTCCCGATTACATACGAGTATATAATAGTTGGTTTATCCTATGTGATCACTAAAAAATTGGATTTTCCACTTGACAGATTTTGCTGTGATATTATCGGATCTCATTTTCATAACTTTTCATCATGGAGTTTCCGAAAAAGACCGCCCGTTTTTAATTGTTGGTCTGCACTCAGCATCTTTAACAATTGGCAGATGGTGACATTTTGCATGTTAATGCCTTGTTACTCATATATATTACACCGGTTTTGCTACTTTAACATAAACATGTTATTTTATATTTTCAGTTAGTCGGAGGGGAGTTTGACATGGAGACTAACTTTATAATAGCAGACCCAGAGAACGTTCTCCATATGCAAGAGTTAATGGATTGTTGCAATGACACATTACAGGTACGTTGCGACACATTACAGGTATATTGAGACACATTACAAGCATATTGAGACATATCGGAGGTTCTTTGATACATATTCACATATAGCTAAGCAAGCTGTGTCCAATTCCAGTCAATCAGAAAATGCTTTTTCACGTAACTGCGTTCTTTTATATAACCAATGATACACATTACACATATGTTTTAACTTTTAACAGGAGTAGAAAGCATTGTCATGTCAAGTAGAAATCTAGTTGATAGCAGAGAAATTAATCAAAAATCAAATGCCATCATTGCAGATTGCCTGTTATCCATTTTGCCATTCTGAGCCTTTTTGCAAATCTAATTAGATGTTATAGTACAAATCATGTTCTAATTAGGAGGCCCCAACGGGGGGCCTCCTATAGATTTTATAGATATTATTTATTCTTTATTCTGTATTCTTTATTATTATTCTTTATTCTTCTCTGCACTTTTTCTCCTACTTCTAACTAGATTTCAACTATCTACTATATGAACCTACTAGGGTACTAGGTTGAACTTACCGGGAAAGGAATTTTTATCTAGGTCAAAATCTAGGTCAAATCAAAGTTTTTTTTGAGTTTCTCAGATTTCGTCGTCATACTTCATTATTTCTTGCGATGAATTAAAATGTAACTAGATATAAGCATTCCTTATAAATTGCTCACTATATCTTCGCATTCATTTTTTACCGTTTTTGAGATAATTGACGTCAAAAAACGGTAAAAATTGGTCTTTTTTCAACTTGCTTCAAATTGACCAATTTTTTTTTAAACTCATCTACAAGTTCTCAGGATACCAAATCTGACCTTACTTTTGACCTTTGACCTTTGGTTGACCTTCAGTGACCTCCGAAAGGTCAAAAAAGTTGATTTTTCAACTCGATTTTCTGGATTCAAATTTAGGTATATTTATTCACAAAAGACCCACTGAGGTCTAAAAAAGTAAAATTTGCAAGGTCAAAGGTCAAGGTCATCAAATGAAATCACAAACTGTGTTTTCTAAGTTTCTCAAAATTGGAGACTACAAATCAATTTTTTTTACTGAAAGTCAGAATATATATTCCTCTAAAGGTTCTACACATATTAGCAATTGACTATATATTAAAATTTTGCTCCAGTTTTGAGATATTAGAACTCAAAAACTGAAAAAAGGTCAAATTTCAAAATTTTTCAAGGTCAAATTTCAACTTGCTCTAAATTAACCAAATTTTAAAAAAAAAGCATCTACAAGATCTCAGGAACTCAAATCTGACCTAAGTTTTGACCTATGACCTTTAGTTGACCTTCAGTGACCTTCGAAAGGTCAAAAAAGTTGATTTTTCAAATATATTTTTCAGATATACTGAGGTCTAAAAAAGTAAAATTTTCAAGGTCAAAGGTCAAGGTCAAAGGTCAAGGTCATCAAACAAGATCACAAGCTGTGTTTTCTAAGTTTCTCAAAGTTTACGGGGCCTCCGTAAGATTGCTTGCAATCTTAAACATCTAGTTATTATAGAATAGATAGGTTACAGGTAACTTTCAATTTTGGAGGTGTTCTAATTGCAGAGGTTCTTCTATATTGTCATTCACTTGGCCATGGAACTCTCTTAAGTGTTCTACTTATGGATGTCTTCCATTCATAGGGGTGTTTCACTTAAATGCAAGTGTTTAATTTGAAGATGTTCTAATTGCAAAGGTTCATTTTACATTGCTATTCACTTGGCCATGGGACTCTCCTAAGTGTTCTACTTATGGATGTCTTCCATTCATAGGGGTGTTTCACTTAAATGCAAGTGTTTAATTTGAAGATGTTCTAATTGCAAAGGTTCATTTTACATTGCTATTCACTTGGCCATGGGACTCTTAAGTGTTCTACTTATGGAGGTCTTCCATTCATAGGGGTGTTCTACTTAAATACAAGTGTTCAATTTGGAGGTGTTCTTATTGCAGAGGTTCATTTTACATTGCTATTCACTTGGCCATGGGACTCTTAAGTGTTCTACTTATGGAGGTCTTCCATTCATAGGGGTGTTCTACTTAAATACAAGTGTTCAATTTGGAGGTGTTCTTATTGCAGAGGTTCATTTTACATTGCTATTCACTTGGCCATGGGACTCTTAAGTGTTCTACTTATGGAGGTCTTCCATTCATAGGGGTGTTCTACTTAAATACAAGTGTTCAATTTGGAGGTGTTCTTATTGCAGAGGTTCATTTTACATTGCTATTCACTTGGCCATGGGACTCTCCTAAGTGTTCTACTTATGGATGTCTTCCATTCATAGAGGTGTTCCACTTAAATGCAAGTGTTCAATTTGAAGGTGTTCTAATTGCAGAGGTTCATTTTACATTGCCATTCATTTGGCCATGGGACTCTCCTAAGTGTTCTTTTTTGGAGGTCTTCCATTCATAGAGGTGTTCTACTTAAATACAAGTGTTCAATTTGGAGGTGTTCTAATTGCAGAGGTTCATTCTACATTGTCATTCACTTGGCCATGGGACTCTCTTAAGTGTTCTACTTATGGAGGTCTTCCATTCATAGGGGTGTTCTACTTAAATACAAGTGTTCAATTTGAAGGTGTTCTTATTGCAGAGGTTCATTTTACATTGCTATTCACTTGGCCATGGGACTCTCCTAAGTGTTCTACTTATGGAGGTCTTCCATTCATAGAGGTGTTCCACTTACATGCAAATGTTCAATTTGAAGGTGTTCTAATTGCAAAGGTTCATTTTACATTGCTATTCACTTGGCCATGGGACTCTCCTAAGTGTTCTACTTATGGAGGTCTTCCATTCATAGGGGTGTTCTACTTAAATACAAGTGTTCAATTTGAAGGTGTTCTTATTGCAGAGGTTCATTTTACATTGCTATTCACTTGGCCATGGGACTCTCCTAAGTGTTCTACTTATGGATGTCTTCCATTCATAGAGGTGTTCCACTTAAATGCAAGTGTTAAAGAAGGTGTTCTTATTGCAGAGGTTCTTCTATATTGTCATTCACTTGGCCATGGGACTCTCTTAAGTGTTCTACTTATGGATGTCTTCCATTCATAGAGGTGTTCCACTTAAATGCAAGTGTTCAATTTGAAGATGTTCTAATTGCAAAGGTTCATTTTACATTGCCATTCATTTGGCCATGGGACTCTCCTAAGTGTTCTTTTTTGGAGGTCTTCCATTCATAGGGGTGTTCTACTTAAATACAAGTGTTCAATTTGGAGGTGTTCTAATTGCAGAGGTTCATTTTACATTGCTATTCACTTGGCCATGGGACTCTCTTAAGTGTTCTACTTATGGAGGTCTTCCATTCATAGAGGTGTTCCACTTAAATGCAAGTGTTAAAGAAGGTGTTCTTATTGCAGAGGTTCATTTTACATTGCTATTCACTTGGCCATGGGACTCTCCTAAGTGTTCTTTTTTGGAGGTCTTCCATTCATAGGGGTGTTCTACTTAAATACAAGTGTTCAATTTGGAGGTGTTCTAATTGCAAAGGTTCATTCTACATTGTCATTCACTTGGCCATGGGACTCTCTTAAGTGTTCTACTTATGGATGTCTTCCATTCATAGGGGTGTTCCACTTACATGCAAATGTTCAATTTGAAGATGTTCTAATTGCAAAGGTTCATTTTACATTGCTATTCACTTGGCCATGGGACTCTTAAGTGTTCTACTTATGGATGTCTTCCATTCATAGAGGTGTTCCACTTAAATACAAGTGTTCAATTTGAAGGTGTTCTAATTGCAAAGGTTCATTTTACATTGCTATTCACTTGGCCATGGGACTCTCCTAAGTGTTCTACTTATGGAGGTCTTCCATTCATAGGGGTGTTCTACTTAAATACAAGTGTTCAATTTGAAGGTGTTCTTATTGCAGAGGTTCATTTTACATTGCTATTCACTTGGCCATGGGACTCTCCTAAGTGTTCTACTTATGGAGGTCTTCCATTCATAGAGGTGTTCCACTTAAATGCAAGTGTTCAATTTGAAGATGTTCTAATTGCAAAGGTTCATTTTACATTGCTATTCACTTGGCCATGGGACTCTTAAGTGTTCTACTTATGGATGTCTTCCATTCATAGAGGTGTTCCACTTAAATACAAGTGTTCAATTTGAAGGTGTTCTAATTGCAAAGGTTCATTTTACATTGCTATTCACTTGGCCATGGGACTCTCCTAAGTGTTCTACTTATGGAGGTCTTCCATTCATAGAGGTGTTCCACTTACATGCAAATGTTCAATTTGAAGGTGTTCTAATTGCAGAGGTTCATTTTACATTGCTATTCACTTGGCCATGGGACTCTCCTAAGTGTTCTACTTATGGAGGTCTTCCATTCATAGGGGTGTTCTACTTAAATACAAGTGTTCAATTTGAAGGTGTTCTTATTGCAGAGGTTCATTTTACATTGCTATTCACTTGGCCATTGGACTCTTAAGTGTTCTACTTATGGAGGTCTTCCATTCATAGGGGTGTTCTACTTAAATACAAGTGTTCAATTTGGAGGTGTTCTAATTGCAAAGGTTCATTTTACATTGCTATTCACTTGGCCATGGGACTCTCCTAAGTGTTCTACTTATGGAGGTCTTCCATTCATAGGGGTGTTCTACTTAAATACAAGTGTTCAATTTGAAGGTGTTCTTATTGCAGAGGTTCATTTTACATTGCTATTCACTTGGCCATGGGACTCTCCTAAGTGTTCTACTTATGGAGGTCTTCCATTCATAGGGGTGTTCTACTTAAATACAAGTGTTCAATTTGAAGATGTTCTAATTGCAAAGGTTCATTTTACATTGCTATTCATTTGGCCATGGGACTCTCCTAAGTGTTCTTTTTTGGAGGTCTTCCATTCATAGGGGTGTTCTACTTAAATACAAGTGTTCAATTTGGAGGTGTTCTAATTGCAAAGGTTCATTCTACATTGTCATTCACTTGGCCATGGGACTCTCTTAAGTGTTCTACTTATGGAGGTCTTCCATTCATAGGGGTGTTCCACTTAAATGCAAGTGTTAAAGAAGGTGTTCTTATTGCAGAGGTTCTTCTATATTGTCATTCACTTGGCCATGGAACTCTCTTAAGTGTTCTACTTATGGATGTCTTCCATTCATAGGGGTGTTTCACTTAAATGCAAGTGTTAAAGAAGGTGTTCTTATTGCAGAGGTTCTTCTATATTGTCATTCACTTGGCCATGGAACTCTCTTAAGTGTTCTACTTATGGAGGTCTTCCATTCATAGAGGTGTTCCACTTACATGCAAATGTTCAATTTGAAGGTGTTCTAATTGCAGAGGTTCATTTTACATTGCTATTCACTTGGCCATGGGACTCTCCTAAGTGTTCTACTTATGGAGGTCTTCCATTCATAGGGGTGTTCTACTTAAATGCAAGTGTTCAATTTGAAGGTGTTCTTATTGCAGAGGTTCATTTTACATTGCTATTCACTTGGCCATGGGACTCTCCTAAGTGTTCTACTTATGGAGGTCTTCCATTCATAGAGGTGTTCCACTTACATGCAAATGTTCAATTTGAAGGTGTTCTAATTGCAGAGGTTCATTTTACATTGCCATTCATTTGGCCATGGGACTCTCCTAAGTGTTCTTTTTTGGAGGTCTTCCATTCATAGGGGTGTTCTACTTAAATACAAGTGTTCAATTTGAAGGTGTTCTTATTGCAGAGGTTCATTTTACATTGCTATTCACTTGGCCATGGGACTCTCCTAAGTGTTCTACTTATGGAGGTCTTCCATTCATAGAGGTGTTCCACTTACATGCAAATGTTCAATTTGAAGGTGTTCTAATTGCAGAGGTTCATTTTACATTGCCATTCATTTGGCCATGGGACTCTCCTAAGTGTTCTTTTTTGGAGGTCTTCCATTCATAGGGGTGTTCTACTTAAATACAAGTGTTCAATTTGGAGGTGTTCTAATTGCAAAGGTTCATTCTACATTGTCATTCACTTGGCCATGGGACTCTCTTAAGTGTTCTACTTATGGAGGTCTTCCATTCATAGAGGTGTTCCACTTAAATGCAAGTGTTCAATTTGAAGGTGTTCTAATTGCAGAGGTTCATTTTACATTGCTATTCACTTGGCCATGGGACTCTTAAGTGTTCTACTTATGGAGGTCTTCCATTCATAGGGGTGTTCTACTTAAATACAAGTGTTCAATTTGAAGGTGTTCTAATTGCAAAGGTTCATTTTACATTGCTATTCACTTGGCCATGGGACTCTCCTAAGTGTTCTACTTATGGATGTCTTCCATTCATAGGGGTGTTTCACTTACATGCAAATGTTCAATTTGAAGATGTTCTAATTGCAAAGGTTCATTTTACATTGCCATTCATTTGGCCATGGGACTCTCCTAAGTGTTCTACTTATGGATGTCTTCCATTCATAGAGGTGTTCCACTTACATGCAAATGTTCAATTTGGAGGTGTTCTAATTGCAAAGGTTCATTTTACATTGCTATTCACTTGGCCATGGGACTCTCCTAAGTGTTCTACTTATGGATGTCTTCCATTCATAGAGGTGTTCCACTTAAATGCAAATGTTCAATTTGAAGGTGTTCTAATTGCAGAGGTTCATTTTACATTGCCATTCATTTGGCCATGGGACTCTCCTAAGTGTTCTTTTTTGGAGGTCTTCCATTCATAGGGGTGTTCTACTTAAATACAAGTGTTCAATTTGGAGGTGTTCTAATTGCAAAGGTTCATTCTACATTGTCATTCACTTGGCCATGGGACTCTCTTAAGTGTTCTACTTATGGATGTCTTCCATTCATAGGGGTGTTTCACTTAAATGCAAGTGTTAAAGAAGGTGTTCTTATTGCAGAGGTTCTTCTATATTGTCATTCACTTGGCCATGGAACTCTCTTAAGTGTTCTACTTATGGATGTCTTCCATTCATAGGGGTGTTTCACTTAAATGCAAGTGTTAAAGAAGGTGTTCTTATTGCAGAGGTTCTTCTATATTGTCATTCACTTGGCCATGGAACTCTCTTAAGTGTTCTACTTATGGATGTCTTCCATTCATAGGGGTGTTTCACTTAAATGCAAGTGTTCAATTTACAGAGGTGTTCTTCTGTTCTACATCCATATATCATGTTGTTATTACGATTATAGATGGATTGATTGATAGATGATTTTCGATGCCGTTTCGGTGCCAAATTTCGGTGCCGTTTCGGCACCAAATGGACTGACTAGTCCAGTAGCAAATTTTGGTGTCGAAAGGTTTTGGTGCCGGAACGGTGTCGAAACAGTGCTGGAACAGTGCCGAATTTGTTCGATGCTGAACTTTTGGCATCGAATTATATTGGCTGTGTACACATCTTTATTCACTTGACTCCCATCAGTCTCAGTAAAGACCGAGTGTACGAAGATGTAGATTACAGGCAATTTTCATTTCTCAGAAAACATAATATACTATTGTAACTTAATTGACAGTTTCAAAATTATTTCTGTCATAGTAGACAGTTCTTAATGCCCCTTTATATTTTATTGCAATATTTCTAATGAAGGTTGAATAGAAATTCTTCATTTCGTTGACAATTACAATTGACAATTAAATTAGAACTATGCTGTAAGGTTTTATTTGAATGTCAGTGTCATGTTGTGTTTATTCCATTTTTTCTATTTTTTAAATTTAATCTTGACATTTTTCCTACATTTCTCAACAATTTGTTTTACTACATGCACAACACTATATAGGCCTATATTTTCCATTCCTTTTCATTTAATTTCTCAATTTTGAATTTGAAAATACTACCTTTCATTACCCTTTATTTGGATACCCTAGCATTTCTTATATTTTGCCAGTTGACTACAATACAATAAAATATAACCTGCATATCTGAACACCTCTCGAATCCAAACGTCTCAAAATGTGAACACTTTTTCTTGGCCCCAATTTTGTTATCTCACATTAATCCACACAGTGAGAAACCTTGAAATGTGAACACCTGCTAATCTGAACACTTTTGGCCAGCTCCATAGGCATTCAGCCTAGACGGGTTTTACTTTGAATGTAATATGTGAGTCAATTTGGTAAATGTAGAAAAAATAGACCCATTATTCACATTTTGAATAAATTGGATAACCATTGTCAAAGTTCAATTCAATTCAATTCAATTTATTTATTTCATAATTCTTATATAATATACACTATAAAAACAAGCCGCTAGACACCCTAGTGGGTAAGTTAGATCCATTTTGGTGAGATTCTGCAACACGTTGTCTTGGTTCACTGAATATTCAACACCATCATTCGGATCATCCTGCCATTTGAAAATGTCTAATTACATTCACAAAGTGAACTAATTTGATTGATGGTTTCCCATACGTAAAATTTCCCCACGGTCATATTTTAAAATGCAAAATTGAGTAGAAAATATTGGAAGAGGCGGGAAGTGATACAGATGGATATTAAGTAAACAGAAATGCAATAGAATCAAACAGTTTATTCAAATTTTAGAGAGAAATCTACAGGAATAAGCATAAATAGTGTTTTTTAAGCAGACGGCATGTATTAATTAGTCCTGCGAAGCATGAAATCAGGCCGGGGAATTGGCTCTAAACTCTTCTTGTAAGAGCTCTTTAGAGACCAAGAAGTGGCACTCATTGATTTCAAAACAGATAGTAACAAGCAATTTTAGGGAATATCACGAAGCATTTCATAGAAGCATTTTTTATTTTTCTCATTGATTTCAAAATAGTTGAGACATTTTATATTTCTGTTACAGCAATCACTTATTGAGTTGTGTGGTCTTGCTCTTGCTTTCGTGGAACTATTTTTTAAAGTCAGATACCATAAAACAAGCCATGTCAGGTTAGACAATATCAAAAATATAACCAAATTGAAAATCCAGTTGAGAGTTTGGAATTCTATGTCATAATGAATGGCGACTCTCACTTAGAGTCAACCCATTTGTGGCTGTATAACCAAATTGCTGGTACTACACACTGGCGGATCCAGAAGCTAACAATGGGATGGGGGGGAGTAGGGGGTTGAGGGGCCCATATTTTTGATCATTTTGCCTAATGAAGGTCTAAAAAGGCCAAATTATGCCCAAACACTTTTGGGACCCTAACATTTTTTTCAGAGGGGAAGGCCCCATGGGCGCCCCTGGATCCGCCAGTGCTACATACAAAAATATTTTCAGTACTTTATATCATGATAAGTGAGTATAACTATCATGTTGATTGTTGATATTGTGATGAAGGGATCATTACCAAAATTGATTCCAATGATGTGAACTATTTTCTCAAATAAAGCATTAATCTTTTGGAAAAAAACTTAATCTGCTTTCCTGTATTTTTCAATCATGTTTTACCATTCTTATTGCTTTTTGCATTTTCAAACAAACATTGATAACTAGATTGCCAATGATTGAAAACTTTTTTGTTTTTTATTTTTTAGGCTGAGTTGTGGAGCGTCTTTACAGCAATACTTCGGAAGAGTACCCGCAACCTCCAGGCATGTTTGGAGGTTGGCCTAATAGAACACGCACTTGGGAGACTTCAAAAGGCTGATGAAATCATAGCAGGTTTGTCATAGCAACATATTTAATGTATTAGAAACATAAATTGCCTTGGCAACAGGTGTCATATATTAGAAGCATGTATTGTCACAGCAACATGTATAATATATTGTCATAGTAACAGGCATAATATATATTGTCTTAGCAACATGTCTAATACTGTATATGAGAAACTTGTATTATCATAGCAACAGTTGTTATATACATATTGGAAAATGTTTTGTCTTAGCAACCAGCATGATATATTAGAAACAGGTATTGTCATAGCAACAGGTGTAATGAACAAGAATTGTCTTAAAATTTAAAAGCACTGAGACATATTGTATAAACCAATTGGCCAATAGAAAAACAATTTTCAGAGAATTTGACACAATCTTAAAAAATGCAAAATGCAATTCTGCAACTTAAAGGTGTATATAGCAACACATATTACACCTTCAAATTAAAATTCAAAAAGACCTCTGCACCTTGCGCTCTTGTTTTCCAATTGAGCATTTTTATAGGCTCAGTTTGCATTAGTGTGTTTCGTATTATATAACTCAAATGTCAGGCAAGATTGGATCTCATCTGTAGATGTAATCCCATGATATTACATATACCATATTAGTCTCAGGTTTTAATTTGTGCCACCAACAGCAACTATGATTAACATCATGTTTTAAAATAGATATAAGTGCTTTAAGGTATCAGAGACTGTGATACTGGGGTTACGAGGGTTGATCAAAAAGTTAAACACTGTTTCATATGAAATTCTTAGAATTTCAGGCTTAAATTAAGGAAACATCAATTTTTATTTGATAATATGGTAACCCTGCTTGCCTGCAACTCGAAGGCTAATGGTAATCAATTTGCTCTGCAGTTGATGCTTTCCTTTGATTGAAAAGGGTAGAAAATATAGGAAACTAATAGCTAATGCAGACCAAGCAACGATGGCATATACAGAACACAATATCTATTTGTTGAAATACTTTACTATACTGCTTAGTATAGCATATATTATTTTTCTCCATTTTGATTAAGCAATTATTTTATGCTTGGAAATATGCTTGTATCCACCAGAACAATGAGTTTTACCCACTTGAAAAAGAGAAAAAGCAAGTTTAAGTCTGAATTTTGAAAATGAGAATTTCAAATAATGTTGCCTATTGTTTTTAATTCATTTTGCCTATTGTTTTAATTCATTTTGCCTATTGTTTAGATTCATTTTGCCCATTGTTTAATTCATTTTGCCTGTTGTTTTAATTCATTTTGCCTGTTGTTTTAATTCATTTTGCCTGCTATCTAATGAAGCCATTGTTATATATTATGTTACAGATCTACTCATAGAAATGATGGGAGTATTAGCAAGCTATAGTATTACAGTCAAAGAACTGAAGATTATATTTGCCATGCTGAAGGGGAACAACAACAAATGGGTAAGACATCAGTTAAAGATGTAAAAAAATAGAAAAATAGAAAATATTATATAAAAACACATGAAAAAGTAAAAGTATACAATGTGCAGTTTCTTAAGCAACTATACTTGCTATATGATGTTGAATGTACTTCCAAAAGGCCTTTCTCTGGTATCTAGTATTGAGAATACTATACTCACAAAATTGCAAAATTCTTGTCTGTACAACTTGTCTTGACATTTCCGCTTGACAATTGATTTGAAAATTTCCTGGACATTTCTTAGTATGAATGTCCAGAACTGATTGATTACTTGCCTAAATTTTGATTTTGAACTGATAGTTAAATTTTTAGGCAGCCTATTTTGATTTTTAGACACAGTATTGTTTACCATGTGCCTTGTTAATTATAAGCTGTTTAAACAGTAATTTGAAATCTTGATGATAAACAGCATAATACTCCCTCTGGGGAATTCATAAGCCAATCAAAGCTGTATTTAGAAAAACGTCATGTCATTCTATCAAAAAATCTAATTTTAGCGCCATCATTCTGTGAAGCTCCTGAGTGTCTTAAAGCAGATGCCTGAGAGGCATGGCCCTGATGAGTTCTTCAGCTTTCCTGGCAAGAAAGGCTCTGTAAGTAAACAAGAAATATCAAATGGCTCACACAGGGACTCCGTGGAATTGTCCACTGATACATCCATCTCTATGTTTGTTTGTCTTTTGGTCTGTTTTTAAAAATGTAAGCTTCTATTCGGGAATCTAACTTTCGGCTGTCCGCTACCAGATTAACTTTCTTTTTTGTGGCAAACTCATTTAAATATGAATAGAATAGTGGCAGGTAGTAATCATATTTAAATGAGTTGGTCATTAAATAGTAGGTTAATCCGTCAGGCGACAGCCAGCATTTGAATTCGTGAATGCAAGATAAGCATTTTGAATTGCAGGGGTTTTATTAGAAGCAAGCAACAGGCGATATTCTCATGTTGTTTTTACTAAAATCGCCTGTTGTTTTGGTTTGTTTTGAGAAAATTTGCAATTGTTTGCATGTTGATATTATAATTTCTCATAACTTTACATGTTGTCTTCATTTGTTTTACCAGGTGTCAGACACTCAAAAATTAAGGAAACCCCAGAGTTCTCATCTAAATTTTCTGTAACTTGGGCCATCGACAGACTTTGCTATATTAACAGTTTTAGAAGTGCAAAGGCTTATAAAATTAATGGGATATATCAAAAAAATATTTTAAAAAGTGGTCACATATTGTTATAGTCTCCGTTATTTGTGACGGCAGTTGACAATCGGCGGTTGGTGTTCGGCCATTGGCATCAGTAACAAATGGTGGTGACATTTGCATGTTAATGCAATTGTTTCTACACTATTTCAGCTTTGTAATGAATACATATTTTTTTAGTGTTCATTTTGTTTTTCAGGGTATTGCACTGCCACCTATAGCTAGATGGCCGTACCAAAATGGCTGGTCGTTTTCTACATGGTTCAGATTGGATCCAGTCACGGGTGTCAATATAGAGAGAGAAAAACCCTATCTTTACTGGTATGTGCTTGAAAGTTTCCATACTTCATTTAAATTTATATTAATTCTATAAAGAGTGAAAAATCTTGTAATTTTCCTCGTGGTTCAGTTAGGATTTAGTCTCAGGTGTCAACATAGAGAGAGAAAAACCCTATCTTTATTACTGGTATTTGCTTGAAGGGGCTCATGTTTTAAGATGCTAAATTGGGTGGAAATAGGACAAGTAATTGAGTTAAATGATTGATAGTCAATTCGATAAATTCTAGTGGAGTTCAATAGTACTTCACATTTCATTCAAAGGAGTGAAAATTGGTGAAATAAGATAACACTTTTTACATTTAGTTCAGATATAAATAAGAAAAACCTATGTGCTTTGAGCGTCAAGTTGAAAAAAAAGTGAATTAAATTGAATTAAGAGGAATCTACATAGAATATGTAGCTCTTTGTAGCTCTAAACTGTGTCTGTTTTATTTTATTTGAATATGTTTTCATCTTTGAATGTCTCCTATGTTTATCTTCAGCTTTAAAACGAGCAAAGGGATTGGTTACTCCTGTCATTTCCTTGGAAATGCTCTAGTGGTGACATCTATGAAAGTGAAAGGCAAGGGGTTCCAGCACTGTGTCAAGTTTGACATTCAACCCAGAAAGGTATGTAGACACTGGTTTTTAACAAGCACATTTTATAATACAAAAGTAAAGTGGAACACCTCTATAAGAGGAACACCTCTGTTAATGAAACACTTTTCAGAGTCCCTGATGATCAACTGACTTAATGTTAAATGAACCTTTATAAGTGGAACACCTCCCAAGTGTAACATTTTTGAGAGGTACCAAAGGTGTACTAATTACTGTATAATGCTTCAGAATGTCCTGTAGATTTTGGATGATACAAAAATCCTCAAGGCAACAGTTTAGAAAAACAACAATTTCCGATTTGAAATGTCTAAAATAAATCATTTTTCTCTGAATTTTATTTATTTAACTTAAATTTTGTTTTTGAGGGCTGTAAATGTTGATTTTTATTGAAAAGAATATTAAGTGAAAGGCAAATCATTATTAAAGCGTTATGGCTTTATTTTCTACAACTGTTAAGATATAGAGGCCATCTTATAGATGTACATTATGCAATAACACTGTCTTCATCATTTTCATCATCGTCATCATCATCTGCATAAAGGGAGATTTCATTTTCATCATATCTTAGGGTATCATCATTCTCGTTCATGTCATTCCAATTGATGTCATACCCGTATGCGTCCATAATTTCAAACTCCTGTAGTCTATCGGTGAAGTTCCCTCGAAAATGTTCAACAATTTTAACGCAGTTCTGTTTGTCAAGTTTCACTGGGATTGTGATGTCAGACCATGTGACAAATCCGTCATTGTCTCTTGCGGCGTGAAACATTGCTTCGTTTCCTATAGAACCTGAAGAAAATAGAATACAAAAAATATAAATATTTTCAAACTATCACACAACTATGCAACCCTGAAATAGGAATTAAAAATGAATATATAAGAAAATCTCTTATTATGTCACAACCACCAGTGGTGACATATTTTATGTCACAACCACCAGTGGTGACATATTGTCATAGTCTCCAACTTTTTTGTAGACAAATGGCAATTGGTAACATTTTGCATCTTAACGCCTTGTAATTTGATTATAGCAATATTTAAAATAAATTTAATTACCCATAATTCCTTCTGCACTCTCTGATAATTCCTCAATCTCAGTGATGCCAAAATTCAAGAACGGCAATCCACTCGCCTTTCCCTTTCGTGTAACCAGAACTTTAACTTTAACATCAGCCTCCTCGATAAAAACATGGAGTTGTTTTCTGGTAACCGAAATCCATCCAATATCAAGGTTTATTTTCTGTGCAACCCAGTAGTAAGTTTTTGTTTCTTTCATGTTCACTTGTATTTTTGTAGGTGTAATAAGAATATGAGTTTCTCCCATTTTAATCCCGAGCGTGCCTACATATTCCACGAAAGATCCTGCTGTGATATTTTTGGCATCAATAAAGGTTGCCACGACCTCTGAAAAATAATGAATGGTTTATCTATTGAGACATGGTTTCAAATAGCTGCCCATATTGAGACATGCTTTCAAATAGCTGCCCATATTGAGACATGGTTTCAAATAGCTGCCCATATTGATACATGCTTTCAAATAGCTGCCCATATTGATACATGCTTTTAAATAGCTGCCCATATTGAGACATGCTTTCAAATAGCTGCCCATATTGAGACATGCTTTCAAATAGCTGCCCATATTGAGACATGCTTTCAAATAGCTGCCCATATTGAGACATGCTTTCAAATAGCTGCCCATATTGAGACATGCTTTCAAATAGCTGCCCATATTGAGACATGCTTTCAAATAGCTGCCCATATTGAGACATGCTTTCAAATAGCTGCCCATATTGAGACATGCTTTCAAATAGCTGCCCATATTGAGACATGCTTTCAAATAGCTGCCCATATTGAGACATGCTTTCAAATAGCTGCCCATATTGAGACATGCTTTCAAATAGCTGCCCATATTGAGACATGCTTTCAAATAGCTGCCCATATTGAGACATGCTTTCAAATAGCTGCCCATATTGAGACATGCTTTTAAATAGCTGCCCATATTGAGACATGCTTTCAAATAGCTGCCCATATTGAGACATGCTTTCAAATAGCTGCCCATATTGAGACATGCTTTCAAATAGCTGCCCATATTGAGACATGCTTTCAAATAGCTGCCCATATTGAGATATGCTTTCAAATAGCTGCCCATATTGAGACATGCTTTCAAATAGCTGCCCATATTGAGACGTGCTTTTAAATAGCTGCCCATATTGAGACGTGCTTTCAAATAGCTGCCCATATTGAGACATGCTTTCAAATAGCTGCCCATATTGAGACATGCTTTCAAATAGCTGCCCATTATTATAGATAAGTGTGTCTTAAGGCTTGAAAGTGTTCACGTTTACTAAAATTATCCTTTCAACATTTTTCAATTCGCATTCAGATATTAAAATACTTAAGCTGAAACTGAAGTTCCATTAAGGTAAAGGGCAAAAGTATACACATTGGACATATCGTCTCCCAACTTTTTTATGAACGGTGTTCAATGGCCAGTGTGGCTGGTGTTCGGCAGTCAGCATTCAGTGGTTGGTGTTTGGTTTCTGTAACAAATGGCAACTTGTGACATGTTGCATGTTAATGCCTTGCTTTCATTTTATGTGCTTTAGAGGAGGTTTTTCTATTGAGCCTAGTTCCTTGTCATAATCATATACACATACTTACCTATTGCTCTGTCTTTTAGAAACATGTATGTTGCTCCTGGTTTTCCATAGAAATCATAACACAGTCTGTGATGCGTTCCTTTGATAGTTTGAGACACATGGGGGTCTCCACAAATCATAATTCCGGCACGGTTGGAGCGACAGTTTGGCTTCGAAAGTTCATTACAGTCATTATCGTTGCGGCATTCGGCACTGCAGAAACATTGGTCCATTCCCACAATGCAATATGGTTTATGGCGATCGCCACAGTGGTCATCTTTGGTACATTCCAACTCAAGCAAATCAAGGACTGTAAATTAATTATGTTTTGGTGTGATTATTTTCATCAGTAGTTCTTGAATTAGCTCATGTTTAGCTCTGCCTTAGCCTTAGAATTT
Organism: Owenia fusiformis; assembly: GCA_903813345.2. Lineage (NCBI taxonomy): Eukaryota > Metazoa > Annelida > Polychaeta > Sabellida > Oweniidae > Owenia > Owenia fusiformis. Next base: position 9,083,742 of record CAIIXF020000002.1, read on the forward strand.
GCCATAAAAGAGGTCAATATTTGAGTATTGTTCCAAAATGTGATTAATTTGAATAAATTTTAAATATTTTTTTCATTTTAAATATCTATGTTGGCTCGCAGGGTTTAGGTTTAAACATACAGAAAAACATGTCAAGTGCAACATCTCTTAGGCGTTCCCAGAGATTCCCACTTACATAGTTTTACTGTACATCAGTTTTTCACACAGTTCCTTACTTTTAGGAAAATATATAATTTTCATCCAGTTCAGGAAGTTACTATTTTCTCTGTAAACTTTCAAAATTGCATCTGTCGCTGGTTGCTGTGGCAATGCATCAAACACAACAATCGCATCATCGATTGCAGTTTTTAGATTCCATAACGTATTCATTAACTGACTCAGTCCTTGACAGACAAACGTTCCACCTGACAGACCTCGTACAAATAATATAAGTGCTTCTTCATTTGCTAGTAAAATGTAAACACTTGTCTCTTCTTTAATCTGTGCCATATCGGCTTTTTCCAACACTTCGTCAAATGCTGTCTTTGCACTTCCCGTCAGTGTAGATGAGTCCAGGCCGATAAGGTCTTCTCCATGTCTGCGAAAAGTCTCTGAAGCATCTATAACACCTATGGTGAAAATCAACAGAAATATGAAGTGTTCTTTTAGGTTATTTTTCAATTGTAAGGCTTATTATTATTGCGGAACCGGAGGTCACATGAATGGTTTAGTAGTAGAAACCATTTGGAAAATAGTTAGTTTTTAATAAAAACAATCCTCCGATCACAAGACTTCAAAATCCAGAATATATTCTTTCTTTTTACCCCTTGCGATAAGCAGTTACCATTTCCCTGATTAAGAACTCGCAATCTGATTGGCTGTCGCAACACTGCGACATAAATCATGTATAAGCCATTGCGCATAGTAAGATCACATGATTCAGTTAAATCGGGCGCTTCCAAATTGGTTATAGCAGGGGGAAGAAGGAGGTACGGATTCTGGACACCTGTTTATGATGATAAAAACGCTTGCAACAAAGTTTTGTTCGTGATATTGTATGTTGTCACACTCTCATTTGTCAGTAATAACAGTTATGAAACAGTAAAACCTATACATAGTGTTCACTGTAGAAAGGTGTTCTTCAGAGAGGGTATTTTATACAGGAGTCAATGTAAAATGAATTGAAGTGATATTCACTTAACACAGGTGTTCACTAAAGAGAGGTGTTCACTAAAGAGAGGTGTTCACTAAGACAAGTTTTACTGTTGTTTAACAGTAATAAGCTTATGAATACCAAAAACAGCCTGAAAATGTTTTTCTAAGAAAATGTGTACAAATTATGTTTTAAAATATTTCTAATGTATCTATCTTATACTTTTACCCCAATGAAGATTACATATTATGAGTATATTGCCTATTTAAAGATAGTATTAATGAAATGAGCATAACTGGCAAAAAATGTAAAATTTCCCTCAGTTGCCATAGAAGTTAATAATCCAGGGTATTGTTTTTTTTATTGGCATGTTGTTTTTTCATCAAATGCCTTGTCAGGAACCTGTGTGGCACTATCCAGTGGTACATCATCAGTCACCTTATCTGTTTATCAGTCACCTTATCTGTTTATCTGTCACCTTATCTATCAATCTGTCACTGTGTTTTTAGTTCAATAATAGGGTTTAACAATGTTTAGGTCAGCTACTGTACTTTTACTTAATTTGGTGCTATTTTTTTGGGGGGGGTTGCTATTTTGAACATTTGGTGGCTACTTAATATTTTGGATTCTTGCAATGTATTATTACAATGTACTAAAAGTACTCATTTACATGTCAGTGAAATTATTGGGGAATTTGGCTGCTACTTATTGTCAACACTGAGCACAAATTTAAACAAACCAGTTTCTCCCTCAAAAAATTTCAACTGGGTGCAATTTTTCAAGTCTGAAAAACTCTGCGCTCCCCAGGCTCCTGATATCTCCAGATAGGTGTACTTCACTTATTTTGCAAATCAGAAGTTGGCGTGCAGGGTGCCGACTGGGGGGGGGGCATTAAAAGTGACTTGGGGAGATCCCTGCAAACATCAAGAGTTAGTAGGATAAGGGCGTTTGAGGCAAATGGCTATACTTTTTATAAACTCACCAGAGCTACAGTTACAATTAGCTTCATCACACACTCCTACTTCTCCCCCTGTAAAAGGATCAACGCAGAGTAGTGCATCTTCACCAGGTGCCACTGGGCCAAAGTAATTGTCGAGACATGGCTGGAACACTGGATCAGTATCGTCACATGGGATTGCAGCAACTAAAAAAAATTTTACTACAGATTTTAGTTTTTACAATTTGGGAAAATTAAAAGTGGTGACATATTGTTATAATCTCTGTTGTAATCTTTTTGGTCGGTGTCCAGTGGTTGGCAATTGGTGTTCAGCAGTCGTTGTATGTAACACATGGCAGGTGGTGACCTTTGTCATGTTAATGCTTTGTTGTTATTTGTTGTGGTTACAATGCATAAGTTAATGCAATACACACGAAATTATTGTAAAAATATAACCCAGCATACTCTGGTTATTATCTGTGTATGACTATAACAGATTTGAGGAAAAAAGTACATATCATATATAAGGGATTCAGTTGTTGTCAGTGGCTTTTAGGTGTACCTTGATTATGTAGAACAGCTCAGTTTTGATATTTGTTACAGATGTTATTATCAATTGTATGTGAAGGTAAAAACCATATATGATTGACTCAATTGCCAATTATTTAGTCATTTCAAATGTCTTGAACGTAGGGGAAAATATATTTTTGTATATTTATTTGAAATCATTGTTATTTGTCAATCAATATTCTTGATGTTTTAATCAATCTCCTTATCGTTCAATTGTCTTTAATAGATACTATAATTAAAAAACTTAACTCACCAATAACAAGAAAATGCAGAAACGTCCCAAGAAGTTTAAGGCACATCTCAAAATCTACAAATGGCAGTTTAAAGACAAACCTGCATTACATATAAGAATAAATTGAATCCTGCGGTGTACTGTGTTAATACTCTATTATCTGCAATGTATCATACATGAAGTATGATTGTGCATTTGACCATGTGATATGGGTCATATTTATTTGATAGGTGCATATATTGATGTTTTTATGACTGACATGTGGCATTTATTTTTATGTAGATCTAATCTATGGTGTTTTTGTAAAATTCGATTGAAATATTTGCACTTATAGTTAATATTTACAACACCTGTATTTTGATTGTTTAGTATTGATTTCTTGTATACGCTATGGATTGTTTATATATTTGAGTGTTCATATACATGTTTGATCGTTATGTCACCACCAGAGGTGATGACATCTGTTATAGTCTCCAACTTTTTTGTGGATGGAGTTCGGTATGCTGTTGGTGGTGTTTGTTGGTTAATATCTATAACAAATGGCAGGTGGTGACATTTTGCATGTTAACCTTGTTTATGTATGTTATCGGTTGTTTCAATCTATTGTTGATTGTTTATGTATGTTGTTGATTGTTTATGTATATTGTTGATTGTTTGTACATATTGTTTGATGTGTATTTCCAGTGGTATATGGTGACCATAGTCCATGTGTACAATAGATGGAGCAAGAGTGAAATACGTGCCTATGTTAACGGAGAGATGGTTTCGTCAACTGACATGACGTGGCTTGTAAACACAAATGATGTAAGTTGTCGGAAAATATGAAAAATCGGTAAATTCATTTAAAGGCCTCATGTAATGTTTAGTATATATTATACAAGTTGTAAATGGGACATTTTTAAAACATGAAATAAATTACTTTTTGTTTTCAATTTATATTTCATGCATATTAGAATTTTATAGTTTTTTTTTTACATTTTTGTGATGTCATAATGTAACACTGTGATGTCAATTTCTACAGTGTGACCAAAAAAGTGGGACCCCTAAACATTATATTGAATCCTAGCTTCTGTTTTTTTGGGTCACCCTGTATAATATAAACATTGTTCCTTTTTCTTTACAGCCATTTGATAAATGCTTCTTTGGCTCCACCCCCGAAATGGATATGGACAATAGTTTTTGTGGGCAGATGTCAACAACCTATGGATTCACGGAGGCTCTCTCATCGCAACATATAGCCGCTATGTACCAACTAGGGGCAGATTACAAGGGGCAATTTAAGTTTGATAATGAGTGCACAGCAAAACTGTCGCCAACTAGTAGGAGTGTGAGTGGTCATATTTTTGGAAAAAAATATTTTTTAAAGATTCATATCAATAGTATTCCCTTATATTCTCAGGAATGTCACATATGAAAAGTAAAAATTCTGTACTCCCGTCACAACATATTACATGTCATGCCAAATGAAAGATTGTTAGTGTCTAAATGCCAACAGACACAGTCTTGGTAAAAATGCTTAAATAAAAATAAATAAATAAATTCATTTTTACATTTTATTTTTCCACCCTTTACTGAATTGGAATTTTAAATGTTGATAAAGTTTGTTTTTCTGGGATACTGACATCCCTATAATATAAAATCGAAATGCCAACCTATACGTACGAACAATCACCCATACAAATGCATCGCTGAAATAAACATTACAAGCTTAAACTCCCTAATGTTTATGTATAACCCTAGAACTGTGAATAACTTGATTAAGCCTATATAGGTGATCGGACTGCCATCTTTATTTTCCAGTTGGTTTATGATGGGAAACTGACTTCGGCCATAATGTTCATGTATAACCCTATAGCCTGTGATGGCCAGTTATCTCTGGAGTCATCCCCCAAAGGCAACCAATCATTCTTTGTTCATACCCCACACGCCCTAATGCAACAAGAGGTCAAGGCCATCGTAACACATTCCATTCATAGCACACTTCACTCAATAGGTGGCGTACAGGTAGGTCATTTAGCATTTTTTGTGTGTGTTATTATTTTTTTTGAAATTTTTATTCAACTTGTTGATCTCTAGTTTTTGTTGCCCCTTTATTTCTTCTGAAGCTTTGTATGTAATATATATATACAAAATAATTGGTGCTGTTCTGATGACAAATTAGTCCTTTAGATATCAACATTCTGTGTTTTTTAGGATAATGAAATTTGTGTCCAAATCTATGCCAAAATGATTTTGCTCAGTTGTCCAAAGAAGGGTGCTGAAATGGTGCCATAAATCTTTTCACAAATTTTCCCATTTAATAGTTTTTCCATTCACTGAACAAAGAGCTACTCAACAAAGAAGATAGTATTGATCTTGAAGCCCTGTACTTGAAGGATGTCGTTTTTCAGGTGTTTTATTGTATTTAATGTTTAAATATCTGTGTACATTTCAGACCCTGTTCCCACTCTTCAGTCAATTAGACCACTACCAGGAGCTTCAGGATGGGTCACAAGGCAAAGTCGACTACACCATATGGTAAAAACACTTTTGTATTGAGTAAATCAACTCAAATCCTTACCAAACTTGGACTCTAGCTCACTCTGACCCTTTGTTTGCCATTTTGAGGAAATTTTATTAGCTGTTTAAAATTGTGTTTTTCAAATCAACTTATTCATTGATATTGATTAATTTTTGGAACATATACTTATCAAGACTGTTGAAAAATGAACCCTATTTGTTTCAATAAATGTTTGTTTGTTTCAGTGCCACGCTGATGACATTGATTTGTGATCTGTTAGAAAGTTCCGTCACTATTCAACAGCAATTCTTGCAGGCCAAAGGATTCCTAGTCATAAGCGATATGTTAGAAAAGGTACACTTTAATGTTAGATTGTTAGTGGGAAAATTGAGACCAGAAAATTTTGTTTCCATTTTTCAGTTTCCCTGCTTGAGAAATATTTATATGTGGGTAGATAATTCAAAGATTTCCAGTTTCCATTCATGAAAGATTTATGTCTATTGATGTGTGAAAGAAATCACACGCATTAAAAAAATACTTTTAGTTTTCTGATAGTGTGTTGATAATCCAGGGATTAATTATTCTCCAAAAAGTTCTTCAAACTTCAATGCATTAAAGAAGTTAGTTTAGCATTGTACATTAGTTAGATGTTATTCCATCATTTAAGTTAATGACTTTTGAACAGTACAAAGTATAATCTTGAACTAGAGAGGCAATATCTAAAATGTTATCTCCCAAACCAAACCTTAATGAATCTTTCTGTTGTTTTTAGGCCTCTCAGGAGCATATCAGTCTATCTGTCCTTGATGTGTTTCTGCGCCTGACAAAGTATCTCACCAATCTCCCAGCGGGGACGCCATTATTACGTCAGATGTTTGACCATGTGCTTTTCAATCCAGCACTTTGGATTCATTCTCCCGTAGAGGTTTGTATAATTAATAATGGTTATGTACTGGGAGGTTCTAGATATAAGGTTTATTCTGAAGGAAATATGTGTATCTCACCAATCTCCCAGCGGGGACGCCATTATTACGTCAGATGTTTGACCATGTGCTATTCAACCCGGCACTTTGGATTCATTCTCCTGTAGAGGTTTGTATGATTAATAATGGTTATGTACTGGGAGGTTCTAGATATAAGGTTTCTCTTAAGAGTAATATATGAGCCAGGCCACAGGAAAAGGGGTCTTATCACAGATTTTTTCAATAATCTGATTTTTTTGTTTATCTTAGAAAGCACAAAGAGACCTTTCAAATGAGCCATGGCTAATGTCTTAAAAAATTTTCCTTGCATATATAGACCAAAAAGTCGAATTTGAATTTAGCACATTTTCCTCTAAATCTTGGGCACATTTTTTGCTCTGTAGCACTATTCTAATTTTTGGGATAAGACCGGTTTTCCTATGGCCAGGCTCATATGTGTCTTACAAATCATATATAACCCATATAATATATAAGGGTTGTGTAATGAGTGGTTCTAAATATAAGGTTCATCTAAGGGAAGCTTGTGTATCTTAGCAACCTTCCAACTGTTAAAACCATTGTTCCATCCAGTTGAGGCCAGTAAATACCAATGAGAAAAAACAAATAATGAAGCCTTTTTATTATTCAATGAATAAGGTTCGTTTTTCAAAAAGGCAATTTTATAAAACAAAAATTCAAGATCTTTCGGATAACCCTTGTGTGTCACTGTTTGACTCCTATTGTGGTATTAAAGATGAAATATAGTTTTAATGTTAAATATATTGAACCCAATTAAATTAAACATATTTATCTTTTCTTCAGGTGCAGACAAAGTTGTATGCATTCCTTGCGACAGAGTTTGTGAATGATGCACATATTTTCAACAACATACGACGCGTGTCGTCAGTCCTGCAGACAATACATACATTGAAGTATTACTACTGGGTTGTTAACCCTAAAGACCGGAGTGGAATACTACCTAAAGGCACGGGTATGTGGGATTATGATTTCTAAAATGTGTGTCAAGGGGATGTGTTAGACTTTAGGGAGTTTAAGCTTGCAATGTTTTTCACAACGTAGACGTGAACAGAAAATATTTAAGCGATGCATTTGTATGGGCGATTTGTCATATGTATAGGTTGGCATTTAGATTTTATATGCAAGCTTAGACTCCCTATTTGTTCGTTATACAGTATGTCAGAGTATTGTTTGGGATGCTGGCAATTTGGCAATTTGTATCATTATGATTGCTTGAAGTTTTAGATTTTCAATTTTTCATCTCTTTTTTATCACACTTTTTTATTTAAGTTCTGTATTGTCATGTATAGAAGGTGCCTGGATATCTGAATCTAGTCATCGAAATTCCATGAAAACTGCTTTTTTATTTTACTTATTTTTTATTTATAGTTTATTTAGTTCAACAATCATTACAGTGTCATTTGGCTCAGCTCAAAGAGCATTAATAGCCAAGTAGGAATATAATAAAAAACATATAATCAAAATAACATATGTTAAAAAATTCATTCAACAGGGGTCTGCTTAACTGCTGTTCAACTTGAATTTTTTACAGATACAAGAGCAAACTAGTGCCAAGCTCTGATTTAGGTTATGGGCATGTCGGGAAAATTAAATTGTGGCTATTGTCACTCTGTATCTTGTTTAACTTACATGGCGAACCTATATAATGGCCCACCCTTACAGTCCATCTATCCAGCCATCTCTTTTGATACTGACAAGAAGTTGATACTTAAGCTCAATGGTAAGCCAATAGAATGGCTTTTTCCCCCGTCTCTCTCTGGACCATCTCTTGAATATATTTGGATCTTACATTTCTTATTTTGACATATTCTAGATGGACCAAGGCCCGACAAGAAATCAATACTTGAGCTACGCGGCCATATGCTGATGTACTTGAGGAACTTAATCTTGAAGGGTGCGGGAATACTTGACGATGAGTTGCAGAGTATTCTCAACTTTTTAACTACACTCCATGAGGTATGTATGTCTGTACACCTTTTTGCGATGAAAAAAACATGTACAGTCTTGCTCTCATTGTTCATTGTATTGTATTGAAATTAACTATAGGCAATCATACATCCTAAGATACCCAATGATAATTACACCTATCAGTCTATAAACTCCAACTCCAATTAACTTTTATGGTTTTTAGATGTTACAAAATGTACAAACTTCCATATCATATATTTAACAGGATGACAATATTGAAGACGTCCTTCAGTTAACTGTCAGTTTAATGGCGGAACATCCTGCATCAATGGTGCCATCTTTTGACAGAAAGGGAGGTGTGAGGTAAGGATTTAAAAGACAACAACTCTTGACAAAAATTGTTTCAATTTAATAGAATATTTGGGCTCATATCATTCCTTTATGTGTTTATAATTTGTTTATGATTATCATATCTATAGTTCAGCATGTCCCTGTAATTAAGTTCTTTTGCATACTGATGCTCATAATTAAAAAAAAATGGGTTGTATATATATAAGATAAAGATAATATAAAGAGATGAGACACTTTCTCAGACATCCCTGCTTATATCCCTGTTTCCATGGTTAGTTAACATTATGCCTGCAAGGTGGTCCTATATCATACATGTCATGGCTGTCAATTGTGATGCTCTTGTCTCCACGGCAACAACACAGTGTTTGTTTGTACGCCCTCTTGAATTCTGTGTTTTTCCATCCATAAACCAGAGGGTTCATGAAACTATTTGCATAGAGGAAACACACTGAAAATTGATATGCAACCTGTAGTTCATATGGTGAATTATGCTTCATAGTTGCTATAGCAACGGATAAAACCCAATACGGTGTCCAACATAGGAGAAACAGTCCCAAGATTAAACACATCATCTGCGCAAGTTTCGTATCTTGATTGACAGGTGTCAATCCAGCAACTGAGTGCTGAACAGAGATGCGACGTCTGTGTCTAGAGGCGGTGCAAAATATACAGGTGTATAGTCCAATTGAGAGAATAATACAGATGATTATATGAGGGAGCATGATGTAATTGAATGCCCAGTTAGGGAGAACCGTAATCACGGAGCAGTATGTATTTGGATTCCACTGTTGAAGCCCGAAAAAGGCTATTGTTTGAAGTGCCAGTCCATAAAACCAGATAGCCACAGCAAAAGTATTGATTCGGCACCTGGTTGCGTACTGTGTATAAAAATACGGCTTCATGATCGCCATGTATCGTTCAACTGCAATTGCTGTGATTGAAAACAATGATACACTTGCAGAAAGTGTATTAAAATATCTACATGAGAGACAGGCATATTTATTCTCATTCAATCCACGGATCAATCTTGTATGGTTTACAAATGCACACTGGGGTAGCGAGATTCCGAGGATCATGTCAGCGATACTGAGGCTAGCGATGAAGGCATTAGTTATGCGGTAGAGACTCTTAAACTTACAGAGGACCACCAATGTTAAGACGTTACCAAAAATTATCAAGGCACTCATGAGAAAATAAAGGACAAACAAAATCACTGGAGTAACAGCGTCATTGTGTTCTTCGTCATCATCCAATGTCACATTAACTTGTGTGACATTATCAGGTGTCACATTACCTGGTGTCACATTATCAGTCGTCATGTTAGCTTGTGTCACATTAATGTTTATCATAGTCTGTGAACCAAATTTTGCTGACTAATCTGTGCCTGACTCCATCATTTCAATTTTGGTTTCAGTTTTATCCTGTTCCTATTTATTGACCTTGCTTCCCGAATCTTCATCTAAGGTCATTATTAGATATCATCATTAAATAAGAATTGTCCTCATTGAATTATTATTTGACATCGATTGTTGATAATAATCCAGAGGCAACATTAAGTCATTATTGAATAATTTTTCTCATCATTGAATGATCCAGAAGAAAGATTAAGTCATCATTGAATAATTACTGTCATTGAATTATTACTGTCATCATTGAATAATCCAGAAGCAACATTTAGTCATTATTCTCGAAGATTTTCTATCATCATTGAATAATCCAGAAGCAACATTTAGTCATCATTGAATAATCCAGAAGCAACATTACTGTCATCATTGAATAATTTAGATACATTATTAATCCAGACCTCTTTCCTTTTACTTTGAAAAAGAAAATGCTGGTACCAGGAATGAAATGAAATTCTCGAATGCTGAGATGACAAGTTCACTAAGGATTAGGTTTGATAAAGTCTCGTTTAGATATCAAATTCCAGGTTCTTGTTTGCCATTTGGAAAATTAACAGACTGTCATATTTACATAAGCAGATTGTGATGAAGTATTTGCCAATACCGAGTAATAGGTAGATGTCTTTAAATGAATGAGGAAATATAAAGTTTATGATTTATTGCGATCTTTTTGTGGAAAAAAATGCCAAGGGGTCATGTTTTAAAAGTGGGAAATAGAGTGGAAAGGAGTGGAATAGCAAGGAGTAAAGTAAACAGGCATATTGTTCACACTCTAAACTGTATTGAAAAGTCAAGAAATAAAGCATTTTATTCAAATTTTAAAGAAAAAAACATGGATTAGGAGTTGACAGAGAGAAAATTTAGGGATAGGTTTTGTAATTGTGCAAATGAGAGAAATATCAATTTCATGGGGCTCATATTTGATAACCCTTTTTAAGAGTGAGTATTAAAGAGAGCTAGATTTATACTCTTAAAATTAAAGATAATTCTCAGATCTAGCCTCACCCTGATTCACCCAATCAAAAATAGACCTTTACAATTGAGCATAATTTACACCTTCATAAGAAACTGGCAACCGTTTATATTCAAACTCTTAAAAAAGGCCTAGGCAGATACTTAATTTGAATTATTAAGATCTTTTTCGAATCAAAACTGTATTCCTTTTCCCCAGAGGGTAGTAAGTAATGCTTATCTCTGGGTCCTCAGGGTGTGTTATGATATAGAAACACTCAGAAGTATAGAAAAGCAATCATACTTGTATCAAAGAACATTGACATTTTACTGTTCAAGGGTCCTTTAGAAAACCTCAAGGCACTCTAAAAATAACGTTAAAGGCACTCATACTCATTTCTAAATATGTTTTATGGCTAAATATATCGTTCAGAAACGGAGTCACAAGTACACACTGAAAGGTTGACATCATTTATCATATTGTTTTTAAATGGCAAATAAAATAGAGTGGAAAAGAGTGTTTTTGTCATGTTTTAAGCCATGGTCTGTCTAACAACTTCTGTGGTTTTAATTGCTTAAATGTAACTCATTTACTATAGTCGGTGTCAGCGTACAAGCGAGATGCTATGCATTTTACAAATGATTATTGAATCACCATTAAGCTCTATCTCTGGTTATTATGTCGCCACAATAAGTGGTGACATATTGTCATAGAGTTTTTTGTGGATAGTGGTTTGTGTTCGACATCTTTAACAAATGACATTTTTCATGTTAAAGCAGATATGAAATGGTATTTTTGACCTAAAGGAATCAATATAATTTTTGATAAATGTATTTGAACATGTTTTCTCATCAGAATAGTAAAAATTATTTCACTCTAACGATGGTCATAGCTGCTTAATAAGCAATATTCGAATTAGTTGTGACGTTATTGGCCCCCACGTGATCTCTAACTGGTCCCCACGTGGCCAGTTTTGGTCCATTTAAGCATGACCCCATAATGCCAAGATGGTTTGTTATTTGTTTACACAACAATCCTATGGTTGCTGTGACGTCGTATGATTACCAAGGAACCAATAAACCAGAATTATATATTATGTATGACGTTACTTATTACGTGGGGGCCAATCTGATAGATCAGTTTATTTAATTATGTTATTTATGACTATTAACAGTTATCTAACATTTCTTTTATAATGGTTATCGCAAGAACCCTACATTGGGCTTACAATGAAGAAAACCGCATTTTTGTAGCTGCAAGTTGAGAAAACCTATTTCAGTTGTCCTTTAATGCTTTGTATTGATTTCAAGTTTTTCTCATTCAATATTGTTTCAGGGACTAGCCTATTATGAAGTATTTTTTTGATTTTCATATTAAATAAATGGACATTATTTGGACTGTGTTTCAGGACTGTGTTCAAACTCCTGGCGTCTGCCAATGAGGGTATCCGTCTGCAATCTCTCAAGTTGCTGGGATTCTTTCTCATGCGCAGCACACACATGTAAGTCAATGAGTTATTGGAAATACCATATTTGGTATTTTTTTTCTTGAAGGGTCAGTCTCTTAAATCAGTACTGTAAAACCTCTCTATAATCTGAACACCTCCCAATGTGAAAACTTTTTCTCAGTTGTTAAATCTCCCATTAACCTTGAATTGTGAACACCTTCTAATCTGAACACTTTTTGCCAGTCCTAGTGGTGTTCAGATTAGACCGGTTTTACTGTATGTACATAATAAGTATTGCTAATTTTGTTCTCTTGCTTTTTTCTTCATCAAACTTTTATAACATAAGAAACATATATCTGACCTTATTCGATCAAAATTTTATTCCTCAAAAACCTTCTTATCTGTAAATATAAACACATGTGAATTGAAAAAAATTATTTTCAGGCGTAAGGGTGACGCCATGCAACATCACAACCTGTTTTCACTAATTGCCGAGCGACTCATGCTTAACGCAGATACGTTCCCTATGCAGACCTATAATGGATTATTTGAGGTATGTATTTAAGAAATTTATTACCATACAAGGGCTGATCTAAAAGTAATGGTATACATTTTATAATAACAATTAGGTAATGTGAGCCATTTTTATTGAATGTCATTTAGCATAAGGATTTCAGGCCTGAAAATTCAAAACTGAATTATGAATAGTTATTTTGCTTTTTCCTATTTTCAGCTGGTCGAGGGTAATTCAGAGGAAATAAATGTGTTTTAATCTAAACTAATGATAATCTTTTCATATTTGTAGCTGTTGACAGAGAAAATGAACCGTGAAATTCAGTACTCACAACACAGTGAACCAGACTCCAATTTGAAAATGGAGAACCCATGTAAGTGTTGAGTTTCTATGCATTATGAGAGTGTCAAATCAAATTATGTTTGCGTTAACAAATGAAGAATGTTTTTAAAAATCAAAAATTAGATTTTTCTGACATTAAGGATCTATAAGGAGAGGATAAGAGAACATATTACAAATAACACTTTAAAGATTATTATAAGTATTATCAGTTTACATATCATATTGATATCTCAAAATCATTGGATATTATCTTTACTCCATGTTTTTTTTGTAGTGGTGCTGAAAGTGATTGCACAGTTGATCAAACAGTCAAAGCAATCAGAGGAACTCCAAAATGTGAAAAAGGTGTTTTTGTCAGATCTCACCATCCTCTGTAACCACAATAGAGATAATAGAAGGTAGGAAACAATTGGAAGATTAGGATAAAGTTGAAAACAGAAATTGAAGTTAGTTAGTGGTAAAAAATTAACAAGCATTTATTCGAAGTCAGAATTGTATAAGGTCATCCTTCAAATGAGCATTTCATTCAAATATGAGATGAGGCACTAAAAGAGGTCATATAAATGATTTTTGACTGACATTGGTAAAGGAGCAATTGGGAGCATGGGTTTAGTTTGTAAACAGAGAATCAAAAATTAGTTAGGGATACAGTTAACAGGTATTTAGTCAGTACTTGAAATTGTAAGGGATGTCTGAAAGAATGTGACAAAAATAAGAAAGTTGCGACAAAAGAAAACTTGAGAGGTCCTCTAAATGATTTTTAGTTCATATTGTAATCCTATTGAATCCCACATTCTTTTATCTGTCTGTGAACAATTTATAGGCAAATTAAAACTGCATTCACTTGAACAAATCAATGCTCATTTTCATTCTATTGGGGTCATAGCAGTGGTAATGTACATTGTTGGTCCTAGCTCTAACTTTTACCTTGTTTTGGGGAAAGAAGCTGTCCATCTCTTCATTCGTCTGTTTGTTTGTCCATCCATCTGTCTAGGCAATAACTCAGATACCATGTTTTATATGCTGATACCGAGGGAAACAGCTACTCCCTGGAATTGCTGTTTTCTAGTTGGTTTTTTTTTGATTCTGAAAATTATATTTTCTAGGACTGTACTACAAATGTCTGTATGGCAAGACTGGCTGTTCTCTTTAGCGTACATCTACCCTCGTAACCAGGACGAGTTTCGCATCACTGAAATGGTTATGTCGCTGTTCCGTATGTTGCTACACCATGCCATGAAACTGGAGTATGGTGGTTGGAGAGTGTGGATTGACACGTTAGCTATATTACATTCCAAGGTAGGTTCCCAATGGTGTACAAGAATGCAAAATGAAAGGCATTTCCAATTAATCCTCAGCCCTTTTTGGCTCACATGGTGAGCTCTTGCAATAACCCACCTACGTTCAGTCTCAAGTCTGTGGACCCTGAAGAAAGGATAATTTCTAACATTATAATCAAAGACTAGACAATCAAGACCAAGAGAGAAGAAACGAATGAAGACACTGATGCAGCAGCAACAAATGATGTCTGTCTATCTTTCAACAATAAGTTTTTAATGGTGTTCAGTTTACACATTTTAGTGCGCCTGGAATACCAGAATATAGACTTTTCCAATAAACCCTGACCCATTTTGATAAACCAAGATAACTAGGATACAAGCAAGATTAATGGTGTCATGATTTTTGTAGTTTGCTATCATCTTAAGAAAATTGGAAGAAGATCTTGAAAATTACCAATAATCATACACTTCTGCTTTAAAAATGAGAATCACTTCATTGTTAGCATTATTTACTGGATTGCTCTATTTGTCATGAAGATCATGCATGCTGCCTGCAATGACTAAACTACTGTTGTCTTTTAAACAATAACCAAACATTACCTTCATTTTTGGAGATAGGGTAAATAAGATGCATCTATAGTTTAGTTTACATAAAAGGATTTATTATTGAGTTTTTATTTAATCAATGTTTTTATTGTAGGTGGCATATGAAGACTTTAAGATTCGCGTGTCCAATATGTACCACCAGTATGAACAACAGAGAGTGGACCATCTAGACCCAGAAGAAAGGGCCACTAGACCCATTAGCACAATATCAGGTAACTGAGTAACCATATTCAAAATACTGGATTAACAGTGTGCTATATAGAGGATAGGATATATCTAGAGTTTATGGGTATTGTATATTGAGTTTATCCAGAGGGATGATATAATACTTAGGATGCAACCATGGTCAGAGCAACATCAGGTGTATAATAGGCTTTCCTGCCGTGGCAATAGAAAAACACCTTCACGACTGAAAAATTTCTGAAATATCTCATACCAGAATTGATACAACATACAATTAAATCAAGTATTTGTGCATAGGAGGATTTATATATTTTTTTAAACTGCATTACAATTTTAATTTTTTGTGCTAACAGGAGTGTTTGAGGAACAGCCACAGCCTCCAGTTGCTAAAAGCACTGCTACAATCACTGAGATCACTGAGTCGTCTGATTCAAGCATTCAGGCAGAGACACCTAGTGAGCAGAATGGTGAAGTTGCCCCATCAAGTGAGCAAGTTGAACAAACTTCATCTGGAACTGAGGTGAGCAATGTTCTTGAATCTTATATGAATGACTTCTATATGTTGGTGCAAGTGCCAAGACTAAGTTTGTGAGTATACTTAACAGCAGACTTATTAACTTACAATTTATTCATTCTACCAATTCTCATTCTGGAAACTTCAAGATTTTGTATAGGTCAGAGGGTGTCGATCAGGGCAGTTGATTTCGGATCCACTATTTCCTCTCCTATGACCTGGCACTAAAATCAAATTCCTATTGGTAAATCAGTCTGCAAACAGTAAAAAGGGATATTTAGAGTATGACTAAAATAACAACTATTTCAGGAAACACCTGTCAAGGAGGAAGAGCCTCTTAATAAGGAAGAAATCCAAAATGGCCATGAAGAAAATCCGTCTGCTACTGTGAAGCAGGAAGAGACTAATGCTCAGGAATCATCTCAAGAAGGGACTGTTGTTGAAAATGGAACAGATGACAGCCACAATCAGGAAGACAAAAGTGAAGCTTATGAAAAGCTTGGGTTAGCTCCAGGAACTGTTGAATTTTTAAATGAAGTCACTGAAAATGTTGCCATAAAAGCGGAAAAAGACAATATGGAAGAGACAAGTAAGCACAAAATTGATCATATTGATCCAGAGGGAGGAAGTATAGTTAATGGAACAGCTGAACTCAGTGAATCTGAACCTGTTGAAAAGGCAGAGGATAATAAAGATGAATGTGATAAAACAAAGGAGGAAACTGACTCCAATGATGCAACTGGTCCTATTGAAGAAAATACTGAAAGTGTATCTAGTGTGTCTGAGTCGCAAGATTCCAGCGCAGTTGATAGTGAACCAGTTGCTGCAGCTTCTAGTGATTCCAAGGAGCCTGCAGCTATAGCTAGTAATCAGTCTAAGGGGCCTTCTCAAGAAAATCAATTAACCAATGAAAACACTGCTTCAAGTTCTAATGTATCGCCACATACTAAACCCACCAATTTGCATATCAATGAACAAAGGTCACCCGATGTGGGTCAACGGATTTATAGTCCTGGACCTCGTGCCCCGCCATTCCGTATCCCAGAATTCAGCTGGTCTTTCCTACATCAGAAACTGCTCTCTGATTTGCTGTTTGCACTAGAAACTGACATTCAAGTCTGGAAAACGTAAGTCATCTAGCTCATTGCTGTTCCTTACTGGCCAATAACTACAACACAAACTTAAATTCTGTTTCTTATTGTTGAGCAATCTGCGTGATTTTGATATATCTATAAATTAAGATTTAGCTAATCTGACTAAAATATTTCATTCACAAAATGTTTTAATTCATAAACTGTATAAGCCAATTTGATAACTGTCTTGTAAAAGCACAATAAGAATAACACAGATGCGTGTAGGTAGTTACCAGTTCCACCACCAGGTGGCTCATTCGGGTTAACTTAAATTACATCTGTTTAAGTGGTTCAATTTATTTAATGAAGCAAATCAAGATTAATTCTACTCGCATCTAGTCTAATGCATTATATGAAATACAATTAATGTTTTTTTTTCAGCCATAGTACAAAGACTGTCATTGACTTTGTCAATGCCTCAGAGAACCATATTTTTGTCGTAAATGTGACGCACATGATATCTCAGTTGACGGACAGTCTCATCACAGCATGTGGAGGGTTGCTCCCTCTATTGGCAGCGGCTACTTCACCAAATGTAAGAATCAATTTAAATATTCTAAGATAGCCGTTATTTGATTTTGTTGGAGTTGGAAAATTATTTTTCTCAGATGTTGAATTCCTGAGACATTTCAAATTTGATCTTGTAGAAGTTATTGAGTGTTCAGAGTCCATAAAGTTTGTGAGTTAATTTGGCTGTTGTGATATGGTCATCAACTATTATGTTAATTTGCTTATCATATTTATTTGTCAAATAATATTTGCATATCATATTGGCCTATACCCTTGTGATTAGACTCTCAATAGAGATTGATATTACTATATCTGGTTCCACCAATATATGATGACAAATCTTTAAAACCTCCAACATTTTAGTAATTTTCTCGTGCCAAATCAGGTGGTGACATTTCATCATGTGTAAATGCCTAATTTCTTTATATTTTAGGGAGAGGTTGAGATCTTAGAACCAAGTCAAGGTCTATCAGTTGAACAAGCAGTTTCATTCATGCAACGTATCATGTACATGGCAGATATTTTGATCTTCGCCAGCTCCACCAACTTCAGTGAATTGGAACATGAAAAGAATATGTCCAGTGGAGGAATCCTAAGGCAGTGTCTAAGACTGGGTAATTTTCTAATTATTTGATATTTTTTTCTTTCAATTTTAAAGGGCAATTTAATAAAATTATTATGTTGTCTGTATGATAATATCCAGTACTGATCCACTTGAGATTCGAATAGTACAATAACCTCATTTCGAAGGGCAATATACTGAAATATTGGACCGAGGGCCGAAAGCCCGCAGAAATGATGTTATTAGTATTGTTACCACCGTTAATGACCAGGACTGAAATAGAAAGAAAATCTTACGCACTGAACGATATCTAATTTCCCGGGGAAAATTGCTGGTCATTAAATGCATTCTTGACTGGGAATATGGACCACCACTATGACGTCACATATTGCTCAGGTCGATGTAGTAAAATGAATGCCTTCTAAACTAGCACTAAAACCCCTAGAACTGGCCAGGCAAGGTGGTAATAATACGTTTTTTCAACTTACAAAATATTCTTAAGGGTGGAAGATGTGATCGAATTACAAGTATTATTTTATAACTCAATCAATAATTTGGTCATCCACCATGCCCTCCAAAATCTTATATTTCTGAGAGATTGATTTTTGTTGTGTTTTACTTAAAGGGGCAACACAGACTAGAGACAATTTAAAAGCAAGTTTGGAAAAATTATAAAATTGTTTGCTCATATTTTCGTTTGCTCATTATATCAGAACAATACTTGGAGTTTTTCTGGCAAAAATGAAAGAGTAGTTCTAATGAGTGTGGAATTTCTGCCACTTTTGCATTGTTTCTATTCACCATATATCTCAATTCATTTTTAGTAATATAAATTAAGATTGTAAGGGAAATATTGTGTTGCTTTTGGGGAGACAGATTCCAACATTTTACACTCATGAGTCTTTGCTGCCACTTTAAAATAACAACTATATTTTTCAAATGAAAGTCAAGTTCTGGAAGGCGTTATTACACTACACCATTTTAGTTTAAGAAGCTCAAAATGATTTCAGTTGGCTTGTATTTTAT
Organism: Owenia fusiformis; assembly: GCA_903813345.2. Lineage (NCBI taxonomy): Eukaryota > Metazoa > Annelida > Polychaeta > Sabellida > Oweniidae > Owenia > Owenia fusiformis. The sequence goes on from CAIIXF020000002.1 coordinate 9,102,845, forward strand.
ACATTCCAGTTGTCATGACAATACATGTAAAAATATTAGTTTATTATATTTATTCCATTTTCCACATTTCAGTTGCCACAACAACTGTACGTAACTGCCTGGAATGCAGACATAGACAGCAAGGTCGTAGTCCCCCAACCACCCCCACCCCAGGAACCCCCCGTAATGGGGAGCAGACCCCCCTCAATGAGCTCATTAAGGGGGCACAGCCATCCCGGGAGGTGAGATATAAAATACTATATCCAGTTTAAGCTTTATGGGTTGTTTTATGTAACTTTTATGTAACTTTTTTAACCTTGTTAGTGACTTGGCATTTCGAAGGGTGATTTTTTGAAAACATGGTAATCTCAAGATTTTTTATGTCTAGCAGAAGTGGTGACGTATTGTTATAGTCTCCAACTTTTTAGTGGCTGGTGGTTGGGATTTGGTGGTTGGCATCTAGCAAATGGCACGTGGCGATATTTCACATGTTAATGCCTTGTCTTTTCTAGTAAACCAACCTTCCTTTTGCTATCTTCTCCTTAAACAAAGTAAACAATTGTTGAATTTAGCGTTAGCATTTAGCATACACGGGCCGGAGCCTAGTTGCTATGTATGAAAATTTGTTTATTAAATGTACAACACCTTATATATAGTATTTACATTTGTTTATTTTTTGTTTCCCTGATATCAGTATCTACTGAAACATATATCATATGAATATTGGCAATACTGGCAATATTGGCAATACTGGCAATATTTGCAATATTGGCAATACTGGCAATATTGGCAATACTGGCAATATTTGCAATACTGGCAATATTGGCAATACTGGCAATATTGGCAAATGATTGATCATGGCAGTAGCAATGAGGCAAGCGAGGCAATTGCCTCACCAACATTTTGCAGAAAAATATGAAGGAGGATTGGCTGCCAGGTACGCAACTAGATATTCTTCCATATATGGGTATCATGTAGTCATGTCATACATACAAAATTCAAAATCAAGAATATCGACCATTCTCCTTGCAGGCGTAAAAATATACAGGCAGGATCAGAAACTACCGCATCGATTGGAGATTAAAGAATATCGAGTTGGAACCCTGGCTTCCAATCCTCCTTGGAAAAATATATTGAAATTGTGAGAATTCTGTCACATTGTTGTCCTTCATTATCTTTTGCTCATCTATTTAAATTAACCCAGCCTACTTTTGAATCCTCAGTGTTCTCCCCCAAAAAAATTTCAACACTGGGTGCAATTTTTCATGTCTGAAAAAATTGGCATCTCCAGGTGGCTGCTTACTTCACTCATTGTTCAGATCAGAAGTTGAAGTGCAGGGTGCTTTTGGGGGGCCTTTGGTTTCAAGTAGGGGGCTCCCGGTAAAAGTGACATAGAGAGATCACTGCTGCTATTGATGACAGTATCATTTCAATGTGATCAATTTGTTTTTATGAGTTATTTATCTTTTCTAAACATACTGATCACACTGCCATCTTTCTATTAGCCAAGGTTATATTTTACAAAATCTGGTTAATAGGATTCAGATATGTATAGGATATCCTATGATTTTGAGAGATGTAATTTTTATCTGGACCAGTGAGTGTAGCGAATGAGTGCAGATATTGATATCAACGAGTGGATTAAAATGATATCACAAAAAAATCATAGGATGTTCTATTTATCCCATAGCTGACATCAAATCATCCCACAGTTCACCTTACAAAGCATTTCACAACGACATTAAGTTTTATTTTGTCATTTGAACTATAGCAAAAACATTAATCATTTCCATATTTGTGACGTCGTGAAATCACCATGTAAGCATAAAACGTGTAACCATGTAACAATGCATATCACATTGGCGGGAGTTTTCAAATCCGTGGAAAAAGTGATATCTGTGGAACATTCTCCGTATTCCACAGATATCGAATTTTTCCACGCATTTGCAAAATATCATGAATATATACGTGTTATTCTACAGATTTGACCTCAACTATGGGATAATAGATTACATTTTACAAGTTTAGCTCATTAAAATAATATCAATTAAATATTAACCTCTTCTTGATGTTCTATACCCCTTATGATACAGTATGTTCAATGAGAAATGATGAAAACTGATTTTGACATAGTCTCTTTTGTGGTAGGGTAACATATTAAGGTCAGAGTGCAATTTTTTGCAATTTTGAAAAGTAAACCGCTGAATATTCTAGTTATTCAAACATTCTGAAGAATTATCAACCATCAATTAATAGTCTAGGTTCATGAATGCATCATTTGTCCAAGAATGAAAGATGTAGATGATGTGTGGAATGAGCTTTTTTTGAAAATAGCACATGGTCATTAAATTTCATCAAAGTGCACCCTGACCTTAACATATTCTCTGAAGTATAGTAATAATCTAGATACTGCATGTAGATTTTACCTTATAATTATAGTTTTGTTTTGTAATTCCACCAAGTGAAAAAATTGGTCCAGGTCTACATCTATGTAGTCTTGCATGTCTCAATGTCAGTGTATCCACCTGGTTAGCTTATCCGCTCCTTTAGTCTTGACAGCAGTCTGTGGATGTTAATATAAAAATATTGATTCTCCAACTCTCCAACTTGTCCATTCTCCTCTGTTTGCAGCACTAGTTGTTTCATTTGTTCTGAGAAACACTCTCTGATCACCAGATTAATCAACTGTGTACATGGAAGTCTATTGGAGCATATGTTTGATACTTTTAGTTTTGTAAGAATATATGTTGCAAGTGCAAATGTGTCAGATAAAAGAGGAATTAGGCAAAGGAGAGAATTTTTTGGACATTCTTTGTCTTTGATATTTCCATGTGGACTGTTATGAAGCTCAATATACTTGTTATTCTCTATAACAGGTCTGATCACCAACTTACATATGCTATGACTAATATCATGGTAGCATTTCCCTAGTGTCTTTTCACTACTGTTACATTGAGCCTGATGCTTTCTGACCAGAGTAAACAAAGCATGAGAATGAAAGAGAGTAATCTGATTGGACAAAATATACTTTAATGCCATGACTATCTGTCTGTGATGATCATCTAATCTTTTAACTCTTTCATCTGGTATTTCATAATAGGATATTATATCATATCTAGGCACAAGTATATAGAAGCTTCCCATTGTATGAGGGAACTCTTCTGTATGAGGCATCTTCAGGCAGAAACATAAGTCAATATCAGTTACACATAATAGTCCCCCAACACGTAGGCGGATACTTGGTCCATGTGTGAATTTATCTAGCTGTACTTCATTGTATTTCAGTTTGGATGATTCAATGGGGTTATCCTTTAGTTTTATCTCATCACTGTATACCAGGATACCCTCTGAGTCTAGTTTTGATAGACTTTCCTTCACAACTTGTGGCAGAAGTTTTTTAGTGAAATACCATGAATTAATGAGACAACTGGAATCTGTTAACTCTTGATATTGAGATAATTGTTGATGTTGTGAGGGATGAACTCTGCATTTATATTCTGGTTCCTTTAATGTCTCATCTTTGATGATCTGAACGTAATCAGAATGAACCATTGGAAGTATATAATCTATTTCATTTGGTGTTTGTATCTTTGTCTGATTTGACATACTTCCATTTAAATGTACATCCCATACTGCTAGTGCAGGATGTGAACTGCTCAGTTTATCACAGATTGGTTGTACAATACGTGTCCTGATGTGTGCCTCATGTCTGACCAGTTCAGCTCGACTGTGCTTTAGTTTAACAAGGTTGTGAACGTCTGTTACAAAATCTGTCAGTTGTTGTTCTTGATTTTCATCAAGTGTGTCCTTCACTAAATGTTCATCACTTCTTGCTTCAGCCATATTGAAATGTGTTGATGTAATTTTGTGTTCACAAACAACACTGTTATTACTCAGCATTGGTCGAAGCTCACTAAATGTTCATCACTTCTTGCTTCAGCCATATTGAAATGTGTTGATGTAATTTTGTGTTCACAAACAACACGCTAATGATCAAAACTCACATCACTTTTTGCTTCAGCCATATTGCTGATACCTCTGTTCATACATGACAGTGTATTTTATTTTTTGTTACATCATACTTCTTCAGTACTTCTGATGTTTTGTTTCACAAGAATGTCACATTTCCCCACACCTTGTATTTATTTGAGTTTATTTGAGAGAATGCTTATCTTATTTTTCAGTGTCACAGATCTGTATGAGTCTGTGTTTTTGATTGCATACATGTTCAGACTACATATGCACATTAAAGGCCGAATCAGATCTAGCAAGTAGTTAGTATCATGTTTTTGAGGAGAATTGTTATCCCACCGAACAAAGTTCGAGGGGGATATAGGAAAGCCGTTCGTCTGTCCATCGGTTTGTCTGGGCGATAACTCAAATGCTGGTTGACAGATTTGATTTAAATTTTATGAGCTTATGCCTTATGGGGGTAGAACCTCTGCTCGAGAAGGAATTTTCAATATGGCCACTTAATTAAAAAATGGTCACCATTTTTATAAGAAATGTAATCTTTGATTACTCAAATACTATATAGTAGACGGATTTCGTTCAAATTTTATATGCTGATGCCTAGGGACAAAGGAGCTACGCCGAAGAAGAGATATTCAAAATGGCTGCTAAATATCAAAATGGTGGATATTTTTCAAAAATAAATCGTTGATAACTCAAATGCCAGTAAGAGGATTTGGTTCAAATTTTATATGATGATGCCTAGGGACAGAGTAGATTTGTTCAAGAAAGAATTTTCAAGATCTTTGATAAATCAAATACTAGTTGACGGATTTGGTTTAAATTTTATATGTTGATGCCTAGGGATAAAGGAGCTAAGCTGAAGAAGAGATTTTTAGATTGGCTGCTAAATAACAAAATGGTTGCCATTTTTCCTAAAAAAAGTAATCTTTGATAACTTAAATACTAGTTGAGGAATTTGGATCAAATTTTATAAGCTGATGCCTCGGGACAAAGATTAGCTACCCTGAAGAAGAAATTTTCAAAATGGCTGCTATATATCAAAATGGGGGCCATTTTTCGCAAAAGAACGTATTCTTTGATAACTCAAATAGCAGACTTAGCAGTGAATGGATTTTTTGGAAATTTTATATGCTGATGCCTAGGAACTCAGTAGCTCTGTTTGAGAAAGATTTTCAAAATGGCGGCTGAATTTCAAAATGGCTACCATTTTTCGTAAAAAAGGAATGTAATCGTTGATAACTCAAATGCTAATTGATGGATATGGTTTACACTTTATATGTTGATGCCTAGGGATAAACAAGCCCTGCTCAAGAAGGAATTTTCAAGATGTCCACTAATAAGCAAAATATGTTTTCTTCGGTGGGATTTGCTACTCTGTGGAGTTGCTGTTTTTCTAGTTTCAATTATAGAAAGATTTTTACAGTATTACATTCATAATACAGGGCGTCCACAAAAAAAGTATACCCAACTTCAATGCCAGGTTACTAGAATTCTGAGCAATTTAAAAAAAATACAAAGGTAGCAGTAAAAGGCCTAGTTTGTCATCCATCCAATGGTACCAAGATCATAATGTAACCGTCATGGATGACTGAGCAATCATGACTTTTATGAAAGGTGGTAAAATCAGCACAGTGCCAAGTTAGCATGCAAGTAGGAATGACACAGTGAATGTTTTTTGTGTTCAAAACATAATATTAAATTGACACTTGTTTTATGTTCTTCACACTTTTGCATAATTTCCCATAACTTTTAGTTGGTACCTCCCTCTCAAGAAATTGGATCCGAAGAGTCTCTTGAACAGCAATGAAACTTCTACTTGCTGATATGCAGCTTTGAAGTCAATTGTATCCCAATGTAAAGTTAATAACCATTGCTGAAATCCTCAATTTCTCAGAAGAACTCGAGTTTATTGAGTCTAAACAAGTAGATTAATGTGGAACAGTATTGCTAGAAACCATTTCAATAGTAAGAATAGTGATTCTATAAACAGTACATGGGATTTGCCTTTTAGAACTTTTTGTTGGCTCTACTGCTTAGGTGTCAGTTGAACCATTTTTGCAGGCCTATTTTGGAGTAAGTTAAGCTTTTTGCTAAACCTTTTTTCATAAGAGAGTTACTCAGTCCCAAGTCCAGTTCAGTATGGAAGGCCTATCGTCCAACTAAATGTGACAAAAAATTGAATGCTAAGCCAATTACACATCAATTGCCACACAGGAAGGTAACTTGGCACAGTGCTAATTTTACCACCTCTCATAATGGTCAAGATTACTCGGTCATACATGACAGTTACATTATGATCTTGGTACCATTTGATGGAGAATAAATCAGGCTTTTTACTACTACCTTTGTATTTTATAAAAACTGCTTAGGATTCCAGTAATTTGGAATTTAAGTTGGGTATACTTTTTTGTGGACACCCTGTATATTATTTTTCTATTTTCTATGGTTAATTTTATTATAATTTGGAAAACTGTAAACATTTCCCCCCATTTTTGCACTTTGAAACTTCAATAACTTCACCACTTTATAACATATTGTGGATCTTTTGTAAGATAAAGCCAAATGTATAAAGCACATTACTAAATGTAATGATATAAAATCATGTTTTGTTCAAATGTTTATTGATAAGGTACTATTCAATATATACTCATTATAGAAAATAACAATAGAAGTTTATCTAGAGAAGGGGCGTCTACCTAGTTCTTGAACCTACTAATGTCATTATCAACCTTGTTAAAGGCAGCCCTGTCAAGGTTTTGTCATTCTTTGCAAGATAAAATGCATATCAATGACACTTATTTTTCATATCTTGAAGTTCTTAATAAATAGATAATGTACTTGACATTAGAGATTTTTTAAAGAGACAATCAGATCCAGCGAGCACATAAAACAAAAATTGATAGGTTAATTGTACATGTTGCTTTCAATTTTATCACCCCCTATAGATCTGATTCTGTCTCTGAACTAATATATTTTTTCACTTTTAGCTACATATACATGTTTTGGAGAATTCGTTCAATTTTTACCAAGATTTTTTCTGATCACACAAGTACCAGTGATTGGATTTGGTCCTAGTTTTACTTGTATACACTACCGTCTGATCACCTCCACTCAAAAAAGATTCAACTACAATGGTATAGGATGAGCACTCACAGAATTTGACTTTCATTTTAAAGAAATTGGTATCATTTTACCTCATGTGAGTAGATTTCGACAAAAGGAGACTGCTTACCGGTTAATTCTATCATTGTTTTTCTAAAATGAGAAGGGATTTGAAAAAATACCTTTGTTCATAAGAATTTGCTACTCTGGGGTCTGTCTCTAACGTAAAGTCGTTCGTTTTGTTGTTCACATCATTTTATTCTTTTGGGACTAGACATAGTGGGGGTCAATTTTCTATGACTGCTCATGAGGTGTCATATAGGCTATCGCGAGTCGTTTCTCATAGAAAAGTGTTTATTGTGAGGCCTAAAAGATTGCAACAACTCTTCATTTTTTTCTTTTAATTTTCAGATATGTTACATGGTAAGAAGTTCTAGAGCTTATTATCCCATCGAACGAAGTTCGGAGGGATATAGGGAACGCCTCCGTCCGTCCTTCCGTCCGTCCGTCCGTCCGGGCAATAACTCAAATACCGTTGGCCCGATTTTGCTCATATTTTGTACACATATACCCTATGGGGGTAGAAGTTCTGCTCGAAAGCCTTTTCTGCTCGAAAAGTAGTGGAGCGATTTTGTTCATATTTGGTATGTGAATACTATAAACATTCCACACTGTCTAAAGACACTTTTGGTAGAAGGCAGCCATTTTGAAAAATGACCGCCATTTTGAAAAATGGCCACCATTTTAACGTATTTTACTATAACTCGAAAAGTAGTGGAGCATTTTGTTCATATTTGGTATGTGAATACTATAAGCATGACACACTGTCCTATGACACTTTTGGTAGAAGGCGGCCATTTTGAAAATTTTTTTGAAAAATGGCCGTCATTTTAACGTATTTTACTATAACTCGAAAAGAAGTGAAGCGATTTTGTTCATATTTGGTATGTGAATACTGTAAGCATGGCACACTGTCTAATGACACTTTTGGTAAAAGGCAGTCATTTTTCAAAATGGCCGCCATTTTAACGTATTTTACTATAACTCAAAAAGTAGTGGAGCGATTTTGTTTATATTTGGTATGTAAATACTATAAGCACGGCACACTGTCTTATGGCACTTTTGGTAGAAGGTGGCCATTTTGAAAAATGGCCACCATTTTAACGTTTTTTACTTTAACTTGAAAAGTAGTGGAGCGATTTTGTTCATATTTGGTGTATGAATACTATAAGCATGACACATGGTCTAATGACACTTTTGGTAGAAGGCGGCCATTTTGAAAAATGGCTGCCATTTTTGCTATATACTTTGTTTGTAAAAATGCCATCCATGGCTGTTCGATGGGATTCGCTACGCTTTGGCGTTGCCGTTGTTCTGGTTAACTTTAAGGCGGCAATCTCGCATTCTGGTGGCCATTTTAGAAGTTTTTAGATAACTGTTGTCATCACGATTCCAGAAAAACCACTGAACGGATTTACTTCAAATTTTCACACATGTTACATGGTACAAAGTTCTAGAGCTGCTTACATTTTGGGCTGCCTTCTGGTGGCCATCTTGGAAGTTTTTAGATAAATCTTGTCATTGCAATTTCAGGAAAGCCACTTGATGAATTTACTTTAAATTTCACACATGTTACATGGTAAGAAGTTCTAGAGCTGACTAACTTTTCAGTGGCCATCTTGCATTCTGGCGGCCATCTTGGTAGTTTTTAGCTCACATGGTGAGCTTAAGAACTTCTTACCATGTAACATGTGTGAAAATTTGAAGTAAATCCGTCAAGTGGTTTTCCTGGAATCGTGATTACAAGATTTATCTAAAAAACTTCCAGAATGAAAGATGGCCACCAAAAATGTTATCAGCTCTAGAACTTCTTACCATGAATCATGTGTGAAAATTTGAAACAAATTCATTAAGTCGTTTTTCTTGGAATCGTGATGACAAGATTTATCTAATAAATAGTACCAAGGGTACTGGGCTCACGTGGTGTTGCTCTAAAGTGAATGATGGTTAATAATAAATGGCAGAAAATAAAAAAATGGATGTAATTCTTGCTGATTTTTTGTAACAAAATTATTTCATACAACTACTCTTTACAGTGACATGACTTTTTACAATGCAGGATACCTGAAATTATTTGTAAAGCTAGGAAATGGGCCACAAGTGAATTTCGCAAGATGAAAATGGCAACATTTTGAAAATAGGCGAGCTTTTGAACCAAGAGTCATAAGGGAGTTTTCTGTATTGATGTTTAACAAATATAACTTAAAACGGGAATCCTATTGACACAGGTTTTAAAGCAAATGGTCCGAGAGTGAATTTTGCGAAACAAAAATGGCTGCCATTTTGAAAATAGGTGAGCTTTTGAACCAGGAGTCATAGGAGGTTTTCTATATTGATGTTGAACAAAATAACTTAAAATGGGAATCCTGTTGACAGAGGTTTTAAAACTGGCCAGTGGTCCTTTTTCCATATAGCTTTGAAATCTCGTTAAAGTCTCGTTTTTAATGAGATTTTAGGAGATCTTCATTTTTAACCATTAAAGGCTAACATTTTCTTCTATTTGATAGCATTCTATGAGTAATTTTCTACCAAATCAATTTTGATTTGCATCATTATTTACCTTTATTCAAATTTTAATGCTTTTATAGTGGTCTAAAAATGGTCGGGCTAATTGCCATCAACACGACGCTGAAAAACCTTTAAAAGTTCATTTACTCTCACAAGGATCACAATTTTAATGTGAAATCACAATCGACATGTCAATGGTGTTTAGGTCCAAATTAGTCAAGGTCTATAGAAGTGGTATCTCCCTCCATGTTTCAATGTCAATGAGTTCAGATTGTGAACTTATCTGCTCATTCAGTCTTAACAGAAGTCTTTCTACATCAATTAAAAGTACATTGCTGAAATAATTGGTCAAGGTCTATAGAAGTGGTATCTCCCTCCATGTTTCAATGTCAATGAGTTCACATTGTGAACTTATCTGCTCATTCAGTCTTGACAGTAGTCTTTCTACTTCAATTAAAAGTACATTGCTGTAATAATTGATCAAGGTCTATAGAAGTAGTATCTCCCTCCATGTTTCAATGTCAATGAGTTCACATTGTGAACTTATCTGCTCATTCAGTCTTGACAGTAGTCTTTCTACATCAATTAAAAGTATATTGCTGAAATAATTGGTCCAAGTCTATTGAAATGCTGTCTCCCTCCATGTTTCAATGTCACTGTGTTCACATTGTGAACTTATCTGCTCATTCAGTCTTGACAGTAGTCTTTCAACATCAATTAAAAGTACATTGCTGAAATAATTGGTCAAGGTCTAAAGAAGTAGTATCTCCCTCCATGTTTCAATATCAATGAGTTCACACTGTGAACTTATCTGCTCATTCAGTCTTGACAGTAGTCTTTCAACATCAATTAAAAGTACATTGCTGAAATAATTGGTCAAGGTCTATAGAAGTTGTATCTCCCTCCATGTTTCAATGTCAATGAGTTCACATTGTGAACTTATCTGCTCATTCAGTCTTGACAGTAGTCTTTCTACATCAATTAAAAGTACCTTGCTAAGTTTTGTATTTTCATCATATAGCATCGTCAGCTCTGGAAATTGGTGCTCATTTTCTGCTGACAAGATCAGGTTCCTCTCACTTTGAGTGAACTTATCACTGGTAGTGCTTTGCAGGATTATTTGTTTCAGTCTTTCTAAACTGCACTGTCTGAACACCAGATCAATCAGGTGTGTACATGTTAAGCCAGTGGAACATATGCTTGATGTTTTTAGTTTTGTAAGAATGTATGTTGTAAAAAGAAATATGTCAAAAGAATCAAATGGTCTCTTAATGAGATCAGTTTCATGACATTCTATATCTTTGATATTTCCATGTAAAGAATGACTAAGCTCAACATACTTGTTATGCCCCGTAGATCTAAGAATCAACTTACATAATCTGTGACTTACATCATGATAGCATTTCCCTAGGGATCTATCATTACTTTCACATTGAGTCTGGTGAATGCGGACCTGAGTAAACAAAGCATGAGAATAAAAGTTTGCTTTTTCCCCTTTTAGATGCTTCTTAACCTGGGATAAAACAAACTTTAATGCCATGACTATCTTTCTGTGATGATCATCTAATCTTTTAACTCTTTCAGCTGGTATTTCATAATATGACAATAGCCACCTTCATTTGGCTACTGCTATGTAGAATTTGAATCTACTATTCGTATAAGGCAACTCAAGCTTCTTCAGGCAGAAACATAAGTCAATGTCAGTAGCACATAATAATCCTCCAACACGTAGGCAGAGACTTGTTACATGTCTTTCTTTATCTAGCTGTACTTCATTGTATTTCAGCTTTGATGATTCAATGGGTTCCTCCTCTAGGGCTATCTTACCCTTGTATACCAGGCTACCCTCTGAGTGTAGTTCTAATAGACTTTCATTCACAATTTGTGGTAGATATTTCTGAATAAAACTGTATGGTTCAAGAAAACCCTTTGAATCTAATAACCCTGGATATTGAGACAATCGTTGATGTTGTGAGGGATGAATCCTGCAGTCTATTACTTCCCAATCAATATCACAATGTTGTTTCATTTGAACATGATCAGAATGGACCATTGGAAGTACATAATCCAATTCATTTGGTGTATCTATCTTTGTCTGATTTGACGTACTTCCATTTAGATATACATTGGATACTGCTAGTGCAGGATGTGAACTGCTCAGTTTATCACAGATTGGTTGTACAATACGTGTCCTGATGTGTGCCTCATGTCTGACCAGTTCAGCTGGACTGTTCTTTAGTTTAACATCGTTGTATACCTCAGTTACAAAATCTGTCAGTTGTTGTTCTCCATTTTTATCAAGTGTGTCCTTCACTAAGTGTTCATCACTTCTTGCTTCAGCCATATTGAAATGTGTTGATGTAATTTTGTGTTCACAAACAACACTGTTATTACTCAGCATTGGTCGAAGCTCACTAAATGTTCATCACTTCTTGCTTCAGCCATATTGAAATGAGTTGATATAATTTTGTGTTCACAAACAACACGCTAATGATCAAAACTCACATCACTTTTTGCTTCAGCCATATTGAATAGTGTCAATATAACTGTGTGTTCAATGTTCATATATGATTAATGTTTAAAGTTATTTAAGTTGTATGTTTAAATATTCATGTAAATCCTGATACTCAATTGTATATAGTATTACTCCAACAATATGACATCCACATCATCAAATCCCACCAGAATGGCTGGTTGATATAGTTTTTTATGAAATAATTTACTGCTACATGGTGGGTTATGATAAACTAGACCGAAAGCTTTCAAATGGGAAGTGTTTTTGTAATGAATACAGCCAGGAGCAGATGTTTATGAAACTAAAATGAAACTGAAACTAACATTCCCAGAAGTAGCATTTTTAGAAATACAAGTGCTCTTCCATCTTCTTCCCATTTACTAATCTTATCCAATCAATTTGACATTCAATTTTAAGCAAACATGTTCGATACAGTGTATTTTTGTCTATTTTTTTTAATTGCTAGTGCAGTGCCTTTAAAGGGATATTCCTTGCCAGCCCATCTCTCTCCTAATGTGGTAGCTATAACCATATATTACTTTCCATGTTTAGGCACCTTTAAAGCTGTTGCTACAATTTGTCGTTATTCTAAAAAATTGCATAATATTTTTTAACTTTGCGCATAATTTCAATTTTCCCCTTTCAGAATTTCCTTTTTTGCTTGCAGAATTTTTGGCTGAATTTCTTTTTTTTTCATGCAGAAAACTAAATATGCATGTGTGAATAAATAAGATCTTACCTAGAGAATGAATGATAATTTAAAAATGGAATCGGTAGAATTAAGATGTTAAAATCCTAGTACAAGTGAAATTTTCTGTGTTAGCTCAAGGGGGGGGGGGGTACAAGATGTACATACTGTATACTCAAAATGGGCTAAACATTAATATTAAAGCATGTTGTGAAGTTCAAGACAATTTAACCTCCAGAAAGACATTTTTTATTCAGTTAACTAATCTTTGAAGGTTTACTTGCCATAAAAGTTGTCTTGTGTATTGCTAGAATTGAGTCACGATAGTTTAGTGGCTTTGGATTCAACGCCAGACAAAGGAGGTATCCTAATGCACAATTTGTAAATTATTAATTGTCATAGTCATCTCTTTCAAGATTTAGGGCTTAATTCAAATGATTTATTTACAGAATCTAGTAGAACATCACAAATTAATTGTCATCTCTTTCAAGATTTAGGGCTTAATTCAAATGATTTATTTACAGAATCTGGTGGAACATCACACATTAATTGTCATCTCTTTCAAGATTTAGGGCTTAATTCATATGATTTATTTATTTACAGAATCTGGTGGAACATCACACATTAATTGTCATCTCTTTCAAGATTTAGGGCTTAATTCAAATGATTTATTTATTTACAGAATCTGGTAGAACATCTGGGCAGTCAAAACTCACCTATTAAAGATGCAGAGAGGTTGCTTCAAGATATGGACATCAACAGGCTCCGTGCTGTTGTATATAGAGATGTGGTAAGAAAATGAATGTTCCTTAAATAACAATCCCTATATAATATTCACCGATGTTCTAATTTCTGTACTGTAGTTGTATTATTAGAATATTGACATCAACACAGAACATTTAAATTAAATTAATACAGAATTATATTATAATTTCTTGATTATTGTCATTTTCATGCCAAACAGGATCGTCCAAGCAACACACTTTGCTATTTTCCCCACTTTTTCCATTCTTCCCACTTTTTCATTTCTACACATGTGCTCATTTTCTTCGCATTTTCACAATTTCTTCACAATTTTTCCATTTCTTTACATATTTCCCACTTTTGCCATTCTTGCACTTTTCCCACTTCCTCACACTTTCCAATTTCTTCACACTTTTCCAATTTCTTCACACGTTTCCCATTTCTTCACATTTTTCCCATTTTTTCACACTTTTCCCATTTCCTCACACTTTCCATTTGTTCATTTTCCCATTTCTTCACACATAATACCCTTTTCCAGGATGTATCATGTGGGACTGATTGCACAGTGATTTTGATAATGAGATTTTTGATAATGGCTATTTTGGTAATGACTTTTTTTGCCAAATTTCAGGAGGAAACCAAACAGGCCCAATTCTTAGCACTAGCCATTGTCTACTTTGTATCAGTATTGATGGTATCAAAATATCGTGACATTTTGGAACCATCGAGAAGCCAGCCATCTACTCCTGCCCGCAGTCGATCTACAAGTGCAATAGAAACACAGGGAACAACTGATAACATTCCAGAAAGAGGTGAGTCACCACAAATATTGTTTGGATTCCATGAATCACCACAGGTTTACAGGGTGACTCAGAAACTGGGCCTCCGAATTATATTGAATAGTAGGATCTTAAATATACGTGGTATTTTCTTCATTAATTTCTTGATCTGCATGAATGTTTGAAAAGTCTTCAAAAATATATCCTTAAAATAACAATATCAAAAACTTTAGAACTCAGAGGAGAGTCTAGAAAAGTTATTTTAGAGCATTTTGCATTTTTGTCGGGTTGGTGTCTCAAATTTTATTTTACCATGCAAGTATTTCATATATATGATGTAAAGTTTTAAGCCATGCTCATTTTTTCCTTTCTTTTCGTGAATAATTTCAAAGTCTCAAATATGAAAAATAACCAATATTCTCTTAAAAAACAATTACAAAAATACCTTTTCAGGTGAACTTATTTCTCATCGTTTAGGGTGATTATTAAATGAACATGTAATAATTTAACAAGTAATATCAATATTGATGTTTATGCCATCCCATACTAATGAAATTTGAATAGCTTTTGAAGCTTAAATACACATCAAATGCTATCAGAACCATGTAGTAGGATTAGCATAGAAAAATGAATGCATTAGGAATTAAATGCATGGCCTTATTTTAGTATTAACATATAGTTCTCTAGATTGAAGGTCCATCCCATTTGAATTGCTACATTATTTCACCAAAGATTTTATTTTTTTGCAGAATTGTTTTTGCCATTTTGTCAAAATTGTCATCAGTAGTATTGAAGTATTAATCCTAACATGTTCCAATGTCTACTGCTCTAACTAACCCACTTGCTTTGCTAGCCCATGTCACTCAAAAACTCTCCAGTTCACGGCACAAAGGCCCTGAAATGTTGCCAATAGAGGAGGAAGAATCCTGCGGTGGAGGAGTGCTATCCTCAATGTACGCAGATTCCAGTGATGTCACAGTCGTTCCCTTGGAAACGGGCACAACAACAACAGATGAAGACAAATCTACTGAGAATGGCTCCAATGAGAGCGAAGACAATGATGAATCTGATGGTGACAATGATGAAGAGGCCACCAACAATGATGATGATAATGACAATGATAATGAGAAAAAGGACAATGATCACAGCATTGAAAATGATGAAGAGAGTGCAGAAGTTGAAGACGATGAAGAGGAGGATGATGATGAAAATGAAGAAGACAAAGAAGATGACGAGGATGATGAAGATGAGGAGAGTGGTGAGTGGCGCCACCTATAATGGATGTTGTCACTCATGTTAAACATTGTAGCACTCTTGCATACATCAACTATAGATGGCACTGATGCTATTGTTTTGACCGATTTAATGTCATATGGATATTGTTTATCAAAATGATCAATTTAATTATGCATTTCTGTTTTTCCGTTTTTTGTGATTTTATCTACTTTGATATCTTCTTCACCCCTAATAAGCTACCACCACTGTGGATAAATTTGACAGATGACCTTTGTGACTAGCATCATAACTCACAAGTCGAGTTCTACCACAGTTGGTTCCAACAGAGATGTCAATTAGTCATACACATTTGAGAATGTGAAAATGAATGTGTAATATTATGACCCCAGGGATCATTTCTCCCTTTATAAGGGGCCTTATTGCATCTATTTTCCTTAAATCTTCAGTTTCAATCAGGCAAGAAAGTAAGGGCTACAAATGGGAAAAATACAAAAATTTATTGATTATTTGATTAATTGATTAATTGCATTAACATGGGACCATCTATGGTTCTATACATTCCACTTTTACATTCTACAGAGTAGTGAGGAGTCAGCCATCTTGATATTTGACTAAATCCCCTCTTTCATCTATCTTTATTGAGTACCTCTTTTGTTTTTATGAATCATTTTTATGTCACCACCAAAAGTGGTGACATATTGTTATGGTCTCCGTTTTTTTGCGACGGCGGTTGGTGGTTGGCGTCCGGCGTCTGGCGTCCGGCGTCTGGCGTCCGGCGTCCGGCGTCTGTAACAATTTCTTACAACTTCCTATAACTTAACAAATACTGTTTAGACTGACTTAAATTTTTTTTCTAAATCATCTACATGTTCTCAGAAGTTCAAATCTGACTTTAGATTTGACATTTGACCTTCAATGACCTTCTCAAGGTCAAAAAGGTCTTTTTTCAACTTGCTTCACATTGACTAAATTTTTTTTCAAAATCATCTACATGTTCTCAGAAATTCAAATCTGACTTTAGATTTGACTTTAGATTTGACATTTGACCTTCAAATCTGACTTTAGATTTGACATTTGACCTTCAATGACCTTCTCAAGGTCAAAAAAGGTCAAAAAGGTCTGTTTTCAACTTGCTTCAAATTGACTAAATTTTTTTTTCAAAATCATCTACGTGTTCTCAGAAATTCAAATCTGACCTAAGATTTGACATTTGACCTTCAATGACCTTCTCAAGGTCAAAAAAGGTCAAAAAGGTATTTTTTCATCTTGCTTCAAATTGACTAAATTTTTTTTTCAAAATCATCTACATGTTCATAGAAATTCAAATATGACTTTAGATTTGACATTTGACCTTCAATGACCTTCTCAAGGTCATAAAAGGTCAAAAAGGTCTGTTTTCAACTTGCTTCAAATTGACTAAATTTTTTTTTCAAAATCATCTACGTGTTCTCAGAAATTCAAATCTGACTTAAGATTTGACATTTGACCTTCAATGACCTTCTCAAGGTCAAAAAAGGTCAAAAAGCTCTGTTTTCAACTTGCTTCAAATTGACTAAAAAAATTTTTCAAAATCATCTACGTGTTCTCAGAAATTCAAATCTGACTTTAGATTTGACTTAAGATTTGACATTTGACCTTCAATGACCTTCTCAAAGTCAAAAAAGGTCAAAAAGGTCTTTTTTCAACTTGCTTCAAATTGACTAAATTTTTTTTTCAAAATCATCTACATGTTCTCAGAAATTCAAATCTGACTTTAGATTTGACATTTGACCTTCAATGACCTTCTCAATGTCAAAAAAGGTCAAAAAGGTATTTTTTCATCTTGCTTCAAATTGACTAAATTTGTTTTTCAAAATCATCTACATGTTCTCAGAAATTCAAATATGACTTTAGATTTGACATTTGACCTTCAATGACCTTCTCAAGGTCAAAAAAGGTCAAAAAGGTCTGTTTTCAACTTGCTTCAAATTGACCCAATTTTTTTTCAAAATCATCTACATCTTTTCAGAAGTTCAAATTTGACTTTACAAGTTCTCAGATGTTCAAATCTGACTTTAGATTTGACCTTTGACCTTCAATGACCTTCTCAAGGTCAAAAAGGTCTTTTTCAACTTGCTTCAAATTGACTAATTTTTTTTTCAAAATCATCTACATGTTCTCAGAAGTTCAAATCTGACTTTAGATTTGACTTTTGACCTTCAATGACCTTTCAAGGTCAAAAAGGTCTTTTTCAACTTGCTTCAAATTTACTTAATTTTTTTTTCAAAATCATCTACATGTTCTCAGAAGTTCAAATCTGACTTTACATTTGACATTTGACCTTCAATGACCTTCTCAATGTCAAAAAAAGTCAAAGAGGTATTTTTTCAACTTGCTTCAGATTGAACAATTTCTTTTTTCAAAATCATCTACAAGATCCCAGAAGCTCAAATCTTCAAAAACCTTCTTAAGGTCAAAAGGTATTTTCCAACTTACTTTAAATTGACCAAATTGTTTTAGGTGGTGACATTTTGTCATGTTTATGCCTTGTTTATTAATTTGTTGTCAAGGTGTATTATGTGTTGTACTGTACCAATGCAAATTGTCATTTATGTATATATACATTTGTTGAAGCATGCTATATATGGTGCTTTCACTGGCATTTTAAATCCAACCACTGTACATAAAAGATAAATTAAACAACCGTCATAAGATATTGTATCAATTTTGTTTTACATGTTTATGTATTTATACTCACAGGTGTGGGTAGAAATAAAAACTAAACTAAAAACTAAAAAAAACTAGAAAAAATGAATAGTTTGAAATAAACATTTAAAGCTATGAAATACATTAATCAGAGGATAGAGGTCCAGTTCTATCATATAATATTAATATGCAATATAAATGTTTGAAGTGTTCGACTTGAAATGAAAATCTCTTGGTTCAACTGAGCCAAGAGACATAACCCGCCTTAGAAAAAAGGAAAGAAAATTTTAGTTACCTTTTAGCTAATGGGTTTTCCAGAGATCACCTGCTAAAAGATTTATGGGATTCTAACAGGATTCATGCCTCCCAAATATTTTACAGAATTATATTAATTCAGACATGTTTTCAACTGAAATTGAAATAGAGTGGATTCCCTGTATCACATAAACAGTTTTCCATTACAAAGATATGAAAGTTATCCCATGATGAAAGTGAAAGTAAGTCTTATGTATTACAGAAACTGGTAGTAGTGAAGGCCAAGAGGACTCCTTGGCCTCAGACACAAAGGAGACAGACTCCAAGTCAGATGAGCCTGGTGCTAGTGGTGATGCTAAGGAGTCTCCATCAGAAAAAGCAGACGACATTGAAACAGTGCCATCTAGCGAGCAAGCTGAAAGAGATGTCAACCAGTCTACCCCAGTTCCAGGTTAGAAAAACATGGAGATGTGTACCTTTCCCAAAATCACACTTAGACATGCATAAGCAGCTGCTCTATTTGTTAAAATGTATATGATTTTATCAAGGCATTATCGCTCATGTATGGTCAATCGGGGCTTGAAATTGGTCACAGTGGAAAGTGATTGAGGTGTCAGAACATTCAAAATGGCTAGATTAATTCCATAATTTGCACTAATTTTGATATATCTTCAAAGTATTACATTATTTTGCCCAAATTGAAGGTATTTTAGTGTAGTGATTGAATTCACATTATTTTGAGATCTCCTCAAAGTATAGCTTCATTTTATTCAAAAGGAATGCATTGAAAAATAGATTTGAAATATTTTTAAAATGTGCCATGGGAAAGTCAAAATAGCAGAACAATTGACATATGAACATAGGATTTTCACAGCTGTTGTTTTGACATAGAACAGAGACAATAAAACATGTTTTTTTATATGTCTCCATGCACTTTATCTCATTTACACCCAAAGGTCCTTGTCACTAGAATATTTTGTCATGTTAAGCGAAACAATGTTGTGTGAAATGAAAATGAAAAACTGCTTCATTATTACATTATGATTAGTCATTTTTGTTTTCAGTTTTGTTTTGTTTTATCATTCGATATGAGAGCCATCTATTTTCAATGTTGAGTTTTAAAAGCATGAAGTTTTTGAACAGAAATATGACCAACTGTATTTTTTCTCATATATTTATATAGTCAATATAGTCTACCTTATCATATCCATTAAAAGACATAAATGTATATGAACAAAATCAGAAAATACTGTATATAGAAAGACATAAATGTACATTTTCAGAATCTCCACAAGTAGAATCTTCCACCCCACTGATGGGATTTGCTACTTTGTGGAGTTGCTGTTTTCTAGTTTTCTTATTTCAAAAATTGGATGTAGATGTATGAGATAAATGTACATGCATATAAAAATAGATAAATATACTTTTTCAGAACCCTCACAAGCAGAATCTTCCACCCCACTGGAACAGAAAACAGATTCACCTGATAAAATTGAAGAAAGTGAAAGTAGTAAGAATGAGGAAAATAAGACAGAAAATGCTGATGGACCAAAACCTGATACTGACAGTGATACCAAGGAGTCTTCAGAACAAAAAGCTCAAGACCTTAGTGTCGGTGATGGTGATAAGGGGTCTGAGGGCACTAAGGCAGAATCAGTTGAGGAGGATGTTAAGGAAGAAACCACAAAGGAAGAAGAAAAGATTGGCATTGAAAATGGAGATGGAGATCATGCCAAAGAAAAGCCCATTGCACAAGTAATAAATTTTAATTGTTGTTTCCATATTCTTGCATTCTGGTATACCTCAGGCCTGTGTGATCATACCCATTTATAAGGTTTTGATGACCTTGGATATTCTGTAATTATTCTGACATTTTGAATGAATTTGTTAACTTTCATATATTTTTGTACACTCTGTCCTTGCCAAGGAAAAAGAAAAATTGAAAGCCAATCTTTTAATAATGTAACTAATGTGAAGATAATGGACAGCAAACTAATTAAATGAAATGTTTAAAGTTACATGTAACCATGAAGTTTTTGAACAGAAATATGACCAACTGTATTTTTTCTCATATATTTATATAGTCAATATAGTCTACCTTATCATATCCATTAAAAAACATAAATGTATATGAACAAAAAATGAACAAAGGCCCAAAGGGGGATTTCAGGAGGGGATTTTTGTAGGGGAGGAGGGTCTAATTACCCAGCAATATTCTTTTTTTAATGATTTTGTGAATAATTTTGAGCTTCAGTGTATGCATTAAATTATGTACATTGCCCAGGGGGATATTAGTATAGTAAAATCTTATAACCTCTGTTTTCCTTTTGTTTTTAAATTCATGAGAAATATGATTCTGGCAGACATTGGTATTGACCTTGTCCCATAGTAATGACTTTTTGTAGCATAATATATTTCATTCTATCACTTAGGAACCTGAACCAACTTCTCCAGCAACCATTGATGTAAATGTCAATATAGGGGGAGCCACTATAGATGAATCCACTGATGACACACCCCAAAATAATTCTGCAATAATTGAACCTGTGAAAACAGAAATGGTAAATGGGATGGACACTGAGAAAGTACAAAATGGTACAGATGAGACAGATTCTAAGCAGGATGGTGGTATTTCTTCGATTGCTGTCACTCAGGTACCAAAAGAGCTTAAGATTTAGGAAGATGTTTCTGTCTGGCTGTTTTTTGCAATATCCCCAAATTGCAGTGTTCATTCACAAAGAATATGAGGATACATGTCGACTGCCTTTTAAATTAGAAACTGCTCTTTGATTGTTTATTTTGAATGACCAAAATAAGGTCTATATTACATATATACTATATTGAAATTAGTGTCTTTATAATGCATGACTTATCCTCAAATCAAATGGTAATCCTACCTTAGAGGGAATTTCTTAAGTTTCCTTTTGTAACATCATTTGTGAATTCAATGTGTCAAAATATTACATCATGACTTGGATATTTCTCTGGATTAAAATGTGAAATAGAAATAAGAAATGAAATAAAATGGAAATCACATTAGAAAATTGCTTATTGATTGTAACAGGGTAGTACTTTGGGAGACAACCAAGAGCGTCCAACATCCCTCGATCTGAGCCAGTCACATATTCCAAGTCCAGTGAGGAACCTTCCGAATCCTGAGGTCAAATCCGTCGCAAATCTTACAGACCGTTTAGAGAAATGCCTCGGGTCAGCAGCCCCTCTCCTCCGAGAAATATTTACAGATTTTGCCCCATTTTTATCGAAGACACTTTTAGGGTCACATGGCCAAGAATTGTTGCTTAGCGGCACTGGTAAGAGACATAACATTCTTCATCTGTTTTTAAGGATATACAGTGTAGGCTCATTTTTAGCTCATTTTATTTAGCTTCTTTATGAGATAAAATACACTGTTTATACTGGTATATGATATATGATATATAAATGTTATGCTCTTTATCTGTGTTTTCCAATGATAGTTTCATATATTAAACTTTTTTATAATGATACACACTGTATAAATATAAACACCTTTCGAAGTCCATTAAAATGAACATTCATTTCAGTAATATTTCAATAATCATAATCAATAAATTTTCATGTTTATTTTTTAAGGTATGATGACATTGAAACAGAGTACCTCCACAATTGAACTAGTTATGCTTCTATGTTCACAAGAGTGGCAGAATTCTCTACAAAAACACGCTGGGCTTGCATTTATTGAACTAGTCAATGAGGGCAGGTCAGTTCTATAATGAATATATTGAACTAGTGTCAGTTTAGGGTAGCAAAACAATGAGAATTTCAAATTGAGGTTTTCCATGATTAATTTATCTGAAAAAACATATTTTTTTCTTAATTTGTCTTGTTGTTTTATTCTTAAGACATATGACTTATATGCAGTAATGCAATATTATTAGATATCAAACTACATTAAGTGTATATTTGAGAAAACATCTTACCTATGTGTATTAGTCTCTGTTAAAGGTTCACTTAAAAATATTCTAGGTATTCACATGTGACAACTTTGGCCCAAAACCACTTGAAAATGCTCGGAATGGTAAAAAACTGCATGATTTTGAAAGAATTTTTGGCCAACCCTCCCTCAAATCCCACCCATCTGGCTACATACCTGCTATATCTCTTTAAGGAAATTAGTTGAAATTATTTATCCATGTTAACTTGTCATTGAAATAAATTATCCATTTTAACCGCTTGTAGGTTTCTATCGCATGCAACACGAGACCATATTGTACGTGTGGCCAATGAAGCAGAATTCATATTGAATAGAATCCATGTTAATGCTTTGTAGGTTGCTGTCGCATGCAACACGGGACCATATTGTACGAGTGGCCAATGAGGCAGAATTCATATTGAATCGAATCCATGTTAATGCTTTGTAGGTTGCTGTCGCATGCAACACGGGACCATATTGTACGAGTGGCCAATGAGGCAGAATTCATATTGAATCGAATCCATGTTAATGCTTTGTAGGTTGCTGTCGCATGCAACACGGGACCATATTGTACGAGTGGCCAATGAGGCAGAATTCATATTGAATCGAATCCATGTTAATGCTTTGTAGGTTGCTGTCGCATGCAACACGGGACCATATTGTACGAGTGGCCAATGAGGCAGAATTCATATTGAATCGAATCCATGTTAATGCTTTGTAGGTTGCTGTCGCATGCAACACGAGACCATATTGTACGTGTGGCCAATGAGGCAGAATTCATATTGAATAGAATGCGTGCAGAGGATGTACAGAAACATGCAGACTTTGAGGTTTGTTCATTTTATTGTATCTTTCAAAACCAAGGTGAATCAGAATTCTGATTCTACAGGGTGGGCCAATAAAAATGTCCATATTTTTATTTTGTAATATCTTCGCTGGTATGTTATAAATATCCATAAATTATATATCATTTGAAAGATAATTCAATTTCCAACAAATTGATGTACGATTCATAAGATATGAATGGCTATTAATGACTCCGTGGTAATTTCTGTATCATGGGGTAGAACCAGTGGAAAACAACATTTCGCTATATGTTTTGAGCTTAATACATAATATTGCATTGCTTAATCAACTCTTTTAGGCTTTTACATATGAAGAAAAGGTATTGGAGTTGAGTTATATCCCCAAATCATGATTTTGGCCTCTGTGGTAATTGAAACTGGAATGCTATGGAAACTGGAATGCTATGGAAATTGAATTGTCTTTCCAATGATATATGATTTAAACATTTGTCTAATATTTAAAATGTTGTAGCAAAACAAAAATATGGACGATTTTATGGCCCACCCTGTAGAGTTCGTCTTTTGGAACAATTTTAACTTATGATTCCAAGAAAACCATTGTCTGCTTTTTGACGGACAATGACTTGTAACTAAATAGGGATGAATTTAAAATCTAATTCTTGTTACAAAATGGCTTTCTCCCCAGATGAACACTTTTATTGATACTCACTCTCAAACGATATTTTCAATAAATTTTCAAATTGTAATGATACACTAAAAATATGCTCCCCTGGTGACCGAGTATGTTTTAAATTTGAATTCATGTTGATAATAAATAATAATTTGAATGAATAAATGATATATTTAATGAATAAATTGAATGAGTCAATAATAAATTGAACGAATATATGATATATTGAATAAATAAACATTAGATTGAATGAATAAAAGACAAAAAAAAATTAAAGTAAAAAATTGTTTTCAGTCTGTATGTGCCACAACTCAACTTGAGAGACGAGAAGAGGAGAAAGTCTGCGATCATTTGATAACATCAGCTAGACGTCGCGACCACGTTGTTGCTTCTAAATTACTTGATCGTGTCATAAACCTTTTGACCAATAAACATGGGGCATGGGGTGAACATGATCAAAAGTAAGTAGCAGCAAAAATGACGACCAACATATGAAGATAACCCTATTTGGAATTTTGGAATACTGAAAGTTTTTGCAGATCTTCTGTAATGTTTGTAGAAATGTATATATTTGGAATTCAATGTAGTTTGTTCTAAATGAAAGAATGAAACATCTCGAAAACAGTGAAAAGTGTATCATTTCATAAAGAATTTTGAGAACTCTCGTCTTACAGGCATCTGAAAGATCAATGACAATGCTGTGGTTAGTTTTTTTATGAGTTTTCAGGAATATTGTCTCTAAAGTATATTTGAACAAAAATGTTTTAGGAGGAATGAATTTTGGAAACTCGATACATGGGAAGATGACTCCAGGAGAAAACGTCGATTTATTCACAATCCTGTAGGCTCAAGTCATCCCGAGGCCACTCTCAAGGCAGCGATCGAACATGGTAAGGGATTTAACCAATCAGTGACAGTCATGGAAAAATGTTTTTGGAAAAAAAGTTTTGGGAAAAAATTCTGAAATGTGTGGGAGGTGATGAGTTAATTGTTTTACATACTTACTTTTTTTCCCCTTTTTTCTGAAGGATGAAACATTTGTAATTTGACTTAGTTACTCATATTTCTTGGAATTTTGATATCTGTTTAATACAGTAAACCCTGTGGAACATATCTGTGAATGGAACAGCTCACAAATTTTTTATTATTTTATTGAATAGATAAACATATATAAACTTTTACAAATCTTGTTTCTAAGCAGTTTCAAAATATATTTTCTCATTCGACATTGTTTCTTACATATTTTTTCATATTCAAGTTTTACATCAGTATTCTTAATTTTAATACCAGGTGCTACAGAAGATGCTATAAACCAGGCGAGAGAAGCGTTCCACGCTCATGTTGCATCCATGAAGAAATCCCGCCAGCAGGAGGATGAGGATGACAACTCACTGCTTGATGAGAGAGAACTGGATCAAGAATTTGTTGGTAAGTCAAATATTGTTGTATCTTGTTCAATATCTTGTATCTTGTTCAATGGACTTTACGATATTACACCTTATAATTGGAATCCTCATGACTGTAATAACTTGAAAGAAAAATACAGGGTGATCAGTTTGAAAGAAAAATACAGGGTGATCAGAGTAACGTCAAAGGTTCTTTTTAACCTTTTGAATATCCTATTCAGCGTTTTCTTTACTTTTTGTTTCATTTTAGATAAAAATGGAAAAAGTAAGTTCTCAAATGTAACTCATTGCTTCCAAATGCTTTGGGCAATGCTATCACTTGTACTGGATGGGAACATGTAATTTTACTGATTAAGTACTGGAGCATGACAAGAAATGTAAAGAATTTCACACAATTATTTTTTTACTGAAAGGCTGCTTATGCATTTTTCAGTAGGAAACTTATTGGAATTATGAAAGCATTATGAAGTTAGTGAAAATGGTGCATATTTCTTAGCTTGTATTCGTGAATGCAACTTTTGGCCATCAGCTATCGGATTAATAACGTACTATTTTACCATATGGCAACTCATTTAAATATGAATAGTACCTGCCACTATTCCATTCATATTTAAATAAGCTGGTCATAAAATAGTAGGTTGATCCCATAGCCGACAGTGGAAAGTTGCGTTCGTGAATACAACCTTACACTCTAAAATATTGTTTTACTATTACATCATTACTACATTAACGCAAAGGTTTGAGATTGTGTGTCTCAATATTATGTTATTTTTGAAAGATAAAACTTTAAATTATTTCTTGGTGAAGTACTAGAAAAGATCAATTGCATCAAGTTATCCAAACATTTTAAAATGGGTCATTAAATCCATTTATTTCTTCTAAAAACTCAAGCAATTGTTCCCACCCAGTGTGCTATGACTTGTAATCATGTTATGACTTGACCTGTGGTAATGCTATGACTTGTGGTAATGCTATGACTTGTGGTAATGCTATGACTTGTGGTAATGCTATGACTTGTGGTAATGCTATGACTTGTGTTGATGCTATGACTTGTGATAATGCTATGACTTGTGGTAATGCTATGACTTGTGGTAATGCTATGACTTGTGATAATGCTATGACTTGTGGTAATGCTATGACTTGTGATAATGCTGTGATTTGTGGTGATGCTATGACTTGTGATAATGCTATGACTTGTGGTAATGCTATGACTTGTGATAATGCTATGACTTGTGGTAATGCTATGACTTGTGGTAATGCTATGACTTGTGGTAATGCTATGACTTGTGATAATGCTATGACTTGTGGTAATGCTATGACTTGTGATAATGCCATGATTTGTGATAATGCTATGACTTGTGGTAATGCTATGACTTGTGGTAATGCTATGACTTGTGATAATGCTATGATTTGTTTGTGGTGATGCCATGACTTGTGATAATGCTATGACTTGTGGTGATGCTATGACTTGTGGTAATGCTATGACTTGTGGTAATGCTATGACTTGTGGTAATGCTATGACTTGTGGTAATGCTATGACTTGTGGTAATGCTATGACTTGTGATAATGCTATGACTTGTGGTAATGCTATGACTTGTGATAATGCTATGACTTGTGGTAATGCTATGACTTGTGGTAATGCTATGACTTGTGGTAATGCTATGACTTGTGGTAATGCTATGACTTGTGGTAATGCTATGACTTGTGGTAATGCTATGACTTGTGATAATGCTATGACTTGTGGTAATGCTATGACTTGTGGTAATGCTATGACTTGTGGTAATGCTATGACTTGTGATAATGCTATGACTTGTGGTAATGCTATGACTTGTGATAATGCTATGACTTGTGATAATGCTATGACTTGTGATAATGCTATGACTTGTGATAATGCTATGACTTGTTATAATGCTATGACTTGTGGTAATGCTATGACTTGTGATAATGCTATGACTTGTGATAATGCTATGACTTGTGGTAATGCTATGACTTGTGATAATGCTATGACTTGTGGCAATGCTATGACTTGTGGTAATGCTATGACTTGTGGTAATGCTATGACTTGTGATAATGCTATGATTTGTTTGTGGTGATGCCATGACTTGTGATAATGCTATGACTTGTGGTGATGCTATGACTTGTGGTAATGCTATGACTTGTGGTAATGCTATGACTTGTGGTAATGCTATGACTTGTGGTAATGCTATGACTTGTGATAATGCTATGACTTGTGGTAATGCTATGACTTGTGATAATGCTATGACTTGTGGTAATGCTATGACTTGTGGTAATGCTATGACTTGTGGTAATGCTATGACTTGTGGTAATGCTATGACTTGTGGTAATGCTATGACTTGTGGTAATGCTATGACTTGTGATAATGCTATGACTTGTGGTAATGCTATGACTTGTGGTAATGCTATGACTTGTGGTAATGCTATGACTTGTGATAATGCTATGACTTGTGGTAATGCTATGACTTGTGATAATGCTATGACTTGTGATAATGCTATGATTTGTGGTAATGCCATGGCTTGACTTGTGGTAGTGCTTTCAATTGAGGTGCTTGAATGAATGATCTGAAAGTGTTAATATCTGAAGAAATTAATGAACTAGGAATGCAACATAATCTCAATATATATCACACTCACACATTTGAGAATATATAAAATTATATATGGTATACTGCGTTGTGTAGTTTTTGAACAAGGTTGTTTATGTATTAAGTTTGTCTTTTTTACATAATAAGCATGTACATATGGGTCATAAAATATGGGTCAATAAAATATGGGTCAATCCCAGTTGAGAAATACATACATGTTTAAAAGTTTTCAACTTATTGATTTATTTTTAATGAGGGCAAATCAACAGTTTAACTATTTGATTACTATCTTATCAACATTGAGGAGATCAAATATTCAGTTTATATCTTATATTTGTACCAATCAGACAAAATGGAATTAAATGAATATTTATTTTGTATCAACCAATCAAAATTGAGGAAAATGAATTTTTGCTTCCATCATCCAATCAAAATTGACGTAAAATAATGAATTAATCAAAATGGAAGATTTGAATATATTGATATCATGTATCAACCTGTCTTAAGTGAAAAATGAATAATTATTTGTATCAGCCAATCAAAAGTGAGCAAAGTGAATGTTCATATTTGTATCAGCCAATCACAAATGAGGAAAATTATTATTTATATGAACCAGTCTATCAAAATAGTTTATCAAATTAAATCAAGAAAAAAGAAAATTTATTTCAAATTATTTGTATCAACCACTTGAAGAGATTGACTATACCATCAACAGTGAAGAAGAAGAATTGATAATATGTGTGGATGATGAAGGAAACACCACAAAAAGACTAAGAAAGAAAAAGAAGAAGAAGCGTAAGATTTCCAGTTTGTGTTTAAATTTAATCTTATTTTTTATAGAGGTACATATATCTTGCACACAAAAATAGAGTTCCATGGCAGGAAAATGCAATTACCTTGACTTTAAGGATCTTGATTCTGGACAAGGCAATTGGTGTCAACCAATATTTCTATATCTAGATATGAATTTCAGTTGAGGAATGAATGTTCAAACATTTAAGTTTTGCATTGTAGAATGATAGATATGTATGTTCAGAGGTGATACACAAATATATAAAGATGTGTAAGATTTGGCACGAGAATGATGGAAAATGTATTAGAATTTGACTGCACTATATATACTCCCCTCCAAAGTTTCACAAAAACTGCACAGTTATACACCTCCTCCAAATTTTTGCCAACCCTGTATCCCTAATGGATCACTTGTCAAAGCATGTTCATGTTGATTTTTTGTAAATCTTTTTAAATCACCAAATAAAGAGGCATTAACCTGTACTATGGGAGTTGGTGTTTCCAGATCATCTGAAGGGAGTGTATGATGATATTGTAAATTAGAATCATTGATTGTTACCTAGAACTGTTTCACAAGATCACAATATGTGCACTTATACATATTTCTGCACAGATTTTCTATTTGAACATATTAAAGTTGCTTTTTTAAGGTACAATGAAGACACATTTGATCCGATGCTACAATACACCATTGGAGAGCCATTGTAATGTCACCTCTTTTGACAATGTTTGGTGATATGTTATAAAGTTGTCTACTAATCATTTCATCTGAATGATTGAATGAATGTATTCCAATTTTATTGTTGAATTATTGAAACCAATGAATTCAAATGTTAAATAATTATTTTTTAAATGAGTATATAAATTAGAAATAAATGTTAAACAGATATCAAAACTTCATTTGAAATTACTGCTTGTACGTCAATTTAACATTTTCCATATTTTTACATGCTCATTACTATTTAGTAAGTTTAAAGAGTTATTTTGTTTTCATAGATCCAGAGTTAAAATTTTATTTGGACCACAATTGTTATGAACTTTTTGTCATAATACTCTAACTAGGTATGGTATTTACCTGAAAAAATGTAAAATAGAAACAATGCACTAGAAGAGATGATGACTTGCATTTTTCGTTACTCGTTCCTCCGTAAGTATTTTATGGCAAGGTAGCCAACTGAGTGATAATGGAAAGTTAGAACAAACCAAAATTAAGCTAGATTTAATTTATGAGACCCAAATTAGTGAAGACTCTGTGCCATATTTAGCCAAAAAGGGTGGACACTTTAAATAACATAGGAACTCTTGGTTGGATTGGCTTGATATTTCATTCCTTACCTGAGACATCCTCCTAAGCAGGTGTCCAGAATCCGTACCTCCTTCCCCCCTGCAATAACCAATTTGGAAGCGCCCGATTAAACAGAATCACGTGATCTAATTATGTGCCGATGACGTATACATGATTGCTGTCGCAGTGTTGCGACAGCCAATCAGATTGCGAGTTCTTAATCGGGGAAATGCTAACTGCTTATTGCAGGGGGTAAAAAGAAAGAAGTATTCTGGATTTTGAAGCTCTGTGATTGGAGGATGTACCTGAGATAGTTGCACTCAATGAGTGAAATATTCAGCAAACTGGGCATGATAAAATTAAGTAACAATCTACATGTAGAAATGTTATGAATTTTTTTCGTATTTCCAGGTCCCGTAGCAGTATCAACAAAATGTAAACTTTTGGCCCCAGGAGTTGCCGTAAATGGTCAGATGTCAATTACAAAGACGGAACTATATTTTGAGATGGATGAAGATGACCCGGAGAACAAGAAAATCGATCAAAACGTATGTAAATTTTTAAAAAATTCATTGTTACGTAAGTTATTTCATCTTTTTCTGGACTCTTTATTGGGTTCTTCATTGCTTTTGAAAGTTTGTTATTTGACTCCTTTACGTCATGGTGAGGCATAAACTCAGCACGTGCAGGATATTACGAACTCTGCAGATGATAAACTTCAAATAAGAATGTCACACAAATAGACATGTTATTCAATTTCTGAGAAAATGTTATTAATAATAGTGAAAATATCCTGTTTCATAACGTCATAATTACATAAATTAAGGGAATCTGTTATTAAAGAATCACAGTTCACATGACTTACCAGTTAATAATAATTCCAAATGATGGAGTTCAGGCAATACAGGGTGTCAAATAAATATGTTCTTCCCCCTTAATTTCAAGAGTATGAACTTTTATGCATAAAAGTTCATCTGCTTGAGCTAGTCATCTGAAACTTCTTGTAGAGTTGCTCCATGAAGCCTAGTTTTAATGTGCTAAAGAACAATTTAGATAACTTGCAGACAAAAAAGTTATGCAACATTACAGTAAAACCTGTCTAATCCGAACACCCACGGGACCAGCCAAAAGCGTTCAAATTGGCAGGTGTTCAAATTTCGAGGATTTTGTTGGTCGGGGGGGGGGGGATTTTCATTGTTCAGTCCACTATATTGAACACTTAATACTAAGTCAGAAAACAATAAATGTTGTTGATGAGTTAATTCTACAATAGTCATATAGCCTGGTATATGCTATGTTTTATTTATATTTTGAACAATATCATCGTTTTAGTAAAAATAACTCTTATATTTTGGCAAAAACTTTGTAATACACTGTAAAAGTATATGATAGTCTCGTATGAAATCTTATGCTTATCAAATGACTTATCCCATATTATGGTAATATAGCACTGCTTTACTTTTGCTTGAAAAAGTCCTTCATTGTTGTTTGTTTCTTGGCACTTTTAGCATTAGCAATATTTGAGTAGATATCCTCTTCAAGTAAAAAGAATTTTTCATGAGTGTTCATTCGAGATGATGTATAATCCTTCAAAATATCAAGGGCATTCAGGATGTCAGATGTATACCTTTTATGAGACATTTTAGTGATAGGATATTACGAAGTTGAATTTCTCTCTTTCTTATGATATAATCTTGTCTGCAAATGTCGTCTGTGTTGTCCTTGTGATTATAAAACATTTGCTGATTGAATCTTAGCTATCATAACAGACCCATGGGATATTAAACAGTCAAGACCTGTTCATAATCCAAATCAAAAACATCCAGTTAATTTACAATAAGGATAAACCAATTAACTCCTGTATTCACACCTTTCCAAAACATCCTGTTGTTTTCCACAAATTAGGGATGTCACTGAGACTAAATAAGTTAGTTAGGACAATATTGGTTCTTTGATTACATTGTATATGTAAAGATAAATAACAACTATAACATTGACTTAATATTTGGCTATAATTGAAATGTCCAGACATTTGATTTCTGATAAAAATGTTCAGATTAGACAGGTCACTTTTTCAAATCTGGTTGTTCACTGTTCAAATTTCAAGTTTTTTTAACATGGGAGTCAATGGGAGGAAAAAATGGGACCGAAAAAAAGTGTTCAAATTGGAAGGTGTTCGGATTAGCCAGGTGTTCAGATATACAGGTTTTACTGTATGTGGATATTAAAGTTACTGGGGAAGAACATATTTATTTGACACCCTGTAGATATAGAGGAGGCCCCTCCCTCTCTTTCTGTCCGCAACTCAAATACTGCCCACCCTGCAATATATTTTATGTGTCATACACAATATATTTTATGTGTCATACACAATATATTTTATGTGTCACACACATTTGGAGTTCTGCTCCAAAGATGCTTGTTTTTCGTGGTAGTTTACATTTTTGTTCAAAATTGAAATTAATGTTGATTAGGTTTTTGCTGGGTGATTCACTTTGCAAGCATGACACACTAACTTTGCAAGCATGACACATTAACTTTGCAAGCATGACACATTAATTTTTAGCAAATATGGAATTCATTTTAAGAATTGTGCAATTGTGTTGTACACATAACAATATGTTTGATGGGATTTGCCTTAACAGCATTGCCATTATCTAGTACATATGGTTCAATAATATCTGTAAATTACAGTGTACATCGCAACAGGATGGAATTAATTTATATGAATTGGCAATTTGAGCTTTCTAAACTTGCCTGAATGGTTGATGCAACATTAATAACACTTGGTATGTAAATCATGAGTCTTATTACACATAGAATGGGCCTATATTGCTATTACTAATAGTCAGTGGCTCTGGGCAAAAATAACAAAAAGGTCAAGATAGTGTCACTCTTCTTTACCTTGCATTTGTTGTTCATGATCAACCCATTTGACTTATTAGTAATGATTATGTATTTGTTTTTATTTGTCTGTTCCTTATTTATGGTTTATCGGTTGAATGTTAGATGTTAATAAGGTACTTTAAAAAATGCACTAGACAATACAATTAGACAAACAGAGTATCTTATGCATTTCTAGGTGTTAGGTATAGTAGAGTGAGTGTATCTTTTGTTTTAAAACAATGTTCCATTAGAAGGACAATTTTTCTATTCAGCTGAAAGATATATTGTAACATTTTGGGCAGTGCAAATTTAAAAAAATCTAAATTATAATTTTTTAAGTAGAGACAGAAATGTGGTGCCAGAATAAGGATAACTCCATGAAAGTTGATACAAAGATGAAATCAATTAGCATCAATATTAAATTTATTTTTTAATACAACAAAACAATTCAATTCAATTGATTAATAATTTCTTGTATTGTATACACTATTAAATCATGCCGCTAGACACTCATGCCATATTTTGCGGTGAAACAGAATTAAAGTTTTACATACATCTAGACTACATTTAAAGAAAGCACTTACATATTTTATTATTTAATTAAGGTATCTACAATTATTTTTTAAGATGTACAATATAAAAAAATTAGAAAACAAACATAAATATAAGTCAGTATAAATTCTTAAATGCTAAAAAAATCTTGTATAATATCAATAAAGCGTAATATTCAGACACATTATCCATGGATGAAAGGATGACATGTAATGATAGTTTAAAGGATTGGTATCGATATGGTGAACTGAATTTAACACTGTTTTTCTCTTAAACCAATTATTGAAAACATTCTTGTAAAAAAACATGGTCCTTTATGTAAGGTTGACTGATTGGCAACAATTTAATGCAGAAATAATTTATATATATTTTATATAACTGTTTTTGTTAACATTTTTGTTTTTTAGTGCAATTGTTTTTTGTTCCTTTCTACAAGTTCTAGAGAATGAAATAAAATGTCTTTTCGAACCTTGTTGGAACAAAATAGCATATACAGTTTGTTTTTAGACCTCTCAATATTATAGTTATACAAAGGAAATTTTGGTTGATTTCGCAAAAAGTAATCAAAAATTTTAAAGAAACAAAAAGATAAAAATTAAGATTTTATTTCATTAACAACCAAAATTTCAATACCGAAAGACCTAAACACATTGTGTTTATGTTGTTTTGTTCAAATGAGGTTCGGATAGATGTTTCATTTTCATGTTATCAATTTATTTCTAATATAACCATTTACATTCAATTACAAATTCTAATTGCCAAGGTTTTGCAACATTAGCGGCAATTTAATATATATATTATATTTACATGTAGATATTAGATAATGAAATAAGATAAATTTGTTAAGGTTATTTCAAAATACCTGAAGGTTATCCCATGGGCCGGGATGTTAACGGAACTTGAAAAATAATTCGGTCATTGCAGAAAAAAGGACTTGTCAAATTACTACTAGATAGATAATAAAACAAGACTTGTATGTATATAATAGCTAACAATATGAATTAAAGCTTCATTCATAGTAGCATCCAGGTTAGTGCTTCCAAACAGTAATGTTTCATTTCATTCCAAAAATATGATACCAAGAACAAAAGATGTGTCTAATGTGTTTTCTAAAACAATATAGGAAAAGAATATATATATATTTCAAAAAATTATATTGTTACCATTCAAAAATGACCATTAAATTGATGATGTGTAAAATTTTTACAATTTTTTGATGACTGGCTTAAGAGAAACATGTTCATAAAGTTCACCACATTGATACCAATTCTTCATCTAATTTTACACATACACAATTTCTTGCATTTAAGAACTTTTACAAAAGCCATTCTAAATTGCCTGTTACCTGCAATCAGAATGATGAAATTGAAAATCGGGTTGAATCCGATCATTGTTGCACTTATGAAATTAATTGTTGGGGAACTTGTTATCATTTTCTCGTAATATTGTGATGAAATTGAGATGAAGTTTGTTACAGTGTATGGGATGATACATAAGATAAATACTATAAGAATGGCACATATTTGACGACAGAGTTTTGAGATATGATGCATCCAGTTTTTATATGTGCGTCTCTTATTTTGAGCATTTAGATCGCATATAGGTACAATTTTGTTACCTTGTCCATATGTGTTATGTTGATAACTATTATTCAGTCTCCTTTTGGCTTCAGGTTCAGGGTTATGACTGCTAGGTCCTACAAGAATTTCCTCATGTTTAGGTCTTAGAGTGCTAGGCCCTGCAACAATTTCTTCGTTTTTCAAGTTAAGAATACTAGGTCCTGCAACAATTTCCTCATGTTTGGGTCTAAGAGTGCTAGGTCCTGCAACAGTTTCCTCTTGTTTGGGTCTAAGAGTGCTAGGCCCTGCAACAATTTCCTCATTTTTCAAGTTAAGAATAATAGGTTCTACTACAGTTTCCTCATGTTTGGGTCTAAGAGTGCTAGGTCCTGCAACAGTTTCTTCATCTTTCGAGTTAAGAATTCTTGGTTCTTCAACAGTTTCCTCATATATAGGTCTAAGAGTGCTAGGCCCTGCAACAATTTCTTCATTTTTCAAGTTAAGAATACTAGGTTTTGCAACAGTTTCCTCCTGTTCTTCAATGGAGTTCCCATGTTTGCCCCTATTAGGAAATGTTTGCTTTTTATTTGCATTGAAATGAGAACCTTTAGCATTTGATTTTGAAGGAATTGATGAACCTATGGCATTTTTGTCCATTTTAAGTAATTCAAAGGGCCTATGTGTTTGAGTTTCAATTATTCGAGGGATTCGAGGATCTAGATTTTCATTTTCCTGGAATTTGGTAACATGAGCTTTGATCTTAAGATAAACACCAATTTGTAGTAGAATGAGAATAACAATATGCGCCACTAAAATAACACCTCCAATGAGAAGATAATTTCTATGAAGTTGGCCATTGTTAACTTGGCAAAAAGTTACTTTCATATTGGGGTGTCGCGTTCCAAATCCCAATAATGCAAACACCGTCCACATTAACCATGTTGTACATAGCAATGCTGTCCCACATCTCTTTGAGAAGAAGTTCCTGTTGATGAGTGTATAGTGCGCAACCAGAAAAGCCTCAACATATAAAAGTAATACACTTGACATTGTCACTCCTGTGGAAATAATCACTAGCATCAGTATCGTCATACATGCCGATGGATTGTCCAATTTGTTATTTATCCCCAATGCTGTGCGTACAATACCTAATAGTCCCATGGCAATTCCTCCTAAAGACAGACCACATTTGAAATAATTTGAAACTGTTTGTAATCGTTTCGTTTTCACTATTGTTACCATAACAAGTATATGTAGCACGACAATTGTGAATCCCATGATACTGCGGATATAATATGCCACATTGCCTTGGTTGTCTTGGACAATGTGTGTCAGGTTTGTTGTGTGGGTAGAGTTGATTAATGTCACTGTTGTGTCCGACATTCTTCCAATTTTCTGCAGGCATTTAACAGTGAATGACTCTGTTTTATGATAAATTTTACATATTTATTTAATCGTGTTTTATTTTTTCTTCTATTTTATTTATATTTTGTTCAATATATATTATGTTACTGCTTTATTTCTTTTTATTGTATTATTTATGTTGATATTTTGTCCAATATTCCTATCTTTTAGTTGATTTGTGTCTTGTCTCAACCAGTGACAGGATTTATTAATTAATATATATCACTTATATTATATTGTTGACATATATCCATCCTATTATTACTATTGGCATGAGGAGTATTCTATAACAATTCGTTAAATTTGATATGTAATGAATGCCCTAATGAACAATACTTTATTATTGGTTATTTTTCTCATAGTCGTCATATTAAATAGTAATTATTAAACATTGCTGAGGCAAGGACCATTGGATAAACATGTGATTTGACTTTGCCACGTGAATTTTATGCTAATTTAATTACCATTCATTTATTTCTGTGATGGACAATATTTGAGGGATGATTTCAAAGGTAATGGAAATGATTTATGGACATATTCCAGATAATCCCTATAATTTGTCTGATTTTTCACAATTAAAGTTAAATCACTCAATTATTTAAGTGTCATATGAGTGAATATTGGACAGTTTTTTCAAAAGCTTGCATCACTCAAATCAAACTGCCTGCAATTTTTTCAAAATTAGACATTTTTACTAAAGCTATTACTACTATATTATCTATTACTGTTGTTATAATATGTTCAATGTGAATTATTTGACATGGGCTTAGTTTTTGCCAAAATAACACACTTCTATTGGCCGGTCTGTTATTTCCATTATAAAATGATTTCTTAAAATCATCAGTCTTGTTTTGGTAGAATTTAGTTCTCCAGGAAGTTGGTGTTTAATAGGATTTACATGTATATATTTTTTACTTTTTGTTATAACTTCATATGTAATTTAGCAATTTGGAAAAATTACAGCCAATTTTAGTGTTGCTTTCCATTTTTGATATATATATGCTTTTTTGATATTTAATATGTTACATAGGAAGCATGAGGCTCTACCTTTAAGGGATAACTGAGTATATATACGCTACTAAGTAACAATGCAATGTGGTGTAAGCTGCAAAGCATATGCTCTGTGTCTTGTACGTACCTTGTTAGTCAAATTGTAATAATTATCATATAGAAATAAATATAACATAACATAACCATTGAAAATATTGGAATCGCTGAAACAAGTTAAAATGATTTGTTTTAGAACTATGTTTACCCCACCCCCATATTGATATGCTGAAATTTTAAACATTGCCTCAATATTATGTAACCACAAGTGGTGACATGTTGTTTTAGTCTTCAACTTTCTGTAACCAGTGTTTGATGGTTGGTGTTTGGTGTCTTACAGTGTTTGGCATCTGTAACGGCTTTTGGGGGTCAGCGTCTGTAACAAATGGTGGATGGCAACATTTTGCACTTTATAATTCAATAATCATAGAATGATTTTGATATTTCATTTGTAAATACATACAAGCATGACACATTATCTTTTAGCAAGATGAAAAATATGGAATTAATTTTGAGAATTGATATCTGTCACTTAACAAGATGTTCTGTGGTGTTTGCGTTAGCATTGCCATTATCTTTGTATAGTTCATCTGATATCTAACATTTTGCACTTTATAATTCAATAATCATAGAATGATTTTGATATTTCATTTGTAAATACATACAAGCATGACACATTATCTTTTAGCAAGATGAAAAATATGGAATTAATTTTGAGAATTGATATCTGTCACTTAACAAGATGTTCAGTGGTGTTTGCCTTAGCATTGCCATTATCTTCGTTTAGTTCATCTGATACAAATTACCATGTGCACAATATTGCAACAGGATTCATTGAAATAAAGATGCATTAATTTGCAATTTGAGCTTTCTAAGCTAGATTGGTGACTGCCATACAATTAATAACACTTAATGTGCAAATCATAGTCGTATTACAAAGGTTATGGTGGTTATTGCTACAAGTGAGTTGCCCTGTTCAGAAAATAACAAAAAGGTCAAAATATTATTTTCTTGAAAACAATGGAACAAAGTGAATTTTCTATTGAGTGGAAGTGATGCATTTTGCAAATTGGCAAAATTGTGGCATTTTGCAAATTGGTAGAATTGTGGCATTTTGCAAATTGGCAAAATTGTGGCATTTTGCGAATTGGCAAAATTTCTTCAAATAATCATATGATCATGATCTTTTTTCTAGAAGAAATGAAATTGTGGTTCAACTATTGAGCACAACAGTGTCAGAAAAAGGATTACTTCATGAGAGTTGATACAAAGATAAAACATATACTTGTATATTTATTTAATAAAGTGAAACACAAGCAATATAGCAGTAGTGTAAATCTATCTAATTTTACACATACACACTATCTTGCATTTAAGAACTTTTACAAAAGCCAATCTAAATTGTCTGTTCCCGGCAATCAGAATGATGAAGTTGAAAATTGGGTTGAATCCAACCATTGTTGCACTTATGAAATTAATTAACGGGAAACTTGTTATCACTTTCTCATAATATTCTG
Source organism: Owenia fusiformis (assembly GCA_903813345.2). Classification (NCBI taxonomy): domain Eukaryota; kingdom Metazoa; phylum Annelida; class Polychaeta; order Sabellida; family Oweniidae; genus Owenia; species Owenia fusiformis. The sequence goes on from CAIIXF020000002.1 coordinate 9,141,849, forward strand.
ATGAAATTGAGATAAAGTTTGTTATAGTGTAGGGGGTGAAACACAAAATAAATGCTACAAGAATGGCACATATTTGACGACAAAGTTTTGAGATATGATGCATCCAGTTTTTATATGTGCGTCTCTTATTTTGAGCATTTAGATCGCATATAGGTACAATTTTGTTACCTTGTCCCTTTTGGGCTATGTGTTCAGGGTTGTGACTGCTAGGTTCTGCAACAGGTTCCTCATTTTTAGAGTTATGAATGCTAGACCCTGTAAATGTTTTATCATGTTTAAAGTTAAGAGTCCTAGGTCCTGCAACAGTTTCCTCACGTTTAGAGTTAAAAGTGCTAGAACCTGCAACAGTTTCCTCATATTTAGAATTAAGAGTGCTAGGTCCTGTCACAATTTCCTCATGTTTAGAGTTAAAAGTGCTTGGACCTGCAACAATTTCCTCATGTTTAGAGTTAAAAGTGCTAGAACCTGCAACAATTTCCTCATGTTTAGAATTAAAAGTGCTAGGACCTGTCACAATTTCCTCATGTTTAGAGTCAAAAGTGCTTGGACCTGCAACAATTTCCTCATGTTTAGAGTTAAAAGTGCTTGGACCTGCAACAGTTTCCTCATGTTTAGAGTTAAAAGTGCTTGGACCTGCAACAGTTTCCTCATGTTTAGAGTTAAAAGTGCTTGGACCTGCAACAATTTCCTCATGTTTAGAGTTAAAAGTGCTTGGACCTGCAACAGTTTCCTCATGTTTAGAGTTAAGAGTGCTAGGTCCTGCAACAGTTTTATCATTTTTAAAGTTAAGAATTCTAGATTGTGCAACAGTTTCCTCATTTTTGGAGTTAAAAATGCTTGTTTCTGCAACAGTTTCCTCATGTTGAAAGTCAAGAATATTTAGTTCTGCAACAGCGTCCTCATGATCAAAGTTAGAAGTGCTCAGTTCTGCAACACTGTCCTCCTGGCTTTGTTTTGCAAGAGTTTTCTCTTGTTCAGAGTTAAGGGAACTAAGTTTTGCAACAGTTTCCTCATGTTCAAAGTTTAAAACGCTAGGTTCTGCAACACGGTTCTCATATTTGCCCCTCTTAGAAAATGATTGCTTTTGAGTGGCATAAAAACTGGAGCATTTGGCATTTAATTTTGAAGGGGTTGATGAACCCATGGCATTGTCACCCATATCAGGTAATTCAAAGGGTCTTTGAGTTTCAGTTGTACAACTTTGAGGCTTCGATGATTGGAGAACTACATTTTCATTTTCCTGGAATTTGGTAATATGAACTTTGATCCTCAGATAAACCCCAATTTGCAGTAGAATGAGAATAAGAATATGGGCCACGAAAACAACACCTACAATGAGAAGGTAATTTCTATGAAGTTGCCCATTGTTAACTTGGCAAACAGTTCCTTTCATGTTTGGCTGTCGCGTTCCAAATCCCAACAATGCAAACAGCATCCACATTATCCATGTCACCCCCAGTAGTCCTGCACCGCATCTCTTTGAGAAGAAGTTCCTGTTGATGAGTGTGTATCGCGCTACCAGAAAAGCCTCAACATATAAAAGTAATACACTCGACATTGTCACTCCTGTTGAAATAATCAGAAACATCAGTATTGTCATACATGCTGATGGATTGTCCAGCTTGTTACTTATTCCCAATACTCCCTGTACAATAGCTGACAGTCCCATTACAATCCCTCCTAAAGACAGACCACATTTGAAATAATTTGAAACTGTTTGTAATTGTTTCGTTTTCACAATTGTTATTATAATGAGTATATGTAGTATGACAATCATGAATCCTACCATACTGCGGAAATAATATGCCACCTTGCCTTGGTTGTCTTGGACATTGTGTGTAAGATTTGTTGTGTTATTAGTGTCCGTTGATATGGTAATTGTTGTGTTTAGCATTATTGTTCCAATTTTTGGCAGGCATGCAACAGTGATTAATGACGTTTTTATCTTATCCTTTCCATTTCAAAATTCCTTCAAAAAACTCTTCCTGTCTCTTTTGTTTGAATATATTGTCTTTCTATTTAATCTCTTTATGTTTTTTCTCTATTTTTCTCTTATTTTTCATTATTTTTTGTTTAATATGTATACTATATAACTCATTTTGTGGTATATTTTTGGTATATTTTCTTTTTTATCTTCGATGAATGGCACTACACCTGCATATGTCTTGGTCTTAACCAGAAACCAGTTATTAAATGTCAATTGTATCATCGTAGTGACGTGCATTGATATATATCCTATTATTACCATTGGCGTTAGGAGTATTATGTTTCTAATTAATAGTTTACTATGTGATGTTCTTTTTGTAGCATTTTTATACACTGTATATTAATGATACATAGCTTATTAAGACCCTGGGCAGGACCATAATTGGACAATGTTTTCACTTATTTCACACATAGCTAGGCAAGGTGCATCCAATTCCAGTCAATCAGAAAATCCAATTTCATATACATGTAACTGCATTGCATTATATAACCAACAATCCACCCAAGGTTATTTTTAGATTCCAGTGAAACAAATGAAACTTATAAGCTGATCATCTTCGATAAGTAAAAATCTATATTAGCACCAAAGGTCAAATGTTGAATGGTTGGAAAGGTGACCTTGGCAAAAGGTTTCTTTGAAAATGTATTCTTTTAAGTCAATTCATTTCTTTCAAGTGATATTTTACAAAATATTTGCAATGTTTGAATCTTTCCTAATCTTGGTTCTTGATGCTAGCATCTCGTCCTAAGTCTGGTGGAAAGATGTATATTTGTGAATAGTTTATGCAACAAGAAAATTTCCAAGATGGCTGCCACTTTAGAAATGGGGGGAATTTTTCATGAAAATCTTAAATTTTCATTTTAAACCAAAGTAATAAATATTATTGTTTGAAATTTTAGTAGTATATTCACAACATCTATCTATTTTATATATATTCCTAGTTTTTCACCATTACCCCAGGGGCCATGTATGGGGGGGTAGGGAAAATGGGAAATTTTTGTTAATTTTGATGTCTTTCTAAAGTACATGTATAGTCAAATGAAAGACAATTTAGAGTAGATTGCAAATATTGTATTGGTTTTGTAATTTGGGCCTCGTAAAATTCAAAATGGCTGCCTTATGTGAGATTTCGCAATAATTTTCTGATCCCTTTAAAGTATTAAAAATTCTTTCTAAAGTATACCTTTGTTATACTCAATTGAAAGGCAATTTAGAGTAAATGGCAACTATTGTATTGGTTTTGTAATTTGGGCCTCGTAAAATTCAAAATGGTCGCTGCTTATGTGGAATTTTGCAATTATTTTCTGATCTCTTCAACGTATGGTTATATTATTCTCAAATTGAAGGAAATTTAGGGCAGATCACTATTTTGGTATTGTTTTCCTGATTTGTGCCTCAGAAAATTCAAATTGTCTTTATTATTTGTGCCTTTAAACTCATTGTCACCCAAATGGTTTTAAAATCAGTAGAAATTCTGATATATCTCTAATGTTTCCAATGTTTATATTTTTTGTGACAAATACAGATTCATATATGTTATAGTGTTCGTTGGGATTTGCTACTCCGTGGAGTTACCTAGTTGATAAAATATATTGTGTTCATTCCCTCAGTAAAATGTTTTACTCTGGAGAGTTGCTATAATTTTAGTCATGTAATGTGTAGAATGAAGAGTGATGTAGTGAAATATGTTTTGTTTGGTAGGATTTGCTATTCCATTTATTTTGTTACTGCTCTCAGTGATCTCCCCAGCATTAAAGCAAGTGGGCACAGCACCCAACTGAGATTTTAAAACCAGGCTAGCACCCACTTGAGATTTCACCCACTTGAAAATGAGAAAAATTATGTAAAATAGGCATATTTTGACCAATTTTGGACTTAATTGTGAAAATGAGAATTTTGCACCCATTTGAGAAAAAATCCTGGGGAGAACACGGGCTCTGCATCCATACTAATACATAGCTTCAAATAGAATATACTTTTATTCCTTCAGGTGTTGCAGTATGTTGATGCACTTCATGGGAAGTGGCATTTCAATGAGATTCGTGCCATATTCGCCCGCAAGTACCTCCTCCAGGCCACAGCGATTGAAGTGTTCATGGCCAGTAGAAGTAAGTATTCAATACCTTTTCATACACTGTCTCCCAGAAGTTTGACAACATCAAACTATTTGACAACATCAACTCTATTATGTTTGTTGATTTTAAGGTAGCATGACAATTCTTGTACATTTCGACCTTTTGTCATTGAAAAATATGTTAAAGGACCCTTGGGAGGGAGTGTATAATTTTCGAAAAGAATGAATCATTTCCTATGGGATTGTATGGGATTGTATCATTTTTGGTTTAAATCATGTCCTCGAGAATTCCATTTGTAGGTCTAGATCACAGGAGCTTGTATTGAAAGATGGCAGCACTTCCTCTTGATGAGAACACGTTTTTGTGACCAAAATTTTTCATTTACCTCCATGTTTATAAAACCTTAAAACATAAACACCTGGTTATGCGAACACTTTTGACCAGTTGCAGAGGTGTTCGGATTAGACAGGTTTTATTCTGTTCGTGATAATCATATTTTCACTCAGTGAGATTGGTATACAACAGGTCCTGCCATCTTTTGATAGAATCAATTTGTGATATTGCATTGTTGAAGTTTTCTACCTGGACTTCTGCATGTAACTTTCCTTTCTAGGGGTTATCTTCAACAAACAATACTATAAGTTATTGAATGATTTGAAGTGCAATACAGGATATATTCTGCTCGAGAATTCCGTATTGGAAAGAGACGAAGTCGAGTGCCAATACAGAATATTGAGACAGAATAAATCCTGTATTGCACTTCAAATCATTCAATAACGTTTTTATCGTGTGATCCTCTGTATTGCTCCTGAGATTGTCTCCTCCGTACCAATATTTTCTGTATTGCGACGGAGATGATCAACTGGGACAATCTCAGTAGCAATACAGATTGGTACAGCACAAGAACTGACCAATCAGAGGGCTTCATTTTACAGATCATATGATAAAATACTATACAGAAAAACAGAAACCAATACAAATACTATCATATTGCCTATTTAAGATCTATTTAATACAAATATCTAAGTGGCAGTAGCCAGTAGGTAGTCACCAGTTTCACCACTACTGTAGTTGGTCATATAATATCGGAGACATACAAAAAGTAATCAAGCATTGTCTCACATTCAAAACTTTATTATGGCAAGGAACATTGGCAGTGTCATATATTTACAATTATTTTATTTTGTCTGTGTTACTGCGTATTGAGGATTACAAGGTGATGAAAATAAGAAAATTCATGAAGATTACATCATAATTGAGAAATGTATTTCTAAATTTTTGATTTTTGTGCATTTTATCATGATTGCAATGGTAAGAAAAAATGGTTATAGGTATGATATTCAGTAAAATATTATGAAACACTACCGTTATATAACACATGTTTCAAAATTGCCTAGTCCTTAACAGCCACCATGAGGACAGTGCTGTATATATAATGAAGTGATTTGAAAGCCTTTGTATTTACATCCTGTGTAATTGATAAAATGAATAGATAATCATGTATAAATAAAAAAGATTGTACATATGTACAATATATTTATTTTCCTCTTTTACTTCTCTTTCTTATTGTTATCACCTTACACTTTTATGTCACAACACATTCTTATATCATAATCATTTTTATGTCACATTTAATTTCATGTCACCTTTCATTTCTTTGTCACATTACAATTTATGTCATCTCCATTTCTGCGTCACGTTTCATATCCATGCCACGTTTCATTTCTATGACATTTATCATTTCCCCGCTCAAATTTAATTTTACAGAATCAATATGTGAATCTTCATGTTTTGCATCCTCGCTTATTTTTGCACTTTGTGCTGTTTCTCTGTCCTGTTTACTGATCAGTACATTCTGCTGTGATATTGTTGATTTTGAAGATAGATATGAAGAACTTGTTTTTGGATTTGATTTTTTGGAGTCTTTTGTGAAAGTGAGACTATCCCAAACTTGTTTTCTTAACACAAAGGCAAGGAATATATACACCCCTTGACTTGCATTTAACACAATGAAGATATACCATAAAGCTATGTTGTATGGTGCTATGAATGCAAAAATCCATGTGAAACCCATTAGACAGAATAACTTGGCGTATATACCAAAAGGATATTCTGAAGTCTGGTTGGAGCTTTGAACTCGTTGTTTCGTTGATTTCCAAAGACTAATGGCTGTTGGTATGAAGAACCCTATATTGACCAGAATTGAAACGGCGATAGGGGTGGTAAAAAATATCAAGAGAGCATATCTCTGTGATATCCAGCAAATTCCCCTACCATACATCGGTTTGAAAGCAGGGTCTATATCAGAAAAATCAAGACCTAAAGATATTGCCACTATGACAGCTGGAATACCCCATGCAAGAAGTGTGTACAGTTTCAGGACGGAAACATTTGTGTCAGTTGATTTGGCAAAACTTGAGGGAGAGAATATATAGAACATATCTCTTGCTATGATCACTGTCCATGTGAAAACTGCCAAGTAACTCCAGTGGATTAAAACCCCAAGTGTAACACATAGTTCGTTGATGTGAATACAATTTGGCCCAATCAGAAATAACAAACTTGCAAGAAACAATGACAAGATAAATGAAAACTGTAATTTTCCTGGAAAATTTTGAAACAGTGGAACAAATGGTTGAAGAATGAGTCTAATGAACATACAGACAAGTGAAAGTGTGGTACATATGATTGTTAATAGCCCCATTGTGTCATCATACTTCCATACTGCAGTCCAATTATCAAACTTCCAAGTTTCATTCACACAAACATATACCATATTCCCAATCAATATAAAATCGTCTTCTGAAAGAAGATTCTCAGTGTCAATGGATACTACGCTCCCATTGGTTAATATCTCAATAGAATTGGGGTCAACAGGTTTACGGGGACAATCTGTCACGTTGTATGTCACAAGGGGAATTGATATTGCAATTGCTGATTGGTTGGTTCTGTTTGCTTCATATAGGGGCGCATTGTCAGCTACAATAATTTCTCCCGACTTTGTAACACGCCCATGATTCCAACACGACCTTTCGCCAAATAAACTTACACATACTTCATTCAGGTTAAGTGTATCATGTGTTCTTTTTGGGTGAGCAGAAATAGTTTCTGTGAGAATATCGTTGAATAAAGTTGTGTGAATTTCATCAAATGGCATTTTGTTGTCAACTTTCAATTTGTACTTACTTGATATACCAAACTGGATAGATTTATCTCTTGAAAATTGGTCATTCAAACTAGGTTCCAATTTTATCTCCTCAACAATGCATGGCTCCAGTACCTCAAGGAAAAGTTCTACTAAAGTTTTCTTTAAACTTCGCCATATTTCAATGATATCTAGTATCCAAGGGTCTGGTGTTGACCATTTACCAGATACAGTCATATCATAAGTATGATATTTTAAGACACATTCCCCATTAGTGTATTGAAATCCGTCTGCACAGTAAGAAACACAGTCCAAATTTTCTGAATTAGCCAGACCACATCCAAATGTTTTTATGTCATCCTTAAAAATGAATCCAACCTTGTTTCCAGCTGAAGGATTATAATCAACTAGAATTCCGAATGAAAATTTGGCAAGTTCTCCACGATCAGGTCCTACCACACCGGGGGCCTCCCCATAGAAATCACATGAAATTTGATCTAATGGGAACCCTTCAAATACAGCACACATTAAACAATAAACATTCTTAAACGATTCTTGTGAATAACCCATCGTAACAGGCATTTGATACCCATAATAACACAAGTCTGAGTATTTTGGAAGGCATCCAGTGGACTGAGCCATGCAGTCTGGTTGTCTGAGATATTTGTCCACACATACGTGTTCAACCAGGGGTTTGTATTCTAGTTCACATATTCCTATATTCACTAAATCTAACAACTCTTGTGGTGAGTCTAAGGAGCCCTCCCATACTTCTTTACATGTGACATTAAGACCCCATGGTATAACATCGAGAATATTGTTGCATTGTGCGCAGAAGTAATTTTTGTAAATTACATCAGTTGCTTGGGACACAACAGGGACTATTTGTATGAATTCTGTAATTTCGCCTTCACATTTCCCTCTCACTGTTTCATTAATATTGTCTATGGGACAGTGCCCAACCATCCAAAATGTATAATCTCTCTGATATTTACTGAAGGGGTTCATACACTCGACATAAGCTGAAGAGTTTGGGGTCCTGGTAAATATGTCCCTCTTTCTCCTTCCAATCTTGTAATGTTCCGGACAAAACTGTTTGAAATCTTGACAACAGTCGTGAGACACCAAACATAATGGATGACAGGAGCAATAAGGACCCATATAAGCTCCTGCTTTCATCTTAGGATCATTGCAGCGTGACTCGCATGTATAAGCATAGGACATAGAATTAACTGAACTATTTGCACATGATGGACCTACAGGTTCAATCAAATCTATTTCACATAGGTATTTGGGTAAAGGATCAGAATCATAATATAATGGTGTTGTTGTTATGTTGTCATTTAAATTAGTTTTTAACTCGCTTGTTCTCTCCTCTGGATCAGGTATGCTCCGCTTTTTAATCTTTGGGATTGAAGGTTCATTTAAATTTTGATTTTGATAAAAGACCAATATTCCATCTTGATTTTGGAGCCCTTGGTCATTGATCAAGCCATCATTTTGTTGTCCCTCTTGTGTTACTGCCACATCAGCTGTGAAACTTGTGATCATTAAAATGAATGATACGCTATAGAAAAACATTGTTCTCTATGAAATGTCAAGTCTTGTATTCAATATTGTATTATTCCACACTAAATGGTCATTTTATTTAATGGAAAGTTAGCTGTGTTGAGTTGCCCAACAATATATCAAACTTCATCTAATGACTTAGTCCTAAAAGTTTCAGTTTTTTGTATTTTCCAAGAGTTTTATCCTAAGAGTCTCCTAATGTATCATCTAAATGTCAAATCCTTTATCTTTTGTGAAATATAAAGATTCCAGTGATTTCCTAATATATCCTCATTTAACTCGTGACAACTGAGCAACTTTTCTACTTATATCCATGACAATTCACTTTAGTGAACTATTGAAAGTGATTGTTGGTTGATGCCCAAGTTAATAGCTAGTTGGATGGAATCTGCAATAACAAAAACATTATGTTAAGTTGTAAATGCACTGATTCATCTGCAAGACAATTGAATTAAGTGCTTTTAGAACATTTAGTTACTAGTATATTGGATGTCATTAGATGATGAATTATTTGATTCAAAGGTCTGGATTTTGTTTTGAAACAAGCAGACCACAGGGAATCAGCTGTTAATCTCAGAGTCCAAAGTAATGTTTTTATTCAATGGTTCATGATATCTTAAATAAAGTAATGTATTGATACCATGTAATTGGTATGTATATTGTTTGAAAAGCTGTATCTAGCTACCTAGTCAAGTATGCAGTAAATTTAGTAGTTTGAACTCTAGATTAAGACCTGTAATTATGGACACTATTTTCACTTTCTACAAGGTTTGTTTTATTAAAATGAACTGAGGCTTAACAATTTAAAGCAGTCACTGGTATATATCACAAGCTTAAAAAATCATATTGAACATGAAAATAAAGATTAACTGTGCAAAAATGTGAAAAAAATCTGCCCCTGAAAATGAAAAATGCAAAAAAACGATCTGGCCGTAAAAATGAATATTGCAAGTAAGTTAGCATATCTAAGGGAATTACAATAATCATGATTTAATAGATCTATTATTTTAGAATGAATCCTGAATTATTCATGTGAATTACTTTTGCAATTTCCTAAAGTGATAGAGAAAAACGTAATTGCTTTTAGCTGAAATTGGCAGGAACAATCCTGGTATTTGAAAGGTAGTTAAGTTCAGAAATCATCAAAGTTAACATCATCTGTTTTCAATATTTATAACCAAAACCACTGTGCATACACAAAGAACCTAATATACACGTACATAATATACATTGCATATATACATAAAACTTATCATTTTACCATAGGCATAGTCAGGGATGAGGCAACATTTTACAAAAGAAAGTTCCAATCTTTTATTACAATATTGAAACTATGAAACTGAAGTGTTTTTTGAAATGTTATTTCCTCTTTCACTGAAATGCCCAATTAAATTTGCCGAATCACTTTTAAAATCCTAGCTATATGCTTACCTTTCACATTAGTTTGGTTTACTTCTAAACCAGTCTGGCATCTGATAGATTCTTAAAATGGAGTTGAAGGTCAGACAATCTTGTTGTGTTGAAGGCAAACTTTACAATCTACTCTAAAACTTTTAATGGTATTCCTCTGCATGAAATAACTTTGATCATATGTCTGAGAAACTTGAATTACTTCTTTCATTATCTAGTTTTTGTGTTTAATTATTTTTAGTTTTATAATAATGCAATGTCTAAATTTAACTTTTCAAATGTTTTCTCTGATTTTCCATTTCATATCATATTATGAAAAAGTTGTTATCTTCACATAACAGTAGATACATTGATGCTTTATCAGGGTTATAGCTCACAAGCATTATTTCCAGCACAGGCCAATGTTAATGTGTTGATATCTGTAAGCAATGTAACCCATCCAAAATATATCACAGGGTCATTCATTTTCTACTGATCATACAGCTGAATAAGAGCACAGTCTGAATATTTAACATACATGCATTGTGGTAACAGAGTACAATTTACATAGCACAAAAATACAACTACATATTTTTCTCAGCTTATGAGATAGGAGCAACTTTATTTTTGGTAAAATGTGAAATGTTTTGTCAGGGAAAAATGGAATATGTTAAGAATTCCCCTTGATCTGTCTGATGATTTCACAGCATACAAGAAACCATAATTTCATCCTTTATAAGCTTATTACAAATTAATGAGTTATAATTGGAATTGAAGATTAGAGGAGTGATAAGATTGATGAAATTGTTTTCCATATTGTGTGTCTGATTAACTTCAGGGGGGTTCACAGGGATCTGGCACCACCCCCCCCCCCCTGGCCAAAAATTCTTTCAAAAGCATGCAATTTTTCTTGAGCACTTCTCAAGTGACTTTAGCCATATTTGGGCCAAAATTGTCAAATGTGAACCCCCCTTGGAAATTTTTGAAAACTGACCCCCCCCCCCCCCCCCCCCCCCTTGGCAAATCCTGGCTACGGGCCTGACTTTGTCTGTGTTTTTTCTAGAAATGATTTGAAAGATTGATTTAAGATTTTCAGGGATGTTCCTTTGTATAGAGACTTATCTGTAAAGTCATCTAGTTCAATGTAGCTCTGGATGCACGAATCTTAAATCTTATCATCAAAATTAAGCATCCAACTTCAGCAAAAATCAATGAATATAAATCTTTTAAACGCATTTTAAGGCAAGTAATACGAAATTCGGAAAGACTTTACTATAAACGCAAGTTCAACAGTTGTTCGGGTAATCTAAAGGAAACATGGAAAAACATTAATGAAATTCTTAACAGAGACAAACGTTCAAATCTGACAAACAAGGAATTTGTTTATGATAATAAGCTGATTAAAGACCATAAACAAATTGCTAATCTTTTTAATGATTATTTTACTGAAGTAGGACCTAATATTGCAAATAATATAAAAAATGCTAATTTTTCCCCAAAATATTACTTAAGCAAATTGACAGATTCATTCAATCAAATTATATTTTTAAGAAGAGTAACAGATAAAGAAGTCAAAAAAATTATTGATTATTTAAAAGATTCAGCAGCAGGGTATGACGAAATTAAACCAATAACAGTTAAGAATTCAAATGACATATTCACTCCTCCTTTGCTCCATTTGACCAGTTTATCTCTCTCGACTGGTGTCTTTCCAGATCAACTGAAAATAGCCAAAATTATTCCAATCTTCAAAAAGAATGATCAAAGATACTTTATTAATTATAGGCCGATATCACTTTTATCAGTTTTTTCTAAAATATTTGAGAAAATTATGTATAATAGAGTTGAGTTCGTTGAAAAATTCAAAATAATCTGTATCAATCAATTTGGATTTCGAAGGAATCGATCTACTTGCTTAGCTATTTTAACTTTCCTAGAAAACCTAAGGAAGGCTATGGAGAATAAACATTACAGTTTAGGGATCTTTTTGGATTTAAGTAAAGCCTTTGATACGGTTAACCATGATATTCTACTTACTAAATTGAATTTTTACGGCTTCCAGGGTAAATCCTTGGATTGGTTCAAAAGTTATCTTAGTAACAGAAAGCAAACTACTTTTTTTGAACATGAATACTCGGATATGAAAACAATACAATGTGGTGTCCCTCAGGGATCCATTTTAGGCCCCGTACTTTTCATCCTTTACATAAATGACCTAATCTCTACTAGCAATTTATTCAAATATGTAATTTTTGCTGATGATACAAATATTCTTTGCTCTGACAAAAATATTTATTCCTTAATTGATATAGTGAATAATGAATTAAAAACTGTAGAAGATTGGTTCTGTGCTAATAAACTCTCATTGAACATTGATAAAACCAACTTTATGGTCTTTACAACTTCACAAAATAGGGTACCAGATAATATTTCAATCAAAATTAGAGACTCTTACATTATTCGTGTTTTTTCAACAAATTTTCTTGGTGTTATAATTGACCAAAATTTAAATTGGAAAGAACATATTCGGAAAATTGCACTAAAAATTTCAAAAACCATAGGTACTCTTTTTCGAATAAAACACAAACTCAGTATCAAATCATTATTGAATATCTATTACTCACTTATTTATTCTCACTTACAATATTGCATCCCAGCTTGGGGTGGGACAGGAAAAACACATTGATATCTTATTAAAGCTGCAGAAAAGATTTGCCAGCTTAGTTACTAATAGTGAATATAATAAAGCACCATCATCACCTTTATTTCAACAACTAAATATACTGAAAATAAATGATATTTATAAACTCAATGTTCTTATCTTTACTTACAAATGCATCAAACGTCCATACAATTTTCCGAATGACTTATTTTGCAATTATTTTCAAGCAAATCAGCAGGTACATGACCACAATACAAGACTGACAATCTTCATATTTCCAAATTTAGAACCAACTATGGCAAACGAAGTATTAAAACTCAAGGGGGAATAATCTGGAATTCAACTCCAGATGTTATCAAAAATTCAAAAACCATTTTTATTTTTAAGCGAGCCTTCAAAAGACTTGTAATTAGTCTCTATGACTAGTACCCTGTACAAATTTTTAACAGATGCACCTTTTTCCATTTAGCTATTCTACATCATTAAAATGTTTTATTACATCTTTTATAATGTACATCATTTTTATTTTTATTTGTTTCCCAGTTTGGCTTACATAATTTATACTTTGAGACACTTTGTAATATCAATAATAAATGTAACTAACAATATGCCATTTTTAAATATTTTAGCTTGTGATAAGACATACACCCACTAGGGTGTCATTATCACTTATATGTATATACGAGGGAAGATCCAAAAGTTTCCGGCCTAACATAGTTCTAGTTGATGGATTTTCAAAATGATAGTGTCATTTTTCAATGTAGTCTCCCTGTACTTCGATGCACTTGGCCCATCTTCTTGGCAGCATCTCAAGTCCAGTTCTGAAGAAATCAGGAGCATGACCCTCCAACCACTGGTTAACAGCTATCTTGACCTCATCATCATCATCATAGCGTTGCCCTTGTAGAGATTTTTTGAGTTTCCCAAATAGGTAATAGTCACTGGGTGCTTGATCTGGAGAATAGGGTGCCTGCGGTAATAATTCCAGATGGCATTCTTCCGCTGCATCATGAGCAACTTGGCTTGTGTGAACAGGTGCATCTTAAATCGTATCATCGAAATGCATGCATCTTAAATCTTATCATCAAAATGCATGCATCTTAAATCTTATCATCAAAATGCATGCATCTTAAATCTTATCATCAAAATGCATGCATCTTAAATCTTATCATCAAAATGCATGCATCTTAAATCTTATCATCAGAATACATGCATCTTAAATCTTATCATCAAAATGCATGCATCTTAAATCTTATCATCAAAATGCATGCATCTTAAATCTTATCATCAAAATGCATGCATCTTAAATCTTATCATCAAAATGCATGCATCTTAAATCTTATCATCAAAATGCATGCATCTTAATTCTTATCATCAAAATGCATGCATCTTAAATCTTATCATCAAAATGCATGCATCTTAAATCTTATCATCAAAATGCATTCATCTTAAATCTTATCATCAAAATGCATGCATCTTAATTCTTTCCATCAAAATGCAGATGCAAGAGCAGACTTTAGTGCTAAGATCTGATATGGTTGTGGGCATGCTGGGTAAATAGTATTGTAACCAATTTGCTCCTCAAAATGCAATATTTATCACTGTAATGTTAACTTGGTCATGGAACTAATATGTTCATTTAATGTCTAATTTTCATCCAAATGAATCCTAAGTGTTTCTGTGATTATTTTTGAGACATTATGTTCATACCCTCCAGAAAATCATCATATAGAACTCAGTGATCTCCCTAGCATTAAAGCAAGTGGGCACAGCACTCACCTGAAAATTTGCAAATAGGTTTGCACCCACCTGAAAATCTTTTTGCACCCACTTGAAAATGAGAAAAATCATGAAAAATTGGCATATTTTGACCAATTTTGGTCTGAATTGTGAAAATGAGAATTTTGCACCCACCTGAGAAGAAATCCTGGGGAGATCACTTGATCAGTTTGGAACTGAGAATCATTCAGGAAGAATAAGGTCCGATATAAAGGCCAGTTTTCATCTTAGGATCATTGTAGCGTGACTCAATTTTATATGCGTATGACATAGAATTGACAGAACTATTTGCACATGGCGGACTTACAGATACAAGTCTAGTGTTATTAGCTTATGTTTTAGGGAACACTATTTTTATATTACAAGACATTAATAAATAAGAAATGATGTTATTTACTGGAAATAGCTCCATAGCTCTGTGGTAGAGCCCTCATCCGGAAAGCGAGGGATCGTGGGTTCAAGTGTCACTTGGGTGGAGTGACTTTTTCACATCAGTCTTTAGTGCAGAATTATATTTTGTGTTTTCAATAACTGCAAATAACAAAACATTCAAACATGCATAATTCTAATGTCTCTAGGAATGGCAAAAAGTGAACAAATTTACTCAAAAGAGGATCTTCTTTTCCTGGTTTTTATTGATTTCCTGGTTATTATTCATCAAGGGGTCTAAAACTTCTTCAAAGGTAGAATGGTATTGAAAGTCTGTTTTTGAAGATATAAATTTTCGAACAATGGATAGCACGAGTTTTGCCTTTGGGAGAATAACATGGGATATGTGATTTTAAACTTTAAAAAATAGGATTTCAATTGGCATCCCCTTTTCAGAGATTGTTAATAGACTGAAGAAGAAACGTTCGATCAGTTTAAATTGAGAAAAACAAGATCCTCTTTTTAGAAAATAGCCTAACATTTTTAAAAAAGTAACATTTTTAAAAAAGTGCCAAGGTGGGGTCCTAATCCATAATTTTTCAGAGAGTTAGAGTGGTAGTTCACTATCATGGGGACTTCACTTGAAAGAAAACATGTTGTTTCAATAAAATACACTGTATTGATGGCCAGAAAGTACCAGTGGTCAAAGATATGACTGTCTAAAATCACTTGCACATGGACCTTTTTATGTCACTACCAGAAGTGGTAACATATTGTTATAGTCTGAGAGTGTTCATCAGTCAGCGGTTGGTGTCTGTTACAAATGGCAGGTAGTAACATTTTGCATGTTAATACCTTGTTCTATATGAGAGTCAATATATGGGAGATTAACAAAATTCTGTAGAAAAGTGTTTATATTGTGAGATGTTCAGATTAGAGTGATGTTTGGATATACAGGTTTCACAGAGTATATCCCAAAGAATCCTAGAAATAAATCACTGAATTTAACAGTAACATAGACTACTTGGTGAATTTGTTTTATTTCCAAACATGACAACATCATACTAGTGTATAAAGTAAAATTATTACAATTTATATATTTACAATCATAGAGTTGTATAAATTGTTTGGCTATGGGTGATACGAAATGGTCTAATTGCTACATATTTATCAAGAACCTTCTGTTTCAAATGGGAGGGTAAGCTAATCTTATTAAGATATGTGACTTGTACGTGAATATGTAGAACATAAATTAATTTTAACTACATTTACACTCCATTTAAAAGAAACAATATTGAATGCAGTTAGATAAGAATTTGACACTAAGTAGATAATTGAATGATCTAATATCTGTCAAAAAATTAGACAGATTGGACTACTGTAGACATCTTTAATTTTGCAGTGTGTATGTTTTTGCTATATTCGCGGGATGCCCTCCATCCGTGAAAAAAAGAATCCACGAATCATTAGCTACACATGTAGGTCTAGGCTAGTGGTCTTGAAAAAAATCTGAAAAAAAATTATGATTTTGTTGATTTTCTGTAAGTCCGTGGCACTTACCCCTCATATCCCTAAGGTACATCATATTTTGGAGGTGTATGCGTGTGGGTATAGCTTCATAAGTCATAGTCATGAGATAGTAATGCACATAGTTGTTATTAATAGTGAAAAACGATCTCAAACATTTTAATTTCAGTTCACGCATGTGCACTAAACTCCAAGTTCAAAGTTTAAAATTAACATAGTAAGAACTAACCCAGCAATCAGTTGTGCAGGACTTGTTTAGTATAATACAGTGCTCAAAATGTATATGCAATCAAAGTTCACACTTATTTGATTGACTGCCATGCGTATTTGGCTTAGTTTATGAACAAGTAACTCAAATGTCAGTCCCGGGATATCGGGATCGTTCATAACGTTTTTGTCAGTGCACAGAAAACTCCCAAGATGCTTTGCGAATATGAAGATTTTTTGTAAGTTTATTTATTTTGTTTATACAGATAACTTGATAAGTGCATTCAGCGCAAAAATATAAACACGCGAAATTAACGGATTTATAAAAGGCTCGAAAATTTACCCCGCGTAAATTAAGACATCTACAGTAAATATTAAGTATGCCTATAAAATTTTGTCCATTACTTTTGAATCACCCCTTGAACATGTAATGTGTTATATCATAATGGTATTTACAATATCTGTATATGTACAATGGTATCTTATAATAATTATACTGAGAACTATTATGTGTATCTACTTGAAATTAAACTTGGGCCTCATTTGTTGGTGAATTTGTAGGATTTGTACAATCATTTACATAACATTGACTTTTGTCAACTTGAGTTGAACATTGCTGCGATAATGTTGTTGTAGATACTGAAGTTGATTTATTACTCTCTGTACTTTTACTTGGTTTTTTGTAAGATTTGATTGACTTCCAAACTGATTTTTGGGTGACAAAGGCGAAAAATATATAAATTCCTTGACTCGAGTTAAGAACAATGAATATGTACCAGAGGGCAGTATGGAAATGTGCTATGAATGCAAAGATCCAGGTGAACCCCATCAACAAAAATAGCTTGACATATATACCAAACGGGTACTCAGTCTTTCGATTTGATGTTTTCATTCTTTGATTTGTTGATTTCCAAAGAGTAATGGCTGTCGGGATGAAGAAGCCAAAATTCAATAGGATCGCAATTCCAATAGGAGTGGCAAAGAATATCAACAAGGGATAGCGTTGCGTTATCCAACAAGTACCATGGCCATACATAGGTTTAAATGCAGGATTTATGTCAGAGAAGTGTAACACAAGAGCGACTGCTATTACCAGAGTCGGAAAACCCCATGCAATAAGAGAATATCGAATAAACATTGACCTGCCACTATCCGATGATTTGACAAAACTTGTTGGCCGAAATATACAAAACATGTCTCTTGTAATTATCACTGTCCATGTGAATGCAGCCAAATAACTCCAGTGGATCAAAACCCCAAGTGTGACGCATAGTTCCTTTATATGAGTACAATTGGGTCCCATCAGAAAGAAAACACCTGCTAGGAAAAGCGACAGAACAAGAGAAAATTGCAACTTGCCAGGGAAATTCTGAAAGAGTGGGACAACAGGCTGAAGAATGAGTCTGATAAATAAACACACTAATGACAATGCGGTACATATGATTGTAAGTAAGCCCATCTCAAAGTCAAACTTCCACACTAATCTTGATCTATATGTACTAGTGCTATTCGCACAAACATACACAAAATTCCCAACCTGTATGTGGTCGCCCTCATTGAATACTCCCTGTGTTTGATTCACCATTATGCTTCCATCAGGAAGGAATTCAACGGAATCAACGTTGAGCCTCTCTCTGATGCAGTCAGTCAAGTTCATTGTAGTATTTTCGACACATTCTCCTTCAATGTGTGTATACCCACTCATGCAAAATAATGTACATTCCTGACCCTGTGCTTCTGACAAAGTGCATACTGATTCATCGATGATGTCAGAACTGACTTCAAATCCAACTTTGTCCCCCTCTGAGGCATCAAAGTCAATGAGAATTCCAAACGAATATTTACTAATGGGATTTCTAAAAGTTGGTCCGCAATCTACAGGAACTGGTGGTAAGTCCCTCTTTTTTATGTGCGATGGAAATGGAGCCTGTTGTGTGCACGGGTCTCCTTGTTTGACTTCACATTCTATTTCATTAATTGTGTATGGGATATTGGTGTAACATACAGAACAATACACATTCTTAAACCCAGCTTCTATTTTGAATCCATATGTCGTAGTAGAACGTACAATTGGCTCTTGTGGTCCATCCTCACAGAGGTCTACATAGGACTGCATACAACCATGTTGATTGTCAAAGCAACTTGGAGCTTTCAACAACGCATTTTCATTGTCGAGACAGTTGTGTCTAAATGGGGCTTTATATTCTGTCTTGCATGTTTCCATTAAATCATATAGCGAGTCATTTTTGCCTATTGAGATGTTCTCTGCACATGCCAGGCTAAACCACCACTGTGTAATATCAATTACATCGTTGCACTTAGCACAGAACACATTTTTGTAAGTGATATTTGTGCTTTGTGATATCACGGGTACAACTTCTGATAATTCAGTCTCATCTTCACATTTGCGTCTAACAATCAAATCATCAAAATTCTTAAGACATTTTGAAACCATCCAGAATCTTTCCCCATTTGAATTTTGACCTAATATATGACGACATTCCAAGTTACTGTTACTGGCCAGTGTGACATATTTCTCATTTCCTTTGTGATATAGTACTGGGCAAAATTGTTCAAAGTCCTTACAGCAATCTTTAGAGAGTATACAAATTGGATTGCAAGAACAATATGGGCCTTCAGTTGCATTCAGGATGGAGTCGTCACAACGTTTTTCACATGTATAGGCATAGGCTTTTGCTGAGGTGTTTCCATTGGTGCAATCTGGTATATCTGGTACCCAAGTTTCATCTCTACAGTTTAAGGAATCTGCTGTTGTCGCTACAGATTCAGTTGAAGCATCTAATGCCGAAACCATCAGTTTTGCTGTGGTATCAATTATTGTCTTATTCACTTCATTCTCTAGATTTTGGTTATCAGTGGTTACAGGAATTAAGTCATTTTGCCCAGTTGTTTCAGTATAGATCCCATCATGGTTGGTTTCATTTTCTACCCGATGTGGACTGATAATAGATGTTATTTCTGTAGTATTGTTGTCATTATGGTCAATTTGTCCTCTGTTTTTAATATTCACTTTGTCAGTTGTATTGCCAATTTCTGCTTTTACATCAAGGTGTTTACATATGAAAAACATGAAGCATGTTACTCTTAAGATATTCATTTTTGAGTCACTTTTTATTTGTTAAAACCTTTTCCTTTTTTCCAGTTGGCCCTCGATCACTTTTTGTTATGTGTTTAAATTTCACAGTCACAAATGTTAAGCTCACCTTCATATGAAACTTTTTCAATACTGAAAAGCAGATTAAGTTTGAATCATTCGAGAAATTATTCATGATGTTCTTCCCAAGAATAATTTCTAAATATGTCTTAAATGTTATCACAGTATATTTATACCCAACTTCTTCCCTTGGGCAATTATACCAGGTCACTTTTCTTGATTAGATTTTCAGGGATCAAGTGCACTTCCCATTACGGCCATTAGTGTCATCTATGATTGATTAATGTAACTAAGCCTTTAATTGATAAACTATTATATGTATCTATTTTCACAAGGGTCATATGTTATTTATGACTTATTTTGATGTATGGTTTGATCTTTTCTGGGGCTTTTAAAGGGTATTTTGCAATCGGGGGCTTGGTGTTAATGGCATCGATTATAAAAGTGCTATTGCCAACCTGGGAAATAAAACAGTTAAAATTACTTTTCTGAACAGCAGATTATTGCTTTAGTTTTAGAGGATTGACCAACTATTAGGAAGTTATCAAGAGTACATAAATATTTAATGATTATCTTTTGGAACACCTACTCTTTCTATTAATTGAAGTAATTGCCTAGTAATGGCCATTTACGGTAAATTGAGCCATGGAAAACTAAGTAAAGTAATTCATAAAGTTCAATTATGAAAGAAAAATGGCTGTTTTTTTATATATTCTCATTTGTCTAATTGTTTTAATAGATTAATTTTGACTTGATACCTGATGGTGAATGATTAGATAAAAACAAAAGTGTCAATTCAACTAATGTTTGAAAAGTTGTACCCTCACCATGAGCTTATGGTTTCTGGATATTTTACCGTTTTTATGTTTTTCAGCCATTTAGCTAATATACATAACTGTTCGCAATTGATATTATCAATCATTGTTTTTATGTCACCACCACAAGTGGTGACATTGTTATAGTCTCCAACTTATTTGTAGATGGTGTTTGGCAGTTGGTATCTGGAATTCGGCATTCATAGTCTAACAAATTTTGAGAATTGAATTAAAAGATTATAAATCAAAAACTGATTATTTAATTTGAACTCAAACGTACTGTAAATGATTAACAATTAATCCTGTATACCAAAACACCTTTCTAATCTGAACACCTCTCAATGTGAACACTTTTTGATCCTAATCTCTTTTATCTCCCATTGACTCAAATGTGTAGAAAACCTTGACATCTGAACATCTACCGATCCAAACACTTTTGGCTGGTCCCAGAGGCTTTCGGATTAGACAGGTTTTCCTGAGATTTGCATTATTCGTCAATGATTGAGTGTTTGATGATTAAGGTTAAAATTGTTCATTTAGATTTTTGACAAATAAAGTACATTCTCATCTTTGCTGAATTATGAGTTTTCATAATGTTTTTCTGTATATCTTGTTTATCAGTATACCATATACCACATATTCACAAAAGTATAAAAACTGATGCGATTCCATAGTGATAACAATAATGATTTACAGTATTACAGAATTGTATGCAAGGGTGATTTACAGTACTGTACATAATCTGTATATCAACACTAAACACCCAAGTCATTGAACTACAAATGGACTGAAAGTGATATAATCACAATAAATCACATTATTAGTACAATAACGTCATTTCTAAGGGCAATATACTGAAATAATGGACCGAGGGCCCAAGGTCCAATATTTCACTATATTGCACGCAGAAATGTCGTTATTAGTATTATTACTACCGTTAACGACCAGGGCTGAAATAGCAAGAAAATCTTTCGCACTGAACGATATCTAATTTCCCGGGGAAAATTTGCCAGTCCAGAATATATTCTAGACCGGTCCATATGGACCACCACTATGACGTCACATATTTCTCAGGTCGATAAAGTAAAATGAACACCTTCTACACTAGCACTAAAACCCCTAGAACTGGCCCGGCAAGGATACAGTGTCATGTAACTCTCATTCTGTATTTGTTATGTATTTACAGCTGCTGTGATGTTTGCCTTTCCGGACCATGCAACAGTAAAGAAGGTTGTGAATGGCCTGCCCAGGGTTGGAGTAGGAGTCAAGTATGGATTGCCACAGGCAAGGTAAGACTGCTAGCATTAAGAGAACTCTTAAAAAACACAATTTCTCCATTTAATTTCTAGTTCTCTGTTAACCCTTTCCCGACATGAATATAAAAGGAAAATGTTGGCCTGGTGTTGGATAAGTAAGAACATTTTTATCCCTTGAACTTCGAAGGGATATAGGGAACGGCTCCGTACGTCCGTCCGTCCATGCAATAACTCGAATACTTTTGCCCCGATTTTGTTCATATTTTGTACACATATACCCAATGGGGGTAGAAATTCTGCTCGAAAACCGATTTTCAAAATGGCCACTCATTTAAAAATGGCGGCCATTTTAGCGCCGATTTTACAGTAATTTAGGTACTGCATATAAAACTGTAATAGCAATATGTTTTAAATGTAAAAAAGTTATATATAACATTGATTAAGCTAAAAATGTAAATACAGAAGAACTCACGGCAGCCATCTTGAAAAATGGCTGCCTTTGCACGTCATTTTACAATTTCATGGCATACTGTCTAATAAGAGGAGAAACCCCAGGGTTCAAAGATGACATACGCTTATTAATGTCACCACCAACATATTGTTATGGTCTCCGTTTTTTTGCGACGGCGGTTGGTGGTTGGCGGTTGGCGGTTGGTGGTTGGAGGTTGGCGTCCGGCGTCTGTAACAATTTCTTACAACTTCCTATAACTTAACAAATACTGTTTAGACTGACTTCAATTTTTTTCTAAATCATCTACATGTTCTAAAGAAGTTCAAATCTGACTTTAGATTTGACATTTGACCTTCAATGACCTTCTCAAGGTCAAAAAGGTCTTTTTCAACTTGCTTCACATTGACTAAATTTTTTTTCAAAATCATCTACATGTTCTCAGAAATTCAAATCTGACTTTAGATTTGACTATAGATTTGACATTTGACCTTCAAATCTGCCTTTAGATTTGACATTTGACCTTCAATGACCTTCTCAAGGTCAAAAAAGGTCTGTTTTCAACTTGCTTCAAATTGACTAAAATTTTTTTTCAAAATCATCTACGTGTTCTCAGAAATTAAAATCTGACTTAAGATTTGACATTTGACCTTCTCAAGGTCAAAAAAGGTCAAAAAGGTCTGTTTTCAACTTGCTTCAAATTGACTAAAAAAAATTTTCAAAATCATCTACGTGTTCTCAGAAATTCAAATCTGACTTTAGATTTGACTTAAGATTTGACATTTGACCTTCAATGACCTTCTCAAAGTCAAAAAAAGGTAAAAAAGGTCTTTTTTCAACTTGCTTCAAATTGACTAAATTTTTTTTAAAAATCATCTACATGTTCTCAGAAATTCAAATCTGACTTTAGATTTGACATTTGACCTTCAATGACCTTCTCAAAGTCAAAAAAAGGTCAAAAAGGTCTTTTTTCAACTTGCTTCAAATTGACTAAATTTTTTTTCAAAATCATCTACATGTTCTCAGAAATTCAAATCTGACTTTAGATTTGACATTTGACCTTCAATGACCTTCTCAATGTCAAAAAAGGTCAAAAAGGTATTTTTTCATCTTGCTTCAAATTGACTAAAAAATTTTTTCAAAATCATCTACATGTTCTCAGAAATTCAAATATGACTTTAGATTTGACTTTAGATTTGACATTTGACCTTCAATGACCTTCTCAAGGTCAAAAAAGGTCAAAAAGGTCTTTTTTCAACTTGCTTCAAATTGACTAATTTTTTTTTTCAAAATCATCTACATGTTCTCAGAAATTCAAATCTGACTTTAGATTTGACATTTGACCTTTAATGACCTTCTCAAGGTAAAAAAAGGTCAAAAAGGTCTGTTTTCAACTTGCTTCAAATTGACCAAATTGTTTTTTTCAAAATCATCTACATCTTTTCAGAAGTTCAAATTTGACTTTACAAGTTCTCAGAAGTTCAAATCTGACTTTAGATTTGACCTTTGACCTTCAATGACCTTCTCAAGGTCAAAAAGGTCTTTTTCAACTTGCTTCAAATTGACTAATTTTTTTTTTCAAAATCATCTACATGTTCTCAGAAGTTCAAATCTGACTTTAGATTTGACATTTGACCTTCAATGACCTTTTCAAGGTCAAAAAGGTCTTTTTTCAACTTGCTTCAAATTTACTTAATTTTTTTTCAAAATCATCTACATGTTCTCAGAAGTTCAAATCTGACTTTACATTTGACATTTGACCTTCAATGACCTTCTCAATGTCAAAAAAAGTCAGAGAGGTATTTTTTCAACTTGCTTCAAATTGACGAATTTTTTTTTCAAAATCATCTACATGTTCTAAGAAGTTCAAATCAAACCTTCTTAAGGTCAAAAGGTATTTTCCAACTTGCTTTAAATTGAACAAATTGTTTTAGGTGGTGACATTTTGTCATGTTAATGCCTTGTAATGTAAATCTGTATTGAGATGACATCGTCGCTGATTGGTTTAGCGAGTCGATCGTTGATTGGTTTAAAACTACTTGTAGGTCAATTTGAAAACTTTATGAAAGTCGCCATTTTGTAAACAAATATACGTACTTTCGGGAAAGGAGGTGCGCGAAGGAGGAAATTGTATATCATCAATTGAACAATGGGGTTTTCCCTCCTCTTCTGTCTAATGACACTTTGGGTAGTAGGCGGCCATTTTGAAAAATGGCCACCATTTTTTTACGTTTTGTTCATATTTGATATGTGAATACTTGTGAACCTTTCACACTGTCTCATGACACTTCGCGTAGTAGGTTGCCATTTTAAAAATGGCTGTCATTTTTACTATAACTCGAAAAGTATTGGAGCGATTTTGTTCATATTTGATATCTGAATACTTTAAGCATGGCACATTGTCTAATAAAACTTTAGGGAGTAGTCGGCCATTTTGAAAAATGGCCACCATTTTCATGTGTGTTATTTTACATTTTTTATTATACTTCAAAAAGTAATAGAGCGATTTTGTTCATATTTGATATGCGAATACTCGTAAGGATTGCATACTGTCTTATATGACTATTTGGGTAGTAGGCGGCCATTTCAAAAAATGGCCAGCATTTACATGTATGTATGTGCGATTTTTTAAAAATTTTATATGTGGCTACTTAAAAGCATATTACTTCTTCTGATGACAACTTGGCTAGTGAGCAACCATTTTGAAAATGGTGGCCTTTCTTATGGGTGTTATTTTACGATATTTGCTATATATTTTGTTTGTAAAAATGCCAGCCATTTCTGTTCGATGGGATTCGCTACGCTTTGGCGTTGCCGTTATTCTGGTTTAGGTTAAAAACTGCAAAATGACGTATACCCTGGGATCTTTACTTTAAATTTTATCACTAAAATACAATTTCTAATAAGCATTATCACATTTGTCAACAACCTGTTGGAATTTGGTGTAAAAATACTGAATAGAACTGGAGATATTGCCATTTCATTAATGTTGTAAATAAAAATTGTGATACCAAAAGGAGCCTATCGTCATGAAAGGTATTATGTAATAGGGCTCCGTATTGAGCCTATCATCATGAAAGGGTTAATTATTAGAGTTAATCAGGCCTCTTAAAAACATATTTTTTTCATTTTATATCCTGTTAAACTAAAGAAACACCAAGGTATTCCTTTTTTATCTTGATATTCTATTCCTCTCAGTAAATAACCTTTATTTACCTTTTTTACTCTTATAGTGTAGTAGTAGTTTATTTAATATATTAGGATTAACCATGGTTTTAAAATTTAGAAAAATCAAAATCAAATCAGTAATCCATAAATGACTTGGAACACAAAATTGTGAATATACAAAAAGTGGTCAAAGGGACCTAGAAAAATTATAAATGGATAGATAAGTTTGTGTTATCTTATTTTATGAATGGATAAATAAGTTTGTGTTATCTTATTTTATGAATGGATAAATAAGTTTGTGTAATCTTATTTTGTGAATGGATAAATGAGTTTGTGTTATCTTATTTTATACAATGCAATATGATAATACCATTGCAGTTAGAGAAAAGTAGCAGTTGTACTGTTTGACAATACTCTTTTCTACAAAGGAATAAAAAATGAATCTGAACGTTCTACTATTATCTATTTTAATTATTGTGTTTTAGGCGTACCTCACTAGCGTCCCCGAAGCAGTTGTTCAAACAGTCAGGAATGATGCAAAAATGGCAGAGACGAGAAATCTCCAACTTTGACTATATCATGTACTTGAACACAGTTGCAGGTATGCGTAACTAAAATTGACTATATTTTTAATATTTCTTTCAAAATCAGACTCAGAAATTGGAATAAATGGACTAAAATGTACTTTTTACTTGACTGAGATTTTTGGAGACGTATTGATATTTAAAAAAATCTAATGGATACTCTGATTGGTCAATTGCATATTAAATATGTTACATATACTTATTATGGGTGCCACCGATGATACGGTTTCATCATCCTCCCCCTTGACATATTTTACAATTACAGCATTTTAAAAATGTTTTCCAAACTTGGGATTAGCAATTTACTCCCGTCTGGGATCATTATGAACCTTGAAATATGTTTATTTAATTGATTTATATATTTCAGGACATCTTTATATATTTGTATTTGATATGTTTTTAAATGTTTATTTATATATTGCAGGACGTTCCTACAATGACTTGAACCAATACCCCGTGTTTCCATGGGTCATTGTCAATTACGAGTCTGCAGAACTTGACTTAAGCCTGCCTAGTAACTTTAGAGATCTATCCAAGGTATGGGAAATGTTTTACTATGTTGCCATGGTGACATATTATTTACTGGTGACTTTTTCGTTTGCCACTGGCATTTGAGGCAAAGCAACTGTTTCTTCCTTCATTATTGTCACACCATATCATGAAAATCCCAAAAATTACATATGTACACTATATTGTGAAAATAGTTAAAAGTTGGATCATGTTACAACTACAAGTTTTGTTAGGGATATTTGTTCACCAAAATAAGCTGAAAATCATATTCAAGAAGTTTAGTATCAGGAAACTTCAAGTTTTGTTATTTCCACTGTCTTTTGAGACAAGCCTCTATAAATTCAGTGCAAAGGTTTACAATATATTCAAATTTTAAAAAGTTTTTTTAATACAGTGTATATAATAATTGCTTTAACATTTGTTCAGTTATGGCTAAAACATTATATGTTCATTTCCAGCCTATTGGAGCCCTGAATCCGAGCCGTAAAGCGTTCTTTGATGAGCGCTACACCAGTTGGGAGAATGACACGATCCCTCCATTCCACTATGGGACGCATTACTCAACCTCCGCCTTTACTCTCAACTGGCTACTCAGGATTGTAAGTTTATCCGTTCATGTTTGTTTCATTGTTGTAATACAGGGTGACCCCAAAATGTTGTTTTTATGTCACCACCAAAAGTGGTGACATATTGTTATGGTCTCCGTTTTTTTGTTATGTCACCACCAAAAGTGGTGACATATTGTTATGGTCTCCGTTTTTTTGCGACGGCGGTTGGCATCCGGCGGTTGGTGGTTGGAGGTTGGCGTCCGGCGTCTGTAACAATTTCTTACAACTTCCTATAACTTAACAAATACTGTTTAGACTGACTTCAATTTTTTTCTAAATCATCTACATGTTCTCAGAAGTTCAAATCTGACTTTAGATTTGACATTTGACCTTCAATGACCTTCTCAAGGTCAAAAAGGTCTTTTTTCAACTTGCTTCACATTGACTAAATTTTTTTTCAAAATCATCTACATGTTCTCAGAAATTCAAATCTGACTTTAGATTTGACATTTGACCTTCAAATCTGACTTTAGATTTGACATTTGACCTTCAATGACCTTCTCAAGGTCAAAAAAGGTCAAAAAGGTCTGTTTTCAACTTGCTTCAAATTGACTAAATTTTTTTTTCAAAATCATCTACCTGTTCTCAGAAATTCAAATCTGACTTAAGATTTGACTTAAGATTTGACATTTGACCTTCAATGACCTTCTCAAGGTCAAAAAGGTCTGTTTTCAACTTGCTTCAAATTGACTAAAAAAATTTTTCAAAATCATCTACGTGTTCTCAGAAATTCAAATCTGACTTTAGATTTGACTTAAGATTTGACATTTGACCTTCAATGACCTTCTCAAAGTCAAAAAAGGTCAAAAAGGTCTTTTTTCAACTTGCTTCAAATTGACTAAATTTTTTTTTCAAAATCATCTACATGTTCTCAGAAATTCAAATCTGACTTTAGATTTGACATTTGACCTTCAATGACCTTCTCAAGGTCAAAAAAGGTCAAAAAGGTCTGTTTTCAACTTGCTTCAAATTGACTAAATTTTTTTTTCAAAATCATCTACGTGTTCTCAGAAATTCAAATCTGACTTAAGATTTGACTTAAGATTTGACATTTGACCTTCAATGACCTTCTCAAGGTCAAAAAAGGTCAAAAAGGTCTGTTTTCAACTTGCTTCAAATTGACTAAATTTTTTTTTCAAAATCATCTACATGTTCTCAGAAATTCAAATATGACTTTAGATTTGACTTTAGATTTGACATTTGACCTTCAATGACCTTCTCAAAGTCAAAAAGGTCAAAAAGGTCTTTTTTCAACTTGCTTCAAATTGACTAATTTTTTTTTTCAAAATCATCTACATGTTCTCAGAAATTCAAATCTGACTTTAGATTTGACATTTGACCTTCAATGACCTTCTCAATGTCAAAAAAGGTCAAAAAGGTATTTTTTCATCTTGCTTCAAATTGACTAAATTTTTTTTCAAAATCATCTACATGTTCTCAGAAATTCAAATATGACTTTAGATTTGACTTTAGATTTGACATTTGACCTTCAATGACCTTCTCAAGGTCAAAAAAGGTCAAAAAGGTCTTTTTTCAACTTGCTTCAAATTGACTAATTTTTTTCAAAATCATCTACATGTTCTCAGAAATTCAAATCTGACTTTAGATTTGACATTTGACCTTTAATGACCTTCTCAAGGTCAAAAAAGGTCTGTTTTCAACTTGCTTCAAATTGACCAAATTTTTTTTTCAAAATCATCTACATCTTTTCAGAAGTTCAAATTTGACTTTACAAGTTCTCAGAAATTCAAATCTGACTTAAGTTTGAACTCATAATATTGTGAGCAACTAGGTGGTGACATTTTGTCATGTTAATGCCTTGTTATTTTTATTCATGAGTTGCATTATTATTGGGTCACCCTGCATAAATCGATTGATAACATTACATTTTATTCAATAGCACAAACACTCATGTTACGCGTCTTTATTCACTATTCCATATTTTCATATTCCATGTTTTCAAATGTTTTAATATTCCATGTTTTGTATTAACCTTACAGGAGCCATTCACAAGCATGTTCCTAAACCTCCAAGGGGGAAAGTTTGACCATGCTGACCGTACATTCCATTCAATAGCTCAGTCCTGGAAGAATTGTCAAAGAGATACCAGTGATGTCAAGGTATGTAATGCTCTGTATGTAGTGCCTGGCTGATTGAGAATTTTGTTCGAAAATGAAATGTAATTCTGAACAAAACACCCAATCGGCCAGGCGCCGGCGGATAAATCAGAGCTTATATGATCGAGGCATAAATGGAGTAAAATGTGCTTTATGAGCAAATGTGCTTCAGGGAGCATCAGGGAGCATTTCATTCTCATCTTCCATGATTTGTTGAAAAATATGGCGATTGTTTCATTGAAGAATACATTAATTGAAACACGCTATATTCGCACTAAAAATACTGGTTACTATTCTTCCCTTAAATATTCAATAGATGGCAGTTGAAACATTAACCTGATTGTGATGCTTAGTTATGATGTCACCACGACAAATGTTGACATATTGTTGTAATCTCCAACTTTTTTGTGGATGGTGTTCAGCAGTTGGTGTCTGGCGGTTGGTTTTCAGTGGTTAATGAACGTTCTGTGTTCAGTGTCTGAAACAAATGGCAGGCAGGTGGTGACATTTTGCATGTTAATGTCTTGTTAACATAATAATATAGAGATGTCATATTTAAATTTCAGGCCAGTATGTTTTTTAGGTATTTTTTCCTCTTTTATAGGAGTTGATCCCAGAGTTTTTCTACCTTCCGGATATGTTTGTGAATAACAACAGTTACAAACTTGGCAAGATGGATGATGGTGTGTCTGTAGACAATGTTGAATTACCCCCCTGGGCTAAAACTCCAGAGGATTTTGTACGCATAAACAGAATGGTGAGTTTTAAAGTCTATAGATATTTTATTACCTTTTCCATATTATGCAATTCTTATTGAATGTTAAGTTCATAATGATTTCTGAAAACAAGCAAAAAATGGATCCAAATGTATTCTATTATCTTACATTTATATCACACAGGCATTAGAGACAGAGTTCATATCTTGCCAGTTGCATCATTGGATAGACCTGATCTTTGGCTATAAACAGAAAGGACCAGAGGCGGTTAGGGCTACAAATGTATTCTATTATCTCACATACGAGGGAAGTGTAGACCTGGAGAAAATGACAGATCCTGTTATGAAAGCGGTATGTGACCTTGAGCAGATTATCGACATAGACATGTGATGAACATGTATACTTAATTGAGAAAAAGATTTTAGAAATGCCAAAAATAAGTCACGTTTCATGTTATGAAGAAATAGTTCAATGCATTAATATAGATGTCAGTATACTTAATTCTTTATTTGTGAGCATTTTATACGATTTAATGAGGCATTCTCCTTTATTCTTTTGATAATTCGTTATAGTTCCCAAATAAAGGGTGTCTCAAAAGTTTTCTTTTTTCTGTTTTCTCAAGTTAATATTTTCTTACACATTTTTCCCCTTAGCTTTAACTCTTCTTATGGTGTTGCGATATTTGTTTGTTTTAGGCTATAGAAAACCAGATTCGTTGTTTTGGACAAACACCCTCTCAGTTGCTGACTGAACCCCACCCACCTCGAAGCTCAGCCATGCATGTGGTAGGTTGAACATTGTAAAGTCTCAAGTTGATAGGCTTTAAATTGGTAATTATGAATCGGGTTTCACAAGAATTTCTCACAACAGGCTAAATAAATGAAAACAACATGCAAAATTAATGTAAATCATAAATTTAAAATGGAAAACTTGAAAAGTCCCTAAAACAACAGGCAATTTTGTGAAAACAACCTGTGAAAATTGCCTGTTGCCTGCTGCTAAAGTAATCCCTGTTACCCTATTGTGTAAGAAGATACCACTATATTACTATCTCGGGTCAGATAACATTACAGATATATTGAATATTTTTTATCTTATTACACAATGTTTCGTATTTATTTTGCTAATATTATTGATAATTACCACCTTGCTGGGCCAGTTCTAGGGGTTTTAGTGCTAGTTTAGAAGGCATTCATTTTACAATATCGACCTGAGCAATATGTGACGTCGTAATGGCAGTCAATAATGTAATTAATGACTGGCCCTCGGTCCAATAATTCACTATATTGTCCTTAGAAATGACGTTATTGTACTAATAGCGATCTACTAAACATATTTTAATACAAACTATTTGGAGTTAATTAAACAAAATTTATCAAATATTCTGTGACTGGTTTTTCCGTCACTCTGGGTAACTAATGGGTTAAAATGAAATATTTTCTTCTTTTCAGAGTCCTATGATGTTCACTGGGCAACAGGATGACGTTTGTATGATTATGAAGTTTCTTTCAAATTCTCCTGTATGTCATCTTTCTTGCAATACCCACCCGGCAGTTCCGTCCCCCTCCGTCACAGCCATCACGTGTAACCATAACTTCTCCATCAATAAATGGAATCAAAATACAGGTAAGGAAATTGGTTTTTGTTACACTTTTTTAAATGTATTGTTGTCGCCATCTTTTGTCTATTCAATATTGCAAGAAATATTTTATTTTGCGCTTCCTTTGTGAGTTCGAGCGTTAACACCTGCTGCCTCTTATCAGATCAACTAATATAACAAACTTTTTTGGGGTTGTCGAGTTCAAGGTCGGTTTATGGGTGCCGTAACCAGGAGGTTGCGAGTTTGAGACCTATACGCTCCTCGTGTCTATTCAATAGAATTATAATATTTGGAAATTTGTATAATTTTCTCAAAATATTTTGTTATCATGATTTTGAAAATACTTGAGATACAAATAATGACATCATTATTATAGAACAATTAATATTATAAAATTAAATTATTCAAAAAATGGTATTATGAAGAAAGGTCTGTGTCAGTAAATTCAATGAAAGAGAATTTATTTGCTGTTAAAATCCTGAACAGTATGGGTGTTCACAAATTATACACAACAGATATATTTTATTGTTTAGGTGCTTCTACGCCAGCTCCAAGCTATGAGAACAAATCTGAGAATACACCACAGCTCCCTCTATCAATGGACCAGTTGCTAGGTAACTATTAATATCCAATAATTCCACTCGTTTTCTTTTTCATTATTTGCCCATGAATTTAACAGTGCAGCATTTTATAAGTTTTATAAGTTTGTTATTTTTGATCAATTAAGGAAGGAAGAGTAGAATGAGAACACAAGTCCAAAAACTGCTCCACTCCACCTACCTTAAGCTCATGAATATGTTTGATTTTGATATGAGTTTTATAATAACTGCATGGATTATCACATTACAGCTTAATGAATACAGCTGGTCAGATTTTATGTCATCCTAACTGACCAGCTGCCCCCTTAAAGATATGATTTTATTTGACATTTTGGTTGCATTCTAGCCTTGCTTGAATATATTTAATTAACACACATGTATATGAATAAGGTACACCGTTAAAGATTTAGATCATCTATGATATATTCTAGCCACATTGAATATGGAATATGTGACTCAACAATATAGTTCAGACAATGAGGACATAGGCCTACATGTAATTGTTATTTCCCTTTATTCAAACTTACAACATAAATAGACAGTTTGTTCTTTCTGGGAGATCTCATGAATTTAAAGAAGTTCAGGGCAAACACAATGGTAGTGTCAATATTACTAAAAAACGTCATATTTTTACACCTGTTAGGCACTCATTTCAGTGATCTCCCTAGGATTTTTTCTCAGGTGGATGCTAAATTCTCATTTTCACAATTCAGACCAAAATCTGTCAAAATGTACCAATTTTTCATAATTTTTCTCATTTTCAAATGGGTGCAAATGGATTTTCAGGTGGGTGCAAGCCTATTTTCAAAATCTCAGGTGGGTGCTGCTGCGCTGCGCCCACTTGCTTTAATGCTGGGCAGATCACTGCATTTCATTTCTTTATTCAAAGCAATCTGAATAAATGATAAATGTTGCAAGTTGTCAGAAACAACCAAGAACAAACACTTCAGATTTCCTCTACATGCGTAACTGTGTTGATTGCTACTTTGAAATGTCACATCTGTATGATAAATGAATTAATGAATTTGTACTAATTCTGGGCATCAGTCTTTGATATGTAATGCATAGAAACTCTCTCATATAGCATCTGCAATTTTTTTTTAAATAAATTTATTTCAATGGCATCTGCAAATAACACCATAGCATTTCCATTAGGACCTTTAACACTCAGGTAAAGGTGCATTCAATATGCCATGGTTTGTAAAAGGCTTCATTTTTTGTCATATTATGAAATTGGCCTCTTTGGGATCGAATATACTGAGAAATGCAAATGGTTTATACAATACAGCTTGTGGATTGATAGAATATTTAATGAAAACATCCATTAGTATATGATAATACAATCCAATATTTGCAATGTATTTTTTAATAAAGCTGCAATTAAGTTCTGGATCAATCGCTTAAAATAACAACTATTTAGGTTTTGATTAATATAATCTACTACCAAACATTCACACTCTTTTAGATTTGAAACTTTTACAACACAAACATTTGTAAGATTTGAAATATTTGAAAGGCATT
Source organism: Owenia fusiformis (assembly GCA_903813345.2). Taxonomy (NCBI): domain Eukaryota; kingdom Metazoa; phylum Annelida; class Polychaeta; order Sabellida; family Oweniidae; genus Owenia; species Owenia fusiformis. Next base: position 9,175,675 of record CAIIXF020000002.1, read on the forward strand.
AAGGAACACCTAATAATGGCAAGGTGTTGATAATTTTTTGTGAAATGTTTCTGCAAAAAACAGGTGCTTTTTGCACTACTTGATGATTAATTGTTGAAATAAATATACAGAAAATTCGAAAGCCAGCAATCTTTGATATATGCATCATAAAATATTTCTAATTTGAATCTGTCGGAAAGAATGACCTCTTGTATATCCAAATGCCAGTTGTATGTTGGTCATATTATTTCTCACTTACCCATTGATGGCTCTAACTTTGACAAATTTTAGTCAATTCAATACACAAATCATGTATTAAAAAGTGTATACTAATTTTATGAATGTTCACTAATATCACAAAAACAAATCATCAAATATAAAGATAGATAGCGAATACATCCGAAATAGATCTGGTATTCATGGAGCTAAAGAAAATACAAGGTTTACACAAGATCAAAGAAATATGCATATCGATTTTCATTTCCGAATATACATATTGGTAGTCATGTTTTGTCTGAGATGAATATAAAAGAAAGATAATGTTTCTGTAAGAAGTAGCTCTAGAGAGAGCAACATAAGGAGCAACATTGAAAAACAAAAAAAAAAAACACTTATAAACATAGACATGAATAAGAGGCCCCTAGCCAGGGGGGGGGGGGGGTTCCCAGGGTTCGGGTGAACCCCTCCCCCCTGGCCAAAAATCCTTTCAAAATCATGCAGTTTTTCACCATTATGTGCACTTCTCAAGTGATTTTAGCCATATTTGGGCCAAAATTGTCAAATGTGAACCCCCCTGGAAATTTTCGAAAACTGAACCCCCCCCCTTGGCAAATCCTGGCTACGGGCCTGAATGAGATAAGTTTGTAATGACAAACAGGTTATACGTCTAAATTGAATTAATCCTCCAGATTATGTAATTTCATTAGGAAAATAATATTGAAAAAACTCATAAAACTACCAAGCACATGCAATTTAAATGTCTGCAACTTGTAAATAATTTAACTAAAATTGGTGAGGATATTACTTTGTAGACAATTGTGAGTCTGTTGAGTAACATTTTATTTTTGTGAAGTTCCTGGCATGCATGTTTACGACTTGTTTTTCTATGGTGCCTGGGTAATTGATGACCATAACTTGTAGTTCACAATATTTGATTTAGATCCACCAATGCAATTAGATTAGTCAATTAGGGCTGCCAATTAATAAAAATCGCTGCACTCTGGATTCTTTGGAAAGACAATGTGCCTTTGTTGTTTAGAAGATTAATTTACTTTTGCTACTAATGTTAATTTAAAGTGGCACTCTTTGTATTATTTAAGGTATTTTTGAACTGACTCCCTCCCATCATCATTGCAGCTATGTTTTACATGCCCAGTTTCCCTGACCCATCATTTAGTTTATCTGTATAAGATGTTTTGTTATGCTAAATAAAATAACCCATTGCACGAATCGGTGCATCATTTGTTTTTTTTGTTCCATTTTAATAGCTTTAACTAGCTTTATTGCATTTCAAAATAGGAGTGAGAATTATCCACATATTACAGAAAAGAAAAATATTTTCCAAACATTTTCACAATTTTCACATTTTTATCAGAGACAGTGCCTCTTTAAGATAAAACCTAGATTCAGGAACAATTGATTTCAATACAAATACTTATATTTACTCAGCTAACTCAAAAGTTAATTGCTCAAGTAATGCCAAGATTCAATAGATTTTTGCAGTAACAGCAGGTCTCTTTATAGATTATCTAATGCACAAAGTAGTATCAGAACACACAAGAAGCTAAGACCACTAATGGAACTTTTGGGATTTTAGATAACTTTAAAGATTCATTCTTAAAAGTAGTATATCAATGCACACAATATTTTCAGGAAATATACATGAAAGTGTTAATGGAGTTTGATTTTGGATCAACTTAAAGGATTTATCATTTTTAAGAAGTATATTCTCATACAAAATATTTTCAGATTATTTATAGCATATATGGAATGGATAAACACAACAAAAATGATTTGTAGGAAATGTAGGAATGAACATTTTGTAAAGCTTAGTAAACATATTCTGTTTGGAGTTTGCGATAAATTTCAGATCAAATTAACATTTTCGATGATTTGATGAAAAAACTGTGAAGGCTATATAAAAAATTGTGTAAACGTGAATTCTACGACAATGCTTATCATAAAAACACGCAAAAGTCATGTTTGAGTTAGAGATGCATTGTGTACCGCCATACTTTTGTTACCTACTCGAGAATGCTTAACTAAACATTGGATCTCAAAAACAAGTCTCAGGGTATGAGCTCGTTCTATTACTCGTAATATAACACACAAGTATTCTTATATAGAGCATATCTTTCAATGCTCGCTACAAAGATTGGGTCTTATTTCTTATGAGCTTTTCGCCTAATCGGATTTGATGGCCATATAAGGAAGACATAGAAATGGATATTTCAAAACACAATATTGTGTGACAGTCATAGAATACATCCAAGTCAGTTTGCGATGCTCAAATAGTGAAACATTATACTTAAAACGATGAACTTATGTTAAAGATTATTAATTATTTATGTATCGATAAAAACAACTTTATTGATTCATGTCCAACTACAGTAATCGTTCCATCATATAATATTCTTTAGAACGACAGATATGATTTCTTTCGGTGTAAAGAGTTTCCTGTTGATTGTGGTGTCTCAAATGGCAACGGCTATAGTTTACAACAAAAGCCATGATATAAGACTCCATGATGATTTGTTGCGGTATTATTTGCCAACATCTCGGCCGGGTTTGGATATTGATGCGATAGCTAATATCACAATGGATATTGCGATTAACCAAATTAGGCAACTGGATGTCCGTAATCGTGCCTTGCATTCATTTCTCTGGTTCCGGACATTTTGGAATGATCCCCGTCTGCGATGGGACCCAAACGATTATGGGAATATTGAGGAAATGCGTTTTAAGAAAAATGAAATTTGGCTGCCTGATATTACGTTATTCAACAATGCAGGTGATGACCCATCAGACCTTGAACATTTCAGTGATTTAGACATCACAGTGTGGCATTCTGGGAATGCAAGATGGCTCGTACCTTCCGTGGCAGCTACATCATGCAATGTTGATATTGCATATTACCCATTTGACACGCAGTACTGTTATATATTCCTAGGATCATGGAATTATGCAATGGACCAGCTAGATATATTCCCACTCAACGCCACTGGCGACAAATCAAACTTCGTTCTTCACGGCGAATGGGAACTAATTGATTTTCCTGTCTCGAGAAGGGTTAAAACATACGCTTGCTGTCCTGATTCATTTTCGGATCTTAGATTTACGATAGTGCTCAAACGCAAGCCTATGTTCTATATTTACAACATCATTGTGCCCTGTGCCTTGTTAATGACCATTAGCATCGTTGGGTTTCTCATGCCCATCGAAGCTGGAGCACGAGCACATTTATCCATTATGGTTCTGTTATCAATGATCGTCCTGCAATTGACTATTTCTGAGAGTATCCCGACACAATCAGATGTCATCCCCATGTTGAGCCAATATCTCGGCTTTATCATTTTTATTATGTGCTTGTCCGTGTGCCTTACCATCGGGAGCCTCAACATTCACTTTAATGGCACACATGGTAAACCCGTCCCTGAGTTTATAAAGCGGAATATCATTCAACGTCTCGGCAGAGTTCTGGGGGTTCGCCCAGTGAGCCACATGCAGGGTAATATTACTAAGGAGAAATATGTTCAGAAAGTTTCCGAACAAGGGATCAATCTTGGGTTTATCAATGGTGCAGAGTCGCAGGCCACAACGAGAACGTCCAATCGTTATGGACACTCTGATCCCACAAACGCTCACAATAGTACAAGAGATGAAACCTTGGAAGTCCTACAGTTTCTGAAAACTGAGAAACAGCGTAATTTGGATGCTGTTGCCAAGCAACAGAATGGTCTGAATTCTAAGATGGAGTGGGCAAAGTGTGCATTGGTTATGGACAGAGTTGTATTTCTCATAACTCTTATATTCAGTTTGACTGTTTGTTTAGTGATTTTCCTCTATTAGTGATTTTCCTTTATTAGTGATTTTCCTCTATTAGTGAATTCTGCAATTTACTTAACAAAGCATAATGGTGAATCTACAATTTTTATAATTCAATATGATAAATGTATTATATACGAGTCTTATGTTGCCTTTCTTATGTCAAATCAATGCCATGCTGGTCACTAAAGTATACAAAATATAATTATTGACCTATCCAGAGGCTTACTGTTAAAATTATATTTCATCACTGTTAATGAGACCATTTGAATAGTTCAGGTAACTCAAGAAAGACCCAAATTATAAAGGATATTATCAACATAAATAGAAATTACAAAGGTCTATGTGTAGTATATGGCAAGTGATTTCAGACAGTCATCTTTCAGCAACAGTACTTTCTGGGCATACAGTGGTTTTTATTACAACAATATGTTTTCTGATTATGATTAAAAATATGAATAGAACATTTTGAAAAATTATGAATAGGGACCTTATATCAACAATTTTTCCAAAATGTTGAATATATTTACTCAAAAGAGGATCTTCTTTTTCTGATTTTTATTGCATGAAAAGATTATTCAACAAGAGATCTAAAACTTCAAAAGTAGAATTTTTTAAAAAGTACGAAGGTGGGGTCCTAATCCACAATTTTTCAGAGAGTTAGATCGATATTTTACTATCATGTGGACTTCAATTTAAAGGAAACACATTGTTTTAATTAAAACCACTGTATTTATGGCCAGAAACTACTCATAGTGAAAGATACAACTGTCTAAAATCACTTGCAATACCTCACATGGTCCTTTGAATTTCTTTGAGTTCCCACCGCTGCGTCCTTCCCCCACCTGATGTGATATCGATAACTTATTCAATAGACTGTGTTATCATCTAATATTGTCCATGTTATCATCTGAGTTACCATCTTATATCCTGTATGTTATCATCTACAAATTTGTTTCACTTGCATTTCCGTTTTATTTATGTTTAAATACAAAATTGTTTCATTTACATGTATGTACATCAAATGATTTTATATTTTTTAATTTAAAAACTTTTTATGCCAATCATTTTTTTTATTTTACTTTCAGCCCCTAGCAAACCCACAGGTAATTCTATATATGGGCGTGTATAAATTCTTGCAAAATATGGTTTTGTGGATACTATACTCTATATACTGTAGATAGAAATACAATTCATTCTTCAGCACAACTTCTGAAAATGTTGTTTTGGAAAAATGTTGTCCAACTTCTGACTGTGACTGGCTGTATTAAAAATTGGGTTGATTATGGTGTCATACCTGAGACTTTTAGTTGATAGTTTGCAGTGATTTCCCCATAACTTTTCATTTTAAACCATGAATCCAGGCTGTTTACAAAAGGAAAAACTTGAAAGCCTATATAGCATCAGACATTGAACATTTTTAAACAAAATTGAAAATCGTGATTCTTGTTGTTTGTTGCTGCTATGGCAATATTGTGAAAATTGATGTTGCTATGGCAACTTTATTTAAGTTCATATTGCTTTATAGCAACACTTAAAATCAAGAATCAAAGGACGATTCTCGGTTTGGAGAACGAAGTTCATCAATCTAAATGAGCATTATCCCTGCTTCGGACAGATTTGATTTTTTTACATAATATAGATTTGAATGTCTCCTTTTGAATAGTCATAATTTAATTTGGGTAATATTTCTAGATTTTTCGCAAAAAAATATTAGCACAGTACACTGATGAACTTCTTTCCCCAAATCGAGACTTGTATTTTATTAAATAGGTCTAATTGAGCATTATCCCTGCTTCAGACCAATTTGTTATTTTTACATCTTGTAGATTTAAATGTCCTCTTTTGAATATTCAAAGTTTAATTTGGGTAATATTTCTATATTTTTCATGAAAAAATTATTAGCCCAGGAGACTGTTCTCCAAACCGAGAATCTTCCTTTTATGATATTTTGAGGAACTGACCCTAAATTGATCCAAATTTTGACTTTTATCATGTTGTCTTGCTAGTTAATTGGTAAAATATGTTACATAATATACTTGTATCGACTCATCTGGGGTTGCCTGCCATATCAGATTAAGAGAACCCAGGATTAGACTAAGAGAACCCAGGATTATATAAAAATGCATTGTTTTAGGGAGGCATGTCATATTATTGGTAATAACCCTATCACTTTTTACAATGCCGAAGAAGCTGGGATATATTGGCTAGATGCAACCCTGCATCTCCCCCATCTGACAAGCCTGGTAGCTTCTTTGGTGTAGTACAAAGTGACAGAAATTATTGGGAAGGGACATTGCCTGCTTTTTGCTAAGGTGGGCTAAGGTACATAAGTCAATTTTCCCAAGTGCCATAAAGTCAGAATAAGTACTACATTGACAGAAAGATGGCAGTTAAAATGTAATAATTAGGCAAATTGCAGCGCCATCTTTCTATCAATCTAGTGTCTATAATAATTATGTGATGGTGAAGATGCACATTTTACAGTTTTGACTATGTACATTATACAGCTTTGTATACAGTTTATAGACTGCTTTGTTTGACATTGTGCATGTAAATAATGTATTTGCATTGTAGTCTTCAGCCTTATAGACAATATTTTATTTATACTTTTGTTCAGCACAATCATGTAACTGGTACACTTTTAAAGAATCGATTCGACTAACCCCCCCCCCCCTCATCTCCCTCCAAAATATGTATTGATCTAGTGTACATGGGGAAATCTATGACCACAAAGACCTAATTTATATAAGATTGGTAAAAAAATATGTAAAAGCTGTCTGCTAGCCTAGTCTTCCAAGCGCCCTTCTATATTTATTATTTATTTATTAGTTGTATGTAAAAAGTTTACATTGAGTGGGTGATGCATATTGTATATATTCCATAAATATTTAGTTGCCTGACTGGCACAACAGAGTTAGGATCTGGTTGCGTGTAAATATCACAGTTATAACATGATAACAACATATCTGAACATTCCTTTGAGAATTATCTTTCAGAATCGAGAATCAATTCAGTGTTTTCTTTTCAGTCATCATATTTTCAAAGTTTTTCAACGTAGTTAGCATTTAATATCCAAATATTGTTTTCATTTTTAGCTCGCATATTTAATTTTTGCATTATGTTTTCAAATGATCAGTTCCAGCTGTCTGATATTCAATTTGACATATTCGCTATCTATTTACAGTTTATGGAACTGGATTACACAGACGTAACCTTGGCAACAACTTTGATGAGAGATTTAAATTCCGTCACACTTCATTCCTGACAACTGCTGACAATAGGAACATTATGGCATGTGGATTCTGGGATAAAAGTTTCCGCATTTTTGCCACGGATTCGGGTAAGTGGGTTGTTTTATTATTTAACAGTTAAGGTAGTTGTACACCTGAAAGTATTAAATTGAATTAATGATAGTTAGTGATATCTATTTTAAAAAGTTTAGTATGTCATTATGTTTCGTTACAATCAAAAAGTGAATGTCACTGGTGTTTTTTTTCTTCAAGTTCAAAACATTTCAATCTCTCATGTTTGTTTGTAAAATATTATGTGAAAATAAAGATTTAAAGTAAAACAAGGACCAAGAGAAGATATTTGCTGGCTGAGGTTTAAAACCCTATATTCAATACTGATTGTATGTACACAACTAGTGAATCTCGTACTTGTAGGCTTTATTTGCCCACATGGTGAGCCTATGCAATCACCCACTCAGCCAGACGTCTATCCATTCGTCTGTCCTTCTTTCTAACCATTTGCCAACAGTTTTCAGACTATTAAAACTGCCATTTTTCTGAACTAATGGATATATCCACTTTTATTTCACCACCAGAAGTTGACATGCATGTTCAGCAGTTCGTTTCGGCATACAGCATCTGTAACAAATGGCAGGTGGTGGCATTTTGCATGTTAATGACTTGTACCTTTTGTACTTTCTCACTCATAATATAAATATTGTATTTTTAGCCAAATTTGTCCAGATAGTTTATGGCCATTTTGATCTGGTTACGTGCCTAGCAAGATCCGAGTGCAACGTCAACCAAGACTGTTACGTCGTAACTGGTTCCCGAGACTGTACAGCTATGGTATGGCATTGGAACTCCAAGGCTGGAGCTATCCTGGGAGACAATGGAAGTAAGTAATTCTTAAATATTTGGCGTCAAACGTCTGCTCATGTCATGCCTATTTTACTCAATTTCTCTCTAAAATTTGACTGAAGTGTCAGTTTTTCTGGCATTTTTGTAGAAATTACACAGTTGGCTAAACAATTGTGAATTTTATTTCTTTCTAATTTTGTTCATTTTTCTCCAAAATTTAATTGAATTTTTGGCACATTTGTACAAATTGGACAGTTTAAATATACATACATTTGTGATATTTCTTTATTTTTTCACTTCACTCATTTTCACAAATGTTTGCTAATTTCAACTTTTAAATGAAGTACCTGATTTTGTTGTATTTCAGTATAATTTAGAAGTTCATATGTGTACATATGTATTTATTCCTTGCTAATCCCTCTTTGTATCTATTTAAAGTTGTACTTTGCTTATTGCGCTTTTATATTGTTCATACGAATGAAAAAATGCCATGTTTGAAATAGTCTTGCATCAGGTTCCTAAAACGAGGTGTAAAAGTGAAATTATACATCATGCTATTACATCCCTCACCTACATTCTCTTTAGTGTGTTCCATTTTAAGAACTTTTTAGGAAGCTTGTCATTTGCCCAGTTGGTCCCCTGGTAGAGGAAACAGTACAAAAAATCAGCTGATGTTTAGACACCCCCTCTCACAACAATATCTGAAAATTTCTCTAAATTTTTACCACTAGGAGACCAACTGGCCAAACTAAAAACTTGATCAGAAGCCATAAAAACGGAACATCCTAATTGTCTTCTTGACATATCCAGAGAGAATTAGGGAGTAAAAGGGTTTGATGAAAGACTATAAGAGAGGTTTTTAGAGGCATGGTGCAAGATGTGCTCTATCCTTATACAGTGTATGTCAATTATATTAAGCACATTCTTGAATTTATGCATGTTTATATTTTGTTCATTTTGCCCATACAGTCGGGGGTAAGTCAGTTTCTGTGTGGTAATGGAATATTTTCAGGAATACATTTTTTATTTCGGGATTTCTGGTGTTTTAATATGAGTCTGACTCATTTTCACATTTATAAAACTTGAGAAATATATAGCACTGTTTTGCACCTTTGAAATTACAGTATTAGGTGGTGGTTAATTTGAAACATGGGATACGAAAGGAAGCCACTCCATCTCGTGGGAATGAATCCACAACCTCCCAATGGAGGTTGATCGAGTAAACAGGGGTATTTAAATTACTGATGTCATACTTATAAATGTTTGTCAACAAAAGCCAATTATGAAAACTAAGCAATAATTGAATTCCATATCTGCCTTGAAACTATACAAATAACATGATAACCAATAGATTTTTATTTTCTGAATCAGCCTATTCAGTATTAAACAAGACAAAATTTCTAAGCTCAGTTCTTTTAACATACGATATGCAGGCAGTGTACAACACAATTTAATTAAAAAAATTTATCAAACATTTATTTTTATTGGTTTATTTAAGTTTTTGAGGTTTATGTGTACATTCATGCTTTTTGTTTGTTTATCTATTTTGTGATTCTCAGTCTGAAATATTTGTGTTGATATTTGGTGACTGGGTAATTGACTGTATTCAAGGCTGCATTGTAATTTCAAACCATCAAATCTTCAAGTCATGGCCAATTATATGGGCATTGGTGGGAAGAAAGTTTTTTTGGAATTCAATTTTTAATTCCAAAAATGACATCTGTGTAGAGAATCAATTATGAAACATTGACTGTAATCACGTGAAGCTAAATTTTCAGATCATCTTGTAGAATAAATAAATTAAAAGAAAACAGTCCATGCAACACGATTTATAATCCCTTTACCTAAAAGCTTTTCCTTTGTTACATATAAATATTGAGTGTTTTAATCATAGGTCTACCACATGTATCACAATTTCTGATGTCATATTTTCATTGCCCATATACTTATACATAAATTAATGCATGCCTGGCAACAATTCTTTATGACTTCATATATGACCATATAGACCAACCCCCACCCTTTCTATTCGTTATTACTAGCTCAGTATGTCATAAGCATCCTTACAGGTAGTTTACTTTGCATTTTTGTACCCCCAGGTGTAGAGAACCCGACCCCAAAGGCCACATTGACAGGTCACCAAGAGGAAGTGACGTGCATCGTCGTATCTGCTGAACTTGGTATCGTCATATCTGGTTCATACAGTAAGTGGCTGCTAATACAATAAAAGCTGTTTAAGTGGAACACAAAAAGAGTGTTCCACTTGGGAGGTGTTCAACTTAAGAGGTTCATTTAACATTATGGCAGTTGGTCTTGGGACTCTGACAAGTGTTCAACTAACAGAGGTGTTCCACTTGTAGAAGTGTTTGTTTCACTTTACAGGTTTCACTGTATAAACATTGCATTAGTTCGTCCAGCTCTCAACCAAACAGACCTCTTAAATTTTCAGAACAGCTAATTGTACTACTTGGGAAAATTGCTAGAAAAGCTTTGTGCAATTTGATACAGAATAGAATTTAATTGATGGAAATGAGAATGTGGCCTATATTACCTCAATGTTGTGTTTCAGATGGTCCAATACTTGTTCATACCACGACAGGGGAACTGCTACGTTCACTCGATGCCCCAGACAACTTTAGGTCCCCAAAACTTATCACTATGAACAGAGAGGGTTACATTGTTGCCAACTATGAAAAAGGAAATGTTTGTCTGTTTGGGTTAACAGGAAAGCTGTTGAGATCGATGGAACACAATGATAATGTATTGGTAAGTGGTTGATGGAAAAAGTTATACATGTATTGCTAAATAACAACTATTTATATTTCACAAACTTTAGAAAATGGAATATATTTTTATAATTTTACAGGTTTTACTGTACAAGCCATCATATATTTGCATATTTTATATGCCACCTATTCACCGATATGTAATAATATTATGTATTTAAATGAAAGATATTGTGTTGAAATTGAAATATGTTCAAATTATTTTTGTATTACAGTGTACTGCTATGAGTAAGGATGCTCGATACTTAATGATGGCAGGAGACAATGGGATTGTTGAGGTGTGGCGCACACACGACCTTAACCTTCTATATACATACCCCACATGTGACACACGCATAACTCTTGTATTATCTTGTATTACAGTGCACTGCTATGAGTAGGGATGGTCAATACTTAATGATGGCAGGAGACAATGGGATTGTTGAGGTGTGGCGCACACATGACCTTAACCTCTTATATACATACTCCACATGTGACACACGCATAACTCTTGTATTATCTTGTATTACAGTGCACTGCTATGAGTAGGGATGGTCAGTACTTAATGATGGCAGGAGACAATGGGATTGTTGAGGTGTGGCGCACACAAGACCTTAACCTTCTATATACATACCCCACATGTGACACACGCATAACTCTTGTATTATCTTGTATTACAGTGCACTGCTATGAGTAGGGATGGTCAATACTTAATGATGGCAGGAGACAATGGGATTGTTGAGGTGTGGCGCACACACGACCTTAACCTTCTATATACATACCCCACATGTGACACACGCATAACTCTTGTATTATCTTGTATTACAGTGCACTGCTATGAGTAGGGATGGTCAATACTTAATGATGGCAGGAGACAATGGGATTGTTGAGGTGTGGCGCACACACGACCTTAACCTTCTATATACATACCCCACATGTGACACACGCATAACTCTTGTATTATCTTGTATTACAGTGTACTGCTATGAGTAGGGATGGTCAATACTTAATGATGGCAGGAGACAATGGAATTGTTGAGGTGTGGCGCACACATGACCTTAACCTTCTATACACCTACCCCACCTGTGACACACGTATACATTCCTTGGCTCTCGCACATGATCAGAGGTACGTATTCACATGAATTTATAGCTACTCACTAGGCTACAGCTATGTGAAATTTCTAGTGTTCAGATTGGTCCAAGTGACTTAAATATATCCTCTATAAGCAACCTGTAGGATATAGAATCTGTATGACACTTTCACATCACTATTCCACATGCATTGACATCTATATATAACCAGGTAAGTTATAAAAATTGAAGTATTGAAGCATACTGAGACCAATATGGAAGATTTGATAGACTGATTCAACATCAATAAGAACAGAATTGGTAGGCTACATTCTGGGTGAAAATTAAGTTCTCCGTTTACCTTTGAAATGGTATACATTGAAGAAACAAGTTATATAATTTATGGGATCAATCAAGAAACTTACTGATTTTCCTAACTACAAATAAGAATTTGGAATAGCTTTCCTGTACATTATATCAAAATAAAAAATATGGATGTTCTTTTTTTGGCCCAATTACCCAAATGCGAGTAGGTAGTTACCAGTTTCACCACCAGGTGGCTGATTCGGGTCAATTAACATGGCAGGTATATAAGAAAGTTTCCTTAAACTTGAATATTATTTAAGTGGCTCAATTTTCATATAACCCTTATGTGCCTAATACTTATACTAATAGAAATATGTCCGGTAAAGCAAAATATTATCTGTCCACTAAAAGAAAAGATATTTCATTTTTTGTGATTTTATAGCATGGGGTCTATGAGGAATCTCCCCGAGCTAGAAGTCACATTTTCAAAGAAAATTAATTTTTCAAAGTTGATACAAAATTTTTAAAACCACATTTCTAGATGTAATTTTACATGAAGATTTCAAATATGATATTACTTTGACTGAATTTTGAATTTTTAATGACGTAAATCAAGATTATTTCTACTCGCATCTGGGTTATTTGCATACTATTAGACCAAGCTATGCAAAAACAAAAGATAGATTGTTCATTCTCTTTTAGTAATATATTCATAAAACCTTTACAGAAGATAAACAATTTTTGTCTACCTGTATTTAATATAAAAATATATCTTCTCCAAAATATTTAGATAATGTTCCACTTTTTAGAGCACCCTTTACATATATCCTTAGTTTAACCATTTTAACCCATAGGATTGGTATCGATATGGAGAACTGAATCCAACAATGTTTTTCTCTTAAACCAATCATTGAAAACATTCTATAAAAAAACATGGTATTTTATGTAATGTTGACTGATTGACAACAATTTAATGCGAAAATTATTTAGAAATATTTTATATAACTTTTTTGTTTGTTTAGTGCAATTGTTTTTGCTCCTTTCTACCAATTCTTGAGAATGAAATAAAATGTCTTTCCGAACCTTGTTGAAACAAAATAGCATATACAACATGTTTTTAGACCTCTCAATATTATAGTAATACAAAGGAATTTTTGGTTGATTTAAAAAGATTTTTTTGTTTATGTCGTTTTGTTCCAATGAGGTTCGGAAAGATGTTTCATTTCACTCTGGAAACATGATACCAAGAACAAAACAAGTGTTTGATGTGTTTTCTAAAACAATATAGATAAAAGTATATATACATTTTTCAAATTATATTTTTACCATTCAAAAGACGATGTGTTAAATTTTTAGATTTTTTATGACTGGTTTAAGAGAAACGTGTGTTCAAAAAGTTCTCCATACTGATACCACTCCTTTGTATATAAAAACAGCATTTAAGGTCAAAAGCATTGTAACCTTTTGAAATAATACACTAGATTTGTGATTGATTAGTGTATAACTCCTTATATTTTAATAGCACACTATTTTTATTTGTTATTATTATCTAATTTTACAACAATTACTGCACAATAAACCTATTTACACTATACAAAACATTCAAGGACATTTTCACTTAGAGCTCTTACAGAAATTCAGGCAAAGGATAGGTATCGATATGGTGAACTGAATTCAACAATTTTTTTCTCTTAAACCAATTATTAAAAACATTCTGTTAATGCACGGTCCTTTATGTAATGTTGACAACAATTTAATGCAAAAATTATTTATTTACATATATTTTATATAACTGTTTTTGTTAAGATTTTTAGTTCAATTGTTTTTTTTGTTCCTTTCTACCAATTCTTGAGAATGAAATAAAATGTCTTTCCGAACTTTGTTGAAACAAAATAGCATATACAACATTTTTTTAGACCTCTCAATATTACAGTAAATCAATTGAAATTTTGGGATTTTACAAAATGTATGCAAAACTTAGAACAAAACCCCCAAAATAGGTAAAAATTAAGATAAACATTTTATTTTATTAACAAGATACTTTTTTTAAATGAACCAAACTTTCCCTTGTACAATTACAATATTGAGAGACCTAAACGCATTGTGTTTATGTCGTTTTGTTCCAATGAGGTTCGGATAGATGTTTCATTTCATTCCGAATATATGATACCAAGAACAAAAGAAGTGGCTGATGTGTTTTCTAAAACAATATAGAGAAAAGGATATATATATGTTTCAAATTATAGTTTTATCCTCCAAAAGATGACCATTAATTTGACGATGTGTAAAATTTTCAGAATGTTTTGATGACTGGTCTAAGAGAAACATGTGTTCAAAAAGTTCACCATATTGATACCACTCCTTTTCATTAGTCTTTACAAAATATGCTTGAGTTTAGCCCTGTATTTAAAATACTTTTTGGAGGAGGTAGTTCTCAATAAAAAAATTAAAGAACCATCTAAGGTCCTGTGCTGACAATACATTTTTAGAATACATCAGTATTGAGATTTTGTATTCTAAACACTTTTTTGTATTCTAAACATGGATGCAATTAAAATCGAATTTCTGACATGATACACATTTTCTGTAAAGTTGCTAAATAATCATACATGTATAGACTACAACTTAAGTTTTGAACATCTAGCAGACCTTAGGCTTCACATCATACCATAAAGTTGATCATACAACTAGATTCACTAATTTTTGTTGTTTTGTATTTTGTTTACAACCTTTGAAGGTGAGCAATATCTTTGGGTATATATTTTTACAGTTTTCAAGTTGAAGATCTTGTATATTTAACCTCGCTAGAATCACAGACAGTTCAACCCAGCCCTGGCCTTATTGAGTTCTAGAGTAAAAAAAAAATATAACACATGTGCATTTGGTTTTGATAACTCCTGGTATCATGAGGTACCTGTGAAATATTTGCACAAGTTTTCCTATTGCAACCCCACATGATTATTACAGTATATTTACAGTATATACAACACAAGTCTAATTTGTGTACAGTATAAGCTAACTGGTGAACAAGTTGAAATATGTAGAAAGTCTATGTTAAGAAGATTATGTCAGGTTTGGTATAGCAAAGGTCCTGATGTTGGGACCTTCCTGTTTGGTTCTGTCATGGGTTTTCAGTAATCTATTGAAAGCTCATGGTTCTGTAATCATGCGACTTGTAAGTGAGTCCAAACTACTTTTAATTTAATTTTCAAGAGCTTCATTACATTTTCAATGTTTTTTACTGTTCTTACTGTGCGTCATTGAACAAACAAAATTCTTTATTGAAACTCTCATCGAAGTGTTATACTCCCCAAGTTGTCTATGCACTTCACCTTCACTATTCAGTGATATGGTAGAATCTGGTTATGTCTGATTTGGTATTGCAAAGGTCCTGATGTTTGAATTTAGCTAAACACATTTTGTTTGGTTCTGTCGAGTGTCGAGTATTGATCATGTGATTATGGGACTTGTTAGTGAGTTCATCTCCCTTTCATCTCCTTTTCCTGATCTTTTTTGCATGCTTCTATATTTTCTAATGTTGCCACTACAGAGAGGTCGTTGTCATTGGAATAAACATATCTCTATATTGCTAAACACTCATTGAAGTATTCCATGGCATTGTTACTCCCTCATGCTATAATACACTTCACCTATATTGTGCAGTGCCCTGGCAACACCTAGATGAGCATCACTGCCATTTCCTGTACATTGATAGATAGACTATCTTTATGGTACTTCAAGGCAATGGTATACTCCCCTAGCTGTCTTTACACTTCACCTATATTGTGCAGTGACCTGGCAGCATCTGGGTGAGCATTACTGCCATAAATATTTCTACATATCGATAGACTATCTTTATGGTATTTCAAGGCAGTGGAATACTCCCCTATGCTATTATAAACAGTACCTATATTGTTGAGTTAATTGGCAACATCTGGGTGAGCATTACTACCATAAATCTTTCTTTACATTGATAGACTATCTCCTAGATATTTCAAGGCAGTGGAATACTCCCCTATGCTATTATACACAGTACCTATATTGTTGAGTTAATTGGCAACATCTGGGTGAGCATTACTACCATAAATATTTCGACACATTAATAGACTATCTTCTAGATATTTCAAGGCAGTGGAATACTCCCCTATGCTATTATACACAGTACCTATATTGTTGAGTGAATTGGCAACATCTGGGTGAGCATTACTTACCCTACTATCACACCAAACTAGTTCTCACTACGTTCTCGAAAACGGGCTTAAACTGAGCACGAACGGATTTGACGTACTAAGAACCCACTAAAAACCGTTTGGGATCTGTTTACAAACTTCATGAAACTACTAGAACGAGTAGGTCCTCCAGCACTTAGAGCATGCTCAAAATTTTCTGGTGATCGTCAAAACGTTGCCAAATCGGTTTTAAACTGTGTTCGAACTGAATGAACGTAGCTACAACGTTCAACGGTCTGTTTACGAACTTTATGGACTTTTCCGGACGGGGTTTGTGATTTAGAATTTTGAATCGATTCAAAATTCGATGGCGACTGTATCGTTCTGTAATCAGGTCATGATGACCTTCTAGACTAAGGGACAGTTTATACTACGTTGCACACCGACGTGGTGCGACCTGAACGAACTGCGAATGAGATGGACGTATTGAAGACTGTTTATGAACGAAGTAGCTAATTATTTTAGACGTATATCCCGACCGCAGCCAGATTGAGCCCGTTTTACGACATTTTTGTAGGACTGGCAAGAACGGGTAAGAACTAGTTTGGTGTGATAGGGGGGTACCATAAATATTTCTATGCATTGATAGATCTTCTAGGTATTTCATGGCAGTTGTATATTCCCCTAGTTGTCTATGCACTAAACATACATTGTTAAGTGACCTTGCAACATCTGGGTGAGCATCACTACCATGAATCTTTCTTAACATTGATAGACTATCTTCTAGGTATTTCATGGCAATAGTTGTCTCTGCACTAAGCCTATATAGTTAAGTGACCTTGCAACATCTGGGTGAGCATCACTACCATGAATCTTTCTTAACATTGATAGACTATCTTCTAGGTATTTCATGGCAGTTGTATATTCCCCTAGTTGTCTCTGCACAAAACCTACATTGTAAAGTGACATGGCAACATCTGGGTGAGCATCACTACCATGAATCTTTCTATACATTGATAGACTATCTTTATAATATTCACTGGCAGTGGTATACTTCCCTAGCCGACTGTGCACTTCACCTACATTATTAAGTGACATGGCAACATCTGGGTGAGCATCACTTCCATGAATCTTTCTTAACATTGATAGACTATCTTTATAATATTCACTGGCAGTAGTATATTCCCCTAGTTGTCTCTGCACGAAGCCTATATTGTTAAGTGACCTTGCAACATCTGGGTGAGCATCACTACCATGAATCTTTCTTAACATTGCTAGATTATCTTTATAATATTCACTGGCAGTGGTATACTTCCCTAGTTGATTGTGCACTTCACCTACAATATCAAGTGACATGGCAACATCTGGGTGAGCATCACTTCCATGAATCTTTCTTAACATTGATAGACTATCTTCTTGGTATTTCATGGCAATAGTATATTCCCCTAGTTGTTTCTGCACGAAGCCTATATTGTTTAGTGACCTTGCAACATCTGGGTGAGCATCACTACCATGAATCTTTCTTAACATTGATAGATTATCTTTATAATATTCACTGGCAGTGGTATACTTCCCTAGTTCTCTCTGCACGAAGCCTATATTGTTAAGTGACCTTGCAACATCTGGGTGAGCATCACTGCCATGAATCTTTCTTAACATTGATAGATTATCTTTATAATATTCACTGGCAGTGGTATACTTCCCTAGGCGATAGTGCACTTCACCTACATTATTAAGTGACATGGCAACATCTGGGTGAGCATCAATTCCATGAATCTTTCTTAACATTGATAGACTATCTTCTAGGTATTTCATGGCAATAGTATATTCCCTTAGTTGTCTATAGACTAAACCTACATTGTTAAGTGACCTTGCAACACCTGGGTGAGCATCACTACCATGAATCTTTCTTAACATTGATAGACTATCTTTATAATATTCACTGGCAGTTTTATACTTCCCTAGTTGATTGTGCACTTCACCTACGTTATTAAGTGCCATGGCAACATCTGGGTGAGCATCACTACCATGAATATTTCTACACATTGATAGACTATCTTCTAGATATTTCAAGGCAGTAGAATACTCCCCTATGCTATTATACACAGAACCTATATTGTTGAGTGAATTGGCAACATCTGGGTGAGCATTACTACCATAAATATTTCTACGCATTGATAGACTATCTTTATGGTATTTCATGGCAGTGGTATACTTCCCCATGCTCTCATACACTATACCAATAGTGTTCAGTGACCTTGCAACATTTGGGTGAGCATCATTTCCATGAATCTTTCTTAACATTGATAGACTATCTTCTAGGCAGTCTTACACTCCCCCATGTTATTATACACATTACCTATATTGTTGAGTGAATTGGCAACATCTGGGTGAGCATTACTAGCATAAATATTTCTACGCATTGATAGACTATCTTTATGGTATTTCATGGCAGTTGTATACTTCCCCATGCACTCATACACTACACCAATATCGTTGAGTGAAAGGGCAACATCTGGGTGAGCATCACTACCATGAATCTTTCTTAACATTGATAGACTATCTTCTAGGTATTTCATGGCAGTTTTATATTCCCCTAGTTGTCTATGCACTAAACCTACATTGTAAAGTGACCTTGCAACATCTGGGTGAGCATCGCTAACATGAATCTTTCTTAACATTGATAGATTATCTTTATAATATTCACTGGCAGTGGTATACTTCCCTAGCCAACTGTGCACTTCACCTACATTATTAAGTGACCTTGCAACATCTGGGTGAGCATCACTACCATGAATCTTTCTTAACATTGATAGACTATATTCTAGGTATTTCATGGCAGTTGTATATTCCCCTAGTTGTCTATGCACTAAACCTACATTGTTAAGTGACCTTGCAACACCTGGGTGAGCATCACTACCATGAATCTTTCTTAACATTGATAGATTATCTTTGTAATATTTCATGGCAGTGGTATACTCCCTCATGCTATTATACACTGAACCTATATTGTTTAGTGACCTTGCAACATCTGGGTGAGCATCATTTCCATGAATCTCTATATATTGATAAACTATCTTCATAGTATTTCCTGGCCATTGTATACTCCCTCATGCTATTATACACTGAACCTATATTGTTTAGTGACCTTGCAACATCTTGGTGAGCATCATTTCCATGAATCTCTCTATATATTGATAAAGTATCTTCATAGTATTTCCTGGCCATTGTATACTCCCTCATGCTATTATACACTGAACCTATATTGTTTAGTGACCTTGCAACATCTTGGTGAGCATCATTTCCATGAATCTCTCTATATATTGATAAAGTATCTTCATAGTATTTCCTGGCCATTGTATGCTCCCCCATGCTATCATACACTGAACCTATATTGCTTATTGACCTTGCAACATCTGGGTGAGCATCATTTCCATGAATCTTTCTTAACATTGATAGATTATCTTTATAATATTCACTGGCAGTGGTATACTTCCCTAGCCGACTGTGCACTTCAGCTACATTATTAAGTGACATTGCAACATCTGGGTGAGCATCACTACCATGAATCTTTCTTAACATTGATAGACTATCTTCTAGGTATTTCATGGCAGTTGTATATTCCCCTAGTTGTCTATGCACTAAACCTACATTGTTAAGTGACCTTGCAACACCTGGGTGAGCATCACTACCATGAATCTTTCTTAACATTGATAGATCATCTTTATAATATTTCATGGCAGTGGTATACTTCCCTAGCCGACTGTGCACTTCAGCTACATTATTAAGTGACATGGCAACATCTGGGTGAGCATCACTACCATGAATCTTTCTTAACATTGATAGATTATCTTTGTAATATTTCATGGCAGTGGTATACTCCCCCATGCTATCATACACTGAACCTATATTGTTCAGTGACTTTGCAACATCTGGGTGAGCATCATTTCCATGAATCTCTCTATATATTGATAAACTATCTTCATAGTATTTCCTGGCCATTGTATGCTCCCCCATGCTATTATACACTGAACCTATATTGTTCAGTGACCTTGCAACACCTGGGTGAGCATCACTACCATGAATCTTTCTTAACATTGATAGATTATCTTTGTAATATTTCATGGCAGTGGTATACTCCCCCATGCTATCATACACTGAACCTATATTGTTTAGTGACCTTGCAACATCTGGGTGAGCATCATTTCCATGAATCTTTCTTAACATTGATAGATTATCTTTATAATATTCACTGGCAGTGGTATACTTCCCTAGCCGACTGTGCACTTCACCTACATTATTAAGTGACATGGCAACATCTGGGTGAGCATCACTACCATGAATCTTTCTTAACATTGATAGACTATCTTCTAGGTATTTCATGGCAATAGTATATTCCCCTAGTTGTCTATGCACTAAACCTACATTGTTAAGTGACCTTGCAACATCTGGGTGAGCATCACAATGATGAATCTTTCTTAACATTGATAGACTATCTTCTAGGTATTTCATGGCAATAGTATATTCCCCTAGTTCACTCTATGCAGACAGAGCCTGTGGGAAATATTGGGTGGGGAGCAAATGAGCGGAGGGTGCGGAGCTAACGGTCATTTTTGAATTTAAATTTGGGATATTTCTGGAACTAAGCCGTTTTGGGACTTCAAATATACCAAGATATGTGTATTTGACACCAAATATCAATACAATTGTGAAAATAGTAGCGCAATTCATTCTATAGCGACGCAGTGTGCCTTAAACCTTTCCCAGACCTATATATTTTGGAATTATCCTTTTAATACTGAGTCCCCAGCATTCATAAAAAATGGTGTTCAAGGTACACTATCTATACAAATTATTTTTGCATCTTGGAAGCCAGGCAGTATCAGTGTGATTTTATAAAAATTCGGAAATGTTTTTCAGATATGAGCCCCCTCTAAATATTGGGTGCGGAGCAGCTCCATAAACGTAGCTCCGCACCCAATATTTAGAGGGGGCTCATATCTGAAGAACATTTCCGAATTTTTATAAAATCACACAGATACTGCCTGGCTTCCAAGATGCAAAAATAATTTGCATGGGTAGTGTATCTTGAACACCATTTTTTATGAATGCTGGGGACGCAGTATTAAAAGGATATTCTCAAAATATATAGGTCTGGGAAATGTTTAAGGCATACTGCGTCGCTATAAAATGAATTGCACTACTATTTTCACAATTTTATTGATATTTGGTGTCAAATACACATATCTTGGTATATTTGAAGTCCCAAAACGGCTTAGTTTCAGAAATACCCCAATTTTAAATTCAAAAATGACCGTTAGCTCCGCACCCTCCGCTCATTTGCGCCGCACCCAATATTTCCCACAGGCTCTGTCTGCATAGGGTGAAGTTGTCTATGCACTAAACCTACATTGTTAAGTGACCTTGCAACATCAGGGTGAGCATCACTACCATGAATCTTTGTATACATCAATAGGCCATCTTTCAAGTATTTCATGGCAGTGATATACTCCCCCAAGTGTCCATACATTGTCCCTATATTGTTCAGTGACCTTGCAACATCTGGGTGAGCATCATTACCATGAATATTTCTACACATTGACAGACTATCATCATAGTATTTCATGGCAGTGGTATACTCCCCCATGTTATCATAAACTGAACCTATATTGTTCAGTGACTTTGCAACATCTGGGTGAGCATCATTTCCATGAATCTCTCTATATATTGATAAACTATCTTCATAGTATTTCCTGGCCATTGTATGCTCCCCCATGCTATTATACACTGAACCTATATTGTTCAGTGACCTTGCAACACCTGGGTGAGCATCACTACCATGAATCTTTCTTAACATTGATAGATTATCTTTGTAATATTTCATGGCAGTGGTATACTCCCTCATGCTATTATACACTGAACCTATATTGTTTAGTGACCTTGCAACATCTGGGTGAGCATCATTTCCATGAATCTCTCTATATATTGATAAACTATCTTCATAGTATTTCCTGGCCATTGTATGCTCCCCCATGCTATTATACACTGAACCTATATTGTTCAGTGACGTTGCAACATCTGGGTGAGCATCACTTCCATGAATATTTCTGTACATTGACAGACTATCATCATAGTATTTCCTGGCCATTGTATACTTCCCCATGCTATTATACACTGAACCTATACTGTTCAGTGACCTGGCAACATTTGGGTGAGCATCACTTCCATGAATATTTTTATACATTGTTAAGCCATCTTTCAAGTATTTCATGGCAGTAGTACACTCCCCCATGCGATGATACAGTTCACCCATATTGTGCAGTAAATGGGCAATATGTGGGTGAGCATCATTACCATGAATCTTTCTTAGCATGGATAGACTGTCTTCGGAATATTTCATGCCAGTAATATACTCCCCCAGTTTTATATGCACTGACGCTATATTGTTCAGTGACCTGGCAACTTCTGGGTGAGCATCACTTCCATGAATATTTTTATACATTGTAAGGCCTTCTTTCAAGTATTTCATTGCAGTGGTATACTCCCCCGTGATATCATACACTGAACCTATATTTTGCAGTAAATAGGCAATATTTGGGTGAGCATCACTACCATGAATCTTTCTATACATTGATAGACTATCTTCTAGGTATTCCATGGCAGTAGTATGTTCCCCTAGTTGTCTATGCACTGACCCTACATTGTTAAGTGACCTGGCTAGATCTGGGTGAGCAGCACTTCCATGAATCTTTCTATACATTGATAAACTATCTTCAAAGTATTTTCTGGCAAGTGTATGCTTCCCCATGTTATCATAAACTGAACCTATATTGTTCAGTGAAACTGCAACATTTGGGTGATTATTATTGCTATGTATTTTCTTACTCATTTCATAAGAATCTTCAAGAATTTGCAAGGCCTTATCATACATACCAAGTGCCTCGTTGTATAGTATACCTATTGTAGTTTGTAGTGAAGCTATTTCTTCCACATTTACTATTGTACCATGTACTAATGTACTTTTCAGTTTCTTCAATTTATCTTGATAAGCCCATAGAGCTCTTTTAGAGAAATACATGTCTTTATATAACATTATTCTGATCTCATTACTCTCTTCCATGTATTTATCTTTGTGTTTCCACTTTGTTTTATTTTTCTGTGAAATTAAGAATTTAGACCATGGCATGAAGATAGTGTAGAAATGAATGATTGCAGTGTATCCTCTAACAGGTAAAACAGTTTTTGAATCTAATGGGTCATTCTCGGTTTCACTTGACAGAAATGATACCAATTCTTTCTGTTCTTTGTATTTACTGTATACCAAATGCCTGAGATTAGCTGCAATGCAAACCATCATTTGCAAATCCTTCTTTGCCCTTTGAGTTAGGATTCCTGTCTGGAATAACTCCTCTAAAACATCCAAGGGAGCAAAGGATTTGCAACCATGAACTAGCTTAAGAATGTTAATAGAAATAGTTGCCAACCTATAGACGTTATGTTTACTATGTATATCTTGACGGAATGATTTGCCTGTGAGTGGATTTTTCGCATACTTTTCTAGGTC
Source organism: Owenia fusiformis (assembly GCA_903813345.2). NCBI lineage: Eukaryota > Metazoa > Annelida > Polychaeta > Sabellida > Oweniidae > Owenia > Owenia fusiformis. Next base: position 9,199,669 of record CAIIXF020000002.1, read on the forward strand.
ATCATTGAGTGTTTTCATTCCACGTTCTGCACCTATAGATACATTTGGAGTCTTAGATGGGGATTCTAATATGGAATGAACCTGTTCATTGTATGCATTCCAAAGGGTTTCATCTCCTGTTATTAATTTTGAATTCATCAACACATCACCAAGACGGTAACCCTCTTTTAAAGCTGCATCAGTGAATTGGTATTTGGTCATTTCATCTATTGTCATTATAAGCTCTAGTGTAGGTGGTTTCTCAGGGTTCTTTCTTGATTTTCGTCCTATTGGTGTCTTACTAGCAGATGGGTGTGTTCCATCAAATGAAACCCCACGTGTAGTCACTTTATCCCAAAAGTTCACGTCAGTCATATTAAGTGGCAGTCTGTCATTGAAATCGGTCAATACTGGTATGTCAAGATTGTTCAAAATGGTCTCACCTAAATTTAAAACTTGGAGATGCACATAATAGACAAGTATACGTAACTCTTCCTTTATCTGTTCAACTGGCTGGCCCATTGGATCAAACAATATTGCCCACTCTATATCAGAGTAAGCAGTCACCTCCTTACGGGACAGTGATCCTAGTGCCATTATTGCAAACCTGTATTTACAATTTTGAATTCCTAGCACAGACATACAGTTTGTGATAATTGACCTATAAAATTCTAAAAGCTTTTCTGTGATCTCATTATAGAACACTTTACTGTGTTCTATAGTGTTATCAATATCCTGTTCTTTCATTTCAGAAGTTTGTGGATGTACAATCATGTCATTGTTTATAATGGCATTCACAGTTTCTTCAGAATAATTACGTATTTTCTCTAGGGCGTCTTTGTATTCTCTTGTCAATTCAGAAGTTGAAAATGTACTCTCTTTTGACAGTCTTTTGAGAAATTGTGCATCAATCTTCTGAAGCTTTTGTTCAATATAGCTCTTGTCGTACTTAAATTTAGTATTCAGCAAACTCCATCTTCGCAACAGATCCTGTATATTTTTCAATGGCCGACTCTCTAATTTCTCGAGTCGACATTTTGCTGCGTTTAAAAGTGCTGAGGCCCAAACATAATGTTCATACCAGGTCGGAGATGTTTCAGCTGATCCTATAAACTCATCACCCAGTTCACACATTAGATCTGCCTGTTTCTTTAGTTCAGTTTCCTGGTCACAAGCTTTTATTTTACAACCAAGGTCATACATTTTCTGTGTGATCTCTGAAAGAGGATACAATGTAATAGATGATGAAGAAACAGGCATGTAGCCAGGGGGGTTCGCAGGGTTCGGGCGAATTCCCCCCCCCCCCCTGGGAAAATTATTTCAAAATCATGCAGTTTCTCACCATTTTGAGCACTTCTCAAGTGATTTTAGCCATATTTGGGCCAGAATTGTCAAATGTGAACCCCCCTTGGAAATTTTTGAAAACTGAGCCCCCCCCTTGGCAAATCCTGGCTACGGGCCTGAGAAACAACTGCGTTTCAAAGGATCAGATAAATGGTGACTTTTTATTTTACAAAGGACCATATTGTAACTTCGGTTCTGTGGCACTATTTATATTTAGTAAGGACCAAATAAGCATACCTCTTGTATTTTCCCTTTGATCCTTGTATTGTGTTGATAAACATATGAGAGAAAGTTTATCTGACATATTTATTTAAACATTTGAACATAAATCAAAATGACCACTTGGTTCAAAATTCCTATTATCTTTGCCTAAGCTTTGTATGGCAACTTGGGTCATGTTGGAAGGTAAAGATCAAAGATAAATTTTAAATGCTTACTAGATATTTATGACTGGTGAATTTGTTAAAAAGGCTCTAAAATTATTACCTGATTTTGATTGATTTGGCCCTGGATTCATTTCGATCCCTCCAATGACCAGCAACATTGTGATTATCACCAGCAAAGTTGTTGTTGTTTGCCCAGACTCGTCTGGGTCTGTTGAACATGCTGTACATCGTAACACAACAAATTTGAGTTGATTTCCACAAAAAGATCCAATCGCAGCTCTCCATTGGGTTAAACTGTTTCCCATGTTGGCACCGATTTTTGTCTTTTTTGGTCCTCAATATGACAACTTCTCAATATGTTTGCTTCATGTTCATATTGTTACATGTTCATGTTGTTTCATGTTCATGTTGTTTCGAGTTCATGTTCTATTTGTGTATCATCAGTACAGAGAAAAATGTTTTGATCGCAGCTCTCCATTTTTCTAAATTGTTTTCCATGTTGGCTGATTTTTGTCAAAGTGACGCCCTAGCTACAAGACCTAACAATACACAACAAATATTAAGCTGTTTGTTTGCATTTGTTAATACATATGGCTAGGCACTGACTGCCAGTAGTGGTTAGGGTCAGAGATCATTCCATTTATGCAGTGTCTCTCTTCAAAAACTCTTCATAAACTGGTTTGAAATATTTGTTTTTTAAAGTACACAATGATGCTTTTATATAGACCTTAGCAACACCTCACTGAGTCAGTCATATTTAGGCTTTGAGACTTTACATTTACAAAATTTTAAATTACCACTATGAAATAAAAGTCAGCTTATGCTGAAAGAAACGAAAAAATCACAAGTCCAAAGAACTTGAGACAAAATTTAGACATCATACATTATTGACACTGTACTGTATCTTACCTAAGACAATCCCCTTTTCATTTTGGGAACTTGCTTTATATACCGTTGAAAAAGGGCACCATTGATTCTGAACAAATACTGATAGCATTCTCATTTGCAATTTAAGGGGAATCCCCTTTAATTGACAATGGTAATTTTCAAATGGCATTTTTATGACCAAAAAACTGCATACTTTTAAACAACATGCATTTTATGTCACTAACAATAACTGTGACATATTGCTATAGCTATTATTTATTAGTGACCATTATTCAGTGTCTGTAACAATTGTTACACATTTGTAATAATTTGCAATAACAAGAAATGTTCAGAACTTTTTATTGTCAACACATAAAGTTTTGGCAATGTATGTTACCATAGCAATGCATGGGGGGGGGGGCTTTTTGTGAAATAAGATAAATGGTATTAGTGATGGGCTATAATATGAAGAAGTAAAGGTTTGATCCACTTGAAATACATATAATAAATGCCACCTGTAGCAATATAATACTTCAGTGTGCTAGATTACTTTTTTTTGTAAAATTACTAGTTAATTCAGATTTTGCATGTTTTCATCTAGTGCCTCCCCCATGCCTCCCTCCCTGTAAATAACATTGTGGCTATTCTGCCCTTCAGAGTGCAATATTTATCATTGTGTGTCTTGTTTTCTTTTGCATGTTTTCATCTAGTGCCTCCCTCATGCCCCCCCCCCCTCCCTCTAAATAATATTATGGCTATTCTGCCCTCCAGAGTGCAGTATTTATCATTGTGTGTCTTGTTTTCTTTTGCAGGTACCTCTTGGCTGGTCTCGGTACAGGTTGTATCATAGTGTTTAACATAGACTTCAACAAGTGGCACCATGAATTCCAGGACAAATACAGAGGAGCCCAATAGTAAAACAAACATAGGTGGCACCACAAATTTCACAACATTACAGGGGTTTAATAGTAAAACAAACATAGGTGGCACCACAAATTCCACAACAAATACAGGGGCCCAATAGTAGGACAAACATAACTGGCACCATAAATTCCAGGACAAATATATAGCACCATACACAAATTTAAGTGACAACATAATTTTAAGACAAATATAGTGGCTCAGTCGTACCCTAGGACAAATTTAAATGTAACAAATTCAAGGACAAGTATAAGGGGCCAAAGGTTTCTCTGGACAAACCTAGGAGGCACAATAAAAGCTAGAACTGCTAAAGGGGACCAATTGTTAGGTACCACAAACTCCAGTCAAACATGTACCATAGGGTCAAATGAAATAAATTGCCAAATAGAAAGGCTGGATTGATTCCTTTGGACACACATAGGTGGCGCTATGGTATATAAATTAAAATTACAGTGAGAAGAAAATGTAAAAAATAATTCAATTTCCACCACAAAAATGTTCAATTTGAAGGTTTACTTAAAAGTGTCATGCGTCAATATGATGTCAAGTGATGTCACTTGTTAGTGATGCCATGAATAGTCAACTCAAATGAGTTAAACATGTGAATGAAAAATTACAAAATATGGACATTTTATAAATGTGCTGTTTAACAATATGGACATTTTATAAATGTGCTGTTTAGAATATGCCCATTTTCAAATGAAATGTGCTGTTTGGTTCAAATACTGATGTGAAACTTGAGGACATGTATCCTCTCTACATATTATGCACTATTCTATCATATCAATAAATATTCTTTAAGCTTTTACATATTGTTTATAGGTGTTAGTTTGTGGAATGACTGGGTTTAACATATCAGTATAAATTATATATTTGCATGTTGATCTTCAATGCAATGTTTTATCTGAATAATAATGTATTAGATGTACATATCATTGAATCATAATGAGTCACATTTACTTATGTACATGCTGATTTAAAGGTATGATTTATCAATTTGTTAGTCAATATTTGAACTACAGTGAAACATGTTAAAGTGGAACATGCTTGATTCCACAAAAAAGGGTGTTTCACAATAGAGGTTTATTAACATTAAGTTAATGAGCCATGTGACTTCAAAGCGTTCCACCTTCGCAGGTGTTCCACTTAAAGAAATGTTCCACCTGGCAAATATTTAAGTACATAAGTAGAAATGTGTGGAATTTGATCTTGTAGTTAAAATGAAATGAATTCTGATATTTTTAGTGCACTGTATATTTGAAGTTATTTATGTCTATCAGATTATTAGCATTAATTAGCAAGGGAGGTGTTATGCTTTTTGTAAATTTTTCTGCAGGTTGCAAGTCTTACATAGTGGTGCTTTGCAAATTGTAGTACACATGAGATGGTACCATACAGTAATGGCTGGTACTTTGCAAAACTAACTAAATAGTCTGTTATTGTAAACTGGATTGTATATATTACTTACATCGTGAAAATGTAAATGTATATATTTTGATAAAAATAATGATGTGAGAGGAGTGAAAAGGTTGTGTTCTGTACAGAAATTATGAGGGAGTTATTATTAGGGAATCATAAATAAAAACCTTTTTAAATTGAGAATTCTAAAAGCGCATTCTCCAACTATGATGTTGTTATCTCCATGGTTACAATTAATTAAGGATCTCTTGAACATTATGAAGTTAATGTAAATTCTAAAATTCTCAAAATCTATAAAAAATTGTTTAAGTTTATGCATATTCTGTGTAGAAAGCAAACCATTTGTTTGTAAAATGGTAAAAGTAAGTCAAATCATGTATTAATGTTGAATTTTTGTTGTTAATATTTGCTGGATAAATTGTAATTTATGATTGAATTTTATGTATACCTGTATATAGTTTAGTTAGCATATATATGATTTTTGTGATTGGGCATGCGGTGTGTGGTTTTGTTTGAATAAATAAAACAAAAAAGAAATGCAAAAATGTAAAAATTGGATGCTGGGATTGGGAGATTACTAAATTTTTAAATCATGGTTTTATTGATTGACATTTCAAAAATAGAGATGATTTTTTATGAAAATTTAGGTTGAAAATCTTCAATTAATAAATTTCATCAATTAAAGTTGTTTCAAAGAACTATTATTCATTTTGTTGACAAGACAAAAATAGGACTCTAATTGAATTATGTAAATATTACCATTTAAAGGGTTAATAAACTGTAATTTTCACCTTAAATAACTGTAGAATATTTTTGATTGATAATATTACACAATTAATAATTATGTTCAAGTCTTTTAATTGTGTAATTTACATATCAATATGAATTAAAAAAATTCAGGGATATTAAGGATGATAAAATTTACAGCTATTGGCTCTTTAAGAGAAATGAAAATATATGCATATGATGCATGGACAAGTTTATATTGAACATTTATGCATTTCAATAAATAATTAAATTATTTACACAAGTTATACTGGTTGTGGGATCATAGATAATTTATATATTATATACATATACTTTAGTAAAATTGTGTTACAAAGGGAGGAATACAATTTAGATTATAAAATTAGGACATTTGATTTGTGCAATAAAATCATATTCCATTTCTTTTAGATGAACTGCGATTATTATACCAAACCAATTATGTAAATCCATTATAATATTATTGACTCAGTCGCATTTGATCTATGGCAACCGTACGGCGGCTGTAGTTTCCCAAAATCATGAGGACTGTGCAGCATAAGATATAGGGATAAACCGTATGATGTAGATTTTCTATAGCAATTTTGTGAAGCTACGGCTACCATAGAGCAAATCAAGATACCATATTATTTGTGAAATGAGACATTTAAATTACCCAGTATTAGATCTTCATTTTAAACCATTCATTATTGTACTTTACAACTAGAAATTAAAACAAATAAATGTACATTTTATAGGAAATACTTTTTAAGAAGGTCATGGTTGTAAATGCATATAAAGGTAATAAACATCAGTCAGATGCACAGCTGCAAAAAATGAGATGATTAACATGGAATTGTTTCAAATTACATCTATTTTTTTGAAACTGTGCATCAGATTAAGTATCGAAAAATCATGTATTAAGAATATTCACTTAACATCAATGAACAATTTTGTATATTTTCTTTATAGAACTAACACTTCTTTTTCGTGTTTGCCATATTTGGGGGTTGCTAGCATGATGCTATGCTGCATATTTGAATAGGATGTTGTGATATGTAACATACTGTAATATGTAACTGTATTATAGCATACTGTAATCTGTAACATGTTGTTACATTGTATGTTATGTGAAGCATATCACTACATGATCTATACTGTTATATGTAACTGTATTATAGCATACTGTAATCTGTGACATGCTGTTACATTGTATGTTATGTGAAGCATATCACTACATAATCTATACTGTTATATGTAACATGTTAAATGTAGCTGTTACATTGAATGTAAGCTGTTACATTGTATGTTAAGTGAAGCATATCACTACATAATCTATACTGTTATATGTAACATGTTAAATGTAGCAGGGCATTCTATATTATATGTTACTATATGTAACATGTCACTATATGTAACATGTCACTTCTATACGTAGCATATTTTAATATGTAGCATGTTGTTATGGTGGCATCTGATAATGTTACTATAGTAACAGAATTTTGTAACACATGATGCTATTTAAATGGACAATAAATCTAATATGTATGTCCTTAATTTGCTATTTTGTTACATTTAAAGATGACTTTTAGGAGTTGAGTAGGTGAAAATGTGAGTTTTTTTACAGCTTGGGTGCAGATCAAAGTATGAGTTTGATGAATTGAGTTGATAAAAATTGAAGTTTAATCCAGTTTGGGAGTAAATAAAAATATGAGTTTTAAATATCCAGTAGATAGCTTATGAACATTCATGCATCTTTAATTTGTGGTCCAATTTTCAACTTTCAAAACATCACTCACTTCAAATTCCTCAACCTTTCTCAAAATTTAAAATCAACAAACCATTTAGAGATTTTTTGCAAATTTTGACATTTTCCCTGACTATTGGCAACAAGAGGTATGAATATTGTAACTGAAGATTGACTTGAGAAACATATAATAAAAGCCAATAGGGGAGATGGTTCAAGAATGGTTAGCCTTTTTGGGCAATATCTGTTACAAAGTCTATAAAACAAATCACGATTCAATAGTGATAACTTGAGTCAGATCAATTTGAAATACATGGTCATCATGTTAGTTGAATACAAAAAACTTTAGATTTTGGGCGATATCAATTACCATGGCAATGGATGCTGGCCTTTCCTATTTAGGTTTGAAGTTTTTAGTCATTTGGAGATATGTGAACTTTAAGGTTTCTCTTATAATAAATTCAAACTCTGAGATGTAATTTGGATTAATATAACAAAATATGTTTTCCTACTTGTACTATGACTTTATTTATTCATATTAGGTCCTTTAATCTGCGATAATCCTTCATACAGAGTGTTCAATATGTTTTTGTTCCATACATCTAATACTGCACCCTACATATAGGGTGATTTAACATGTTAACAGTGGATAACCATAACGCTCCAATTTTCACATTATTGCTCTTAATTGTAATGTGGAGGAGAAATGGGAGGGTTTGATAAACCACCGTGGCAAATGTTGGTCTTTGTGGTAGGTGAAAGTAAACAATCATTGTTTACAATCTCACCAATTTCATATCATTTCTAAAACAACCTCAAGAAAATAATCGATCCCCCAATATTTCATAGGTTTAAATGAAAGCTCCCCTTCCCCCCACCTGTTACCCCAGAGTGAGTTGGGAGAACAGGGAAGGGGGGTTACAAGGCAACTGGATGCAAAACTGGTGGTAGTATAATATTAGATTGGGACCGACAATTTCAGCCACAACAACAAAAACATCTCCAAACTTAGTGTAAATACTCATAATTAATAATTATCTTGACAAGGATTCAAAACAATAACAACAATTCAAAAATTGTAACTTAATACTCAGCTTTTAACTCTGGCATATTTCGTAACATTTTTGGCGAAAATCAGCCATTGATTTGTGCTTCACATGAAGCATGACGTGTGCTGTCAAGTGACGCTGAAATCATATGGTTGCCATAGCAACATATTTTACATCAATCGTATTATGATGTATCACTATGGAGAAGATGCTAGGACAGCAATGTTGCACAAAATAAACTTAATTTCCATGATTCACAGAATGCAGACATATAAGACTAACTCTCGGAAATAAGTCAAAATCCAAATAAATTACCCTGAGGGTCCATATTAATTTGAATTCTGAATTCTAAATTCAAATATATCTTATAACCTTTTGCATTCATTGTGTTTATTGAAGTGCTTAAATTCTGTGACCAAAGCATACAAATTATCCTCACACCCCTCAAAATAGACTAATAAATATAATATAAACACAAAGAAGTGTTTAAATGGTGGTTAAAAGGGGTGTGAGATATAAGGTGGGATTCTATTGATCTATAACATAAAACATCATAAAATAGCTCCAACCTGTCAAAATTGATTAAAAAAACAAAAATCAGATAACCCCTAATATACAAACACCATGTATTGCACTAAAACCCCTTCCCTGAAGAGCCTCCTTAAATATTCTTCCCCCTATGAACTGAACCAAATCTCCTTTTTGAAGAGCTAGCCTGAGACCATTATTTACATTTGAATGTGTATTATGCTCACTAGAGGGCACCCCGGAGTACTGTTAGCCAATCACTGCACTTTAACTTCTATTTACAAACATCACGTAGCATTAATTTTATACCAATATGTACACCAACTTTTTCAATTCTGACAATTTGAAGCTATTTTACAAAAACGAATAATTCCCTAAGACGGGTTCATCTTCAAACACATAAAATGCGTGTAAGCTTGGCCTTCATTCTACAATAGTAACAACAAAAAACCTGTACAGACGAATGAATTAACATTTGAAATAAAATCTAAAATAGTTCTTGTGATCATTGTTATCGCTTATGTTCAGATGCCATAATTGTGTTAAATAAACAACAATGACAACAATGTTAATAAAAAAACTTCAGTTTGGAACTATAATAATATATATTAATACTAACGCTAAATGAACATAAAATATTTTCAGGTTTGGAATATCTTAGGCATTTTAATGATAGAATCAAAACCAAAAGGGTTAAAACAAACCCTACATTTGAGGATATTTAAAAGATATACAATATTGGAAATTATTGAGATAATCAATCCTTTTTCCAATATTCATATATTCCGACCAATCAACTTCATGATTTTATTCACTTCGACTAGAATAATACAACCCTGCTGCCCTCTGTTGAATGCTTTTTGGACTATCAAAACCTCCCTTTTTATTCCTATCAGAAGAATGCCTAAAAGACCTGCATCAAAATGCACCTTTTCATAAATTAAGAGTTTGTACATGTATTTATAGAAAAGGTGCATTTGTGTTAAAATAACTATTATACTCATTTTTTGTATTTTGTAAGTTGAAATTAATAACACTACATCATGAATATAGATAAAAAAAACAGTGCGTTTTACATGATCACAAATCACTCATAATCTCACATCAAGCTTTCAATTAAAACAGATTAGCGAATCCGCTATAATAGATATTTATCTATTTTATCTGTTCTATCTTACAGGGCTTAACCCAAGCTCTCAATTCTGGCAAATTATAAGCACTGGATCTAAAAACATAATACTTCTTTAACTATACATATAATACACACTGATGTGAATTTGTGACAGAGGTAAAATAGAAACTCAAAATTCCCTAATATAATATGAAAAAAGCATGGGAATAAAACTACCCCAAAATTCAAGCTAAATTCGGGAAAATAATGAGATTCTATTTTAGGTTCTATCACAAATCATTTTATCATATATTTCTGTACAGAATACACTACACTTAACGTGTTTATGCTTTTTTGCATTTTGTAGTTTTTTTGATATTTTACAGTTTTGAATATTTTTACAGTTTTTTCCCTGAAGCTTATATATAAATACAACTAAAGGTGTCTCCACTGCATGGAGAACAACTCCATCTTTTTTACATGAATGGAACTATTTACAATGATAGACTAATTCCTTGCTAAAATTCACATTTTCATGGCTAATTATATTAACCCTTGACCTACCAAGCACCTGTCTTAAAATTCAGGAGATTGAATGGGAATTCAAGAGTTAATACCAGTTAAGACATGTCAAGACATTCATTTTTCAGATTGAGAATTTATTTGAAGATAATATCATAAATAAACGCTTTCTACATATTCTTCATAAAAATGCTCAAGACCGATTCAACGAACTCGATGACAAACTCAACTGAAGCCATCTGGAAATGTGTTTTTACACTGCCTTTTGACCCTTAAAATGAATTTCTTACTTTACAATTATTCATGCTCGTATAGGCCAATATTTAGCACCTAAACACCTTAATAATAACAATGTTGTAATTGACATGATGCTGATGTTATATGTAACAATGAGTAACAATTAAAAGCCCTAGATAATTATTTTTTGTTCGTCTATGACACCGCTGAAATTATAAATGCAGAAGCTACATTTGCAGGATTTCTATTTATAACAGGGAAACCAAGACTTGACTAATCTTAAATATTTATTCCCATGGCACAAATCCAATAAATCGAAATCTTAAATAAACTTTTGCCACTCCTTTATCCAATCTAAATGAAATCATTTGATTGGTCAATCAAACTGACTAAACTGTCCATTATGTTTTTTGATGCCTGACCAATGTGAAAGCATTATAATGTGATTGGTTCATTCCAATAAAACTTGGATTTAACTAAAACATTACATTAAAGCTCAGATTCAAATGAGGTCACTTTGGCATTGCTCTGCAATACCTGATTGGCTGAACTCTCCTTAGCTATAATCTGATTGGTCCATTGCTAAATACAAATGGCCAATCAAAAAAATGTACCTGTAACAGTCAATTTGATTGGCTAATCAAATATGCAATTTGATTGGTTAACTGCCGGAGACAACAGTAATGACTGAAGAGGAGTTGTCATCTTCATTATAAAGTCGTTTTATGCTATCATAAATGTCTTCATCATCATCGACTTCTATCTCCTCAACCTTGCGTTTGCTAGTTTTGTTATGGATGTATGCTACGTGAAGACGAGGGTACAAAGATAGATGATGAGTCATTATCTCTCGACAGTGGATCAAATCATGATTATTAACCTGCAATAAAAAAGTTGCACTCTAAAAATCTGTGGATTCCATTTAAAATGCAAAAACATTGTTCCAAGGTAAACCTGCATTGAACGCCTTTAAATTTCAGAGACACATATAATTTATTTAATGTTTACTGAGAGGCATTGAATATGAGTTTTATCCTCAGTTAATTTGATACTAGACCTTAGGTAATGTCATATTGACATTTAGCTTCCTCGATCAATATCATATTACATTTCAGTCAGCATCATATTTTCCCTTGGAAAAAGTCATATTCCATCCCTCCCAGTTAATAACCTATATTCACTATATTTAGGATATTCTTCATGAGAACAAATACTAATTATCTCTTAGATGATTTTAAAACATGTACTTAAACAACTAACTAACCTGTATAGTTTTCTGAAGGGCTATCGTCATTCGGAACCATTCAGGTACGAATAGTTCCAGCTCAAGACTCAGCAACGCCAGCGCCACCGTGGCGGGTCTGTAAGCTAGAATCTCGTGAAATGCGATGCATCGTTCCAACTTGCGAGTAAGTATACTGAGTTGGCGGGATGCAGTCATATTTCGCATAGAATCTAACAAGTGGGGACACCTGGACATCAGCAGAGCATGGAACTAAAATGAATTAAAGAAAACCCATGAGACACCAATAAAAGGGTATGTCAGCAGAATATGGAACTAAAATATATAAAAGAAAATCTATGAGACACCAACAAAAGGGATATATACCTTTTAAAAAATAAAAGGACATAAAGTACACGTCAAATAAAAAAGAAATAATGTATACTCACAATGTGGAGGAAATCCAGAGATGTTATGCTCCGGAGATCCCAGGAGAGTTTGTCGAGGATAATTCTCTCCATACGTAGTACGTCAACGACGCTGCACGCACATCCACTTTCCCGTACCAGCTCATCTGTTCCTGGTATAATCTGAATAAATCATATTTATAGCAATTACTCTTATAATAAAATTTTCATTCATTTGTGATCATACACAAGTATTTTCTTTTTGCTCTCATTTTATTTGAAAAATAAATTCATGAAGGGATGAATGTAAAATTGAGTAATAATTAAGGTTCATCCCCGATTAATTGTCAATTGACGTCATTGGAGTGCTAATCATCCCAGGGCCCTAAAGCTGGTCTCAATTAGGAGTCAATAAAAACATAATCATCTTGAATTATTTTGTACACGTACATGTGTACAAACACGTGATTGTATCTGCACTGGTGATCCACTCGATTACGCTGGTTACCAAAACGAACCGTTTTGGTAACAAAATGTCGGAACGTCGAAGGCACGATTTTTCTTTTTTCCTTATTTCACGCGTTGTAAGCAGAATCCCCACGACGTTTTTTCTCACAACGTGCATCAGTATCATATGTTTTAGAAAATGTACATGTTTGCGATAAAATAGCTCAGAGAAGAACAGAATCGTCGATTTACTTTCTCACTTAAGTTACATAAACGGTTTTTCGAAAAACAGTTAAGATCTGCACTTTTAACCCAAACCGTTTATGTAACTTAAGTGAGGAAGTAAATCGACGATTCTGTTGTCTTCTGAACTATTTGTTCGCAAATATGTACACTTTCTTAAACATATGATACTGATACACGTTTGTGTTAAAAAATGTCGTGGGAATTCTGCCTACAAGTGTAAAATAAGGAAACGAGAAAAATCGTACCTTCCGGATGTTCCGACATTTTGTTACCAAAACGGTTCGTTTTGGTAACCAGCGTAATCGAGTGGATCACCAGTGATCTGGGGTTTTGGTTTGGTTATGAGTACATGTAAGGTTTTTCTATGATACAATATCCACAAAGAAAACAAAATTATACACAACAAATGTTGAATAAAATCTAACGAGCAATTTATAACTGGATTCCATTGTGTCAATCATTTCATTCAATTTCAGATCTTTTTAAATGAAAACAGAATTTTAATATCTCCAAATATGCCTTGAAGCATGCACCATGTGATGAATTACACATTTCTTGAAAATTATGCAAAAAATTATACATTATGCAAATTTATGCAAATAATATGCAAATGATATGCAAATTAGCTTACTTCATCTTCTTCAGTGGATTTGGCTGCTAGGTAGAAGCATGTGAGAGTAATGCATCTAAGATACTTAGGACGTGCCTGAAAATATACAGAAAGAAAATATTATTATTCAAATATTCAGAAAGAAATGTAATGATAGTATTACTAATTCTATCATGATACGCATCTATTAACAAGAATTTGACTAGAAATTACTGTTAAACAAAGAAAGACCACAAGCCTTGGGCTCATTGCACTACCCTTAATTGCATCTTTTTTGTTAAGGGATTTGTTCAACATATGTTTGCCCTATGTGTCTCTCATAAGTTACCATTTATTTATTGGGAAGAAAAATTCAAAATATAAGTAAAACATGTCATTTTTAGATGAAAAGAATTAAACACATGGCATGTCCTCCAAATTATTTATGATCAAGATGTTACATCTTTTATATTACTTGTTAAAAAGGCAATTAAAATTATTGTTACTCTTATATTGTCATCAATTATTTTAAGCATAATTTCTGTATTCATTGCTCTCCTTTCGAAAAGAAACTCATGAAATCTTTTATTTTATCAGATATTTAAAGGACAACTGAAATAGCTTTTCTCAACTTGCAGCTACGAAAATGCAGTTTTCTCCATTGTAAGCCAATCGTAGAGTTCTTGCAATAGCCATTATAAAATAAATGTTAGATAACTGCTAACGGTCATAGATAACGAAATAAAACTAACTGATAAATCAAATTGGCCCCCACGTGATTAGTAACGTCATATACAAAATATAGCTTTGGTTTATTGGTTCCAAGTAATCACAACGTCACTGCAACCATAGGATTGTTGTGTAAACAAATAACAAAACATTTTGGCATTATGACGTCATGATCAAACGGACCAAAACGGGCCACGTGGGAACCAGTGAGAGATCACGTGGGGGCCAATAACGTCACGACCAATTCGAATATTGCTTATTAAGCAGCTATAATGATCGTTAGAGTGAAATAGTTTTCCCACAACTAATGAGAAAACATGTCCAAATACATCTATCAAAAAATTATATTGATTCCTTTAGGTTAAAAATACCATTTCATATCTGCCAAACAAAACTCAGATCAAAAGATATTCTTTATTCATGTGTTTATTCTGGTTTATCTTATGCCCTGGAATTATTAACACACATGCCAACCCACATAATGCTACCATTAGTAGAATGTTGATTTATGCGATGGCTGCAATATCCCTGGTTAAAGGTCTCCTTGCAAAATGCAGTATAAAATTCTTGTATCCTTAAAAACAGGTTCCAGGGATATCTGTTTACAAGCAAAGTGCACGACTTTTTAAGATTTTTCACTAATGTTTACAACCAAGACTGTTATTTTTGTTTGGTATTTCATCAATGCATTGACGCAATGTCCTTAAAGTAGGATGTTAAACTTTTCAAAATGGGTGTGTTTATATATTTTTGATTATTTATTAAATGCCTGTTTGTTGCTTGTCAAAATATTGAATCATATAAAATTGCACTTTCATTGCAACCCAATTCTTAGCAACTAATCAATAACATTAACACGCGGTAGTATCTCTTCGGGACGTATCGAAACCACTCCGTCCCGAATAACCGTTAATTTGAATTTAAAACCTACCCCAGTGTTTGAAAATCAAGGATTGTGAGTCTCACACTTCACCGTTTTTCTTCAAACTTGTTCCGTACAAAGCTTCACAGAAATACCTTTCAGTCGATACATTGTTTTCGCGTACAAAGTACCTCGTTTTAGCGGCGTTTTGGTCCCCAGCTGTGAGATAAAGCAAATTTTCATAACTTTCAACTGTGAGTCAAGTTATCTCGCCAGTCTTTTACCCATTCTCGCCCATAATTTCAGAATGGACTCCCATTACAACCTTCCATCGCTACGTCTTGATTTTTGGGCATCAAACGCAGCAGTTTCTAAATCATCCACACATCTCTTCAAATTTGACCAATACGTCCCGTCATCTTCCACTACGCCCCGCCGAGTCTATCACTATACACGTAGAATTGCATTCTAAAACAATTTGTCCATCGATGTGTCCGTTTGTAGGTTGCCATTGTCGATTCTAAATACCAATCGGATTGCGTTTTAAGATTTACCCATTCTTGTCCATTTTCATTATACCTATAATAGGGTGGTCCAAAATCGGCGGGGCGTAGTGGAAGGTGACGGGACGTATTAGTCAAATTTTAAGAGATGTGTGGATGATTTAGAAACTGCTGCGTTTGATGCCCAAAAATCAAAACGTAGCGATGGAAGGTTGTAATGGGAGTCCATTCTGAAATTATGAGCGAGAATGGGTAAAAGACTGGCGAGATAACTTGACTTACAGTTGCAAGTTATGAAAATTTGCTTTATCTCGCAGCTGGGGACCAAAACGCCGCTAAAACGAGGTACTTTGTACACGAAAACAATGTATCGACTGAAAGGTATTTCTGTGCAGCTTTGTACGGAACAAGTTTGAAGAAAAACTGTGAAGTGTGAGACTCACAATCCTTGATTTTCAAACACTGGGGTAGGTTTTAAATTCAAATTAACGGTTTTTTCGGGACGGAGTGGTTTCGATACGTCCCGAAGAGATACTACCGCGTGATTAATCAACCCTGGATATTTTAAGAGGGACATACTTATGAAAATCATAAACAAGTCAAAATATACAGGGTGAGCCAAAAAAAGGTAACCCAAACAAATCTATGTCATCCAGAATGGGGTTTATGTCACATTTTGGCACCAGAACATTGAGCAAGGTTTGATTGTGACAAACATGATTTTTAACTCATACTTGATGAAAGCGTTAAGATTTGTATGGGTTCTTTTTTTTGGCTCACCCTGTAATGTGTATGTGAATAATTTTAGTGAACACCTCTATATATGAACACTAATTTGAATCTAAAACCTCTAAATATAAACTGTCTTCAATTTGACTATCCCGTCAACTTGACATGTTATCAGAAACTCATAAAATAAACTTCATAAATGGAGCCATGTTATCAACAAAAAATGTAACCCGCTGACCTTTAGCTTATTTTGAGTTGTTATGTCCTGTCTCAGTTTACATTGCACAACTGACTAAGCATTCTCAAAAGAGTTACACGGAACAAGTGCATGCAATGTTGACAGGCTGAAATATTTTATAAATACACTCTTTCTAATAGCCTGAGAAATTTTTTTTGCATTGAGAGTAAAACTACGCCTTATTTAAGCGTTACAGTAAGAGGTATTCAGGGCGGTTCTCATGGTTCTCACGGAATACAAACGCTGTTAAAAAATATACAGTAGTATGTCAAAGACGTGTATTATACCTAGTGTTTAGGTTTTATTGAACCGTAGACTGAATAGAGTAGCATGACATTTTGTTGTATGAACAAAATTGAATGTATGTATGCATTCACAGAATGTTATTTTTAACATGTGTGTAAAGAATGTGGTGATTCATAGATGTATGAGTGCTACAGAAAATCACATCTGACTCTCATAGGGGGTATGTGAATAGAATATACAATACAATGTAATACAATAACTGTATTTTATACTAGGGTCTTGGTTAAGGGATGGGAAGGGGTGGAGTTTAGCATCAAGGCACCTTTTCAAAATTGAACAAAAATTTAGATTCAGCTAGATTAGACCACAAGCATAACAAGGTATTAACCTGCAAAATGCCTCTACCTGCCACCTGTTGCAGAATGCTGAACACCAACCACCAAATGCTGACCACTTGGTGGTGACATAAAATGTAAAAAATGTAATTTCAACATTATAACAGTAGATTAGATTAGTTTCTATCTTAATAATTGAATGCATACAGTATAATATAGTCCTTATATAATTTCACCAACATCTGTTCATATCATTCTTGAATTCTTTGACGATTATACTAATTCCAACATTTTAAGCTATGCAACTGGAGAACCCATGCTCTAATATACATTTCAGAGGTAAATTAACCCCTTACCTCCCCCCTCCCATGCCCAACTATCAATTCCCTATGCACAACAATTGTTCCTAAATGCTCATGCACACCTCTTTAAACTGGAGACAAACCTTACACAAGGCGTTAACATGCCAACCATCAAACACAAATAAGTTGGAGATTATAACAATATGCCACTACTTTCATAAAACCCTCATCAAATATACTGTATACTGGTAAACACCTGTATTTCGTGAACACCACTTCAAGACACAGTTTAAATTGACTCCTGTATAAAATCCTCTCTGTAGTAAACACCTACAACACTGAACACTTTTTGTGGCTACATAGGTGTTCAGTTCACTATATACAGGTTTTACTGTAGATACTAGGAAAGGGCGACACAGAAGTAGCCAAACATGTAAAACCACATATACAACAGGATGTTATCAAGCTAAATCAAGTCAAACTGACATGTTGGAAAGTCACATAAATACTGTACTTCTACTTAATTTGGCGGTCATTTTAATTTGGCAGATCCACCAATTTGGCAGATCCACCAAATTGTTAAAGTCCATCAAAATAAGTAGCCACCAAATTCCCCCAGTAATTTTAGTATATTGTAATATAGTACCACTTGTACATTATAATATTGCAAGTCTGCCAAATTAATTAGCTACCAAACGTTCAAAATAGCAAATCCGCCAAAAACAGTAGCACCCAATTAAGTAGAAGTTCAGTATATCCTTACTAAGTCTATTTACTTTCAGAATATAAAACTGAAATCCAGCAAATTGATCAGAATATTTATTCAGTATTCTAATACCTGTCTAATCTGAAGGTCACAGTGACCTGCTAAAAGGGAGATGGTTTTATAATATTTCAAGTTGTAGGATAAAATGAAATAACAGGTGAACTTGGTTGCATGGTTTTCCCAATAAAAGACTTCCGCCATCAAATCCAAAACCATGTTTGATTCCAATGATTTTCAACTGAAGCTCTATATTATAAAATACATAATTCAAAATCAAATTATTTGTGGAAATTATGTGGAAACTACATTTCTATAAGTTCTTTTTCCAATTTCTGAAAGTACAGAACAACAAAACTGAAACTGATACCAAAGAGTCAATAGATAATCTAGAGCCCTGGACTGAAGTGCTATAACATAATATAAGCACATGTGATCACTTATGTTATGCCATAGCATTTACACGTGATCCCTAACAAGAATAGAATGCAGCTGACCAATGAAAGGCTTCTATTAACCCAACAAGAATAGAACACAGCTGACCAATGAAGGCTTCTATTTATCCAATGCTTGACAAAAATCCAAGTTGATAAGTACCTTTTATGGCATTACATGTAGTACATAAAAATAAAAATTATAAGCTGAAAAATGTTCAATAATCAAGAATTGTTTTGCCATATTGGCACAGATATTCGTAAAGGTGTTATGATAAAAATACCGTGGAAGGTCAGGATAACCTATCAGATTTGATTTTCTGAAATGATTTGTTCAAGTAAAGTTCAGAATGAAAGATTTAAAGCTGGTTAAATCTAAGAATGTTTGACTAGTATAGAGTTATGTTGTGATTATGTAACAAAAGTCTAAACCCAAACAAAATTTTCTAAGCACAAGGCTTCTAGTTTTGACTGTGACAGATTTTATAATAACAATCCCAAGTCAAACATTGTAGGAGGTGTCTGAGTTATTTTCTTACCTGACAGAACAGGTAGAATTGACTTTATAACACTTAATTCTAAAACATTGCCCTCTAAAAAAAGAAATCACGAATAAAATCGGAGAAAGTTGAGAAATAGTTCTTTTAGATTTTTGTGAAAACTGAAGTTTCCAGTCAAAATTAGCATTTGATGAAAAAGTCAACATTAGCTAGTTCATATCATACAAATTTGCTGTGTTAGATGAAACAGAAAAATCCACGGCGTTACAAAAATATAAAAATAATATACATGTACTTATTAATAGTAACCAAGCCTAAATGTAATCACAGCCCTTTCACTCCTGTTGATATTCATATTTATGAAAACAGATAGAGTTGAAAAGTTCATACATGTATGCTTGATTTAATAAATCCAATACATGTTTAAGGACAAATCTCAACCTTGCACGACACCAAGTTTTGGCAAGGAAGTTGCGTGGGTAAAATTGTTGAACGTAATCCAAAAGTTTAAAGTCCAACGGTTATATGACACATCGAAAAACCAGATTGAATAACCATAGATAATTTAATGAGATGATTTATTGATTTATCGAAGGGCTAAATATATAGGTATGACATACATACTTCAAATGTGTATCTAAATATAAATTGAAGGATTCTATCTTGACTTATTGATCAATGTACACATTGTATATATTTATTTTGAAAATGTGCAGGAAATTCTAGGATAATCTTAAAAACTTGTTCTGTAATAGCAAGGTGGGCCCTGGGGATGGAGGCAAGTAAAAAACTGGCATATATTTTGACACAAGAACTGTACATGTATTCCACTTTGTAATTAAAAGCAGCTGAGTTCGAGTTTTAGTTTAATTTATCATGAGTCTTATCTGGCAATGAAACCTAGATAGGGTTTACAAGTGCATGGACACTAAAACAACTTAAAAATAACATTTCTAATCATTTTATTTTGCTTCTTAAAAGAGAGATTCGTGTATAATATAAACTATGCTCTGAAACACAGGGTTTTTAAGTTTCAAAATGACATAAAATGTTACTTTCACATTTAGGTGAAGTGCTTTGTTATCATTTACATTGAATTTTGAAAATAAAAATTACTGTTCAAATAAATTGTTGGATTTCTGATACAGTATTTCAAAATCAAGGTGAATAGCTTTAGAACTGGGTAAATAAAGTAGTATAAAATACAAAGACTGGTTTTAGCTTCATTTATCAATGGAACAGAACTAAAATGAAAACCTTTGACATAACGTCTAAAAGTCTTGCATTGTTTAACAACTTAGCACAGCCCTTTTCATTCTGTGTTTTCTTTAACTAAACACCTTTTTAATGTTCCTTTTTCTTTTGTCTCTCATGTAAATCTTCCTCCTTAAAGCTTTCAATCATTTGGATCATTTTAAGAAAAGGAGGGGGACGGAGGGTTGATTTACAAATACACCCTAATATTGAAATATATGATGCCTCCCGATGCTTTTAAGTACCCCAATTTTTTACAGATTTTTAAACGGACCAAAACTCTCTAAATGCGCATTTATGCTCTTTTCTCTCGAGAACGACTGTCTCATTTTCACGATAACTTTTATTTAGTACGATCTATTTTTCCCCATCAAGGTATGATGTAAATGACATGCTATTTACATATTGTGAGTTTCAATGACGCGCGTTTGATTTTATAAAAAATGCCAAACTTTGTGACAAAGAATTTCATCAGCTATTGCCCCGAACCGGTCCGTCTTCTCTCTGCAAGCAGATTGCCCCGAACCGGTCCGTCTTCTCACTGCAAGCAGGATGAACTTCTTTGTCACAAAGTTTGGCATTTTTTATAAAATCAAACGCGCGTCATTGAAACTCACAAGATGTAAATAGCATGTCATTTACATCATACCTTGATGGGGAAAAATAGATCTTATATGTTAGAAGTACTAAATAAAAGTTATCATGAAAATGAGACAGCCGTTCTCGAGAGAAAAGAGCATAAATGCGCATTTAGAGAGTTTTGGTCTGTTTAAAAATCTGTAAAAATTGGGGTACTTAAAAGCATCGGGAGGCATCATATATTTCAAATTAGACACGAGGAAGTCATTATTGAGCAAGTTATGGCTATTTTAAATTCAAATAAAACCGTTAACCCGTGCCGGTCCAGCTTTTGACCCATGCCGGTCAATTTTCGTTAGCTGCGTATACCAAGGGTGAAATATGTAATGGTGAATGAAGGCCTATTAAAATGTTGCCACTTGCGCTACCTAATGTTACATATCCACATAGACAGTTTTTCTCACATATGTACCTCACTCAGTCTTATACTCTGAGACTCAGACAATAAAAGTAACAGCTACTACACTCTGAATAAAACAAAATATACAGTTTTGAGGCTGGTATGATCTTTATGGCCTCACAAGTAGATTTTGCGGTCTTTAATGTGAGTTTGAATATAAAAATAATACAGGCTACTTTTGAAGACATGACATTTTACAACTACAATCTTCACTGGTTAACTCAATTTGTGACCTAATCTAATTGGGTAAGGCTAGATGGAGGGATAATCTCTTATTCAAAAAATGTAGATGAAGCTCTCTTTTAAAGCACAATCAAACGACTGACATGCAACCTCTTTTAAAGAAGCGAAATTAAACCACTGAAAATGCTACCTATTAAAAGCATGTCATATGAATATTCCTCACTGATGTACCTCACTCGCCTTAAATAAACAGCCCCAACTGCTGTCTTCCATGTGAATCTAATTAGTGAGTGTCATTATAAAAGCCACAGTCACATAGGTTGTCATTTATAAATCTACGCTTCAGGTTTATTAGAATACAGCATGTTGCAAATCATGTATTTTTATTGCCTATTTCATAATTCAAAAACCCTTTTCAAATGTCAGATTTCATTCTGAGCTTCAGGAAGCTTCAAGAGTGTGGGCCCCTCCACTTTATCTACTTAAGAAACACATCGTGGGGAGGTGAGTAGAAGGGGCGGAAGGCTCCCAAGGGCTTGTAGCTAGAGGCTTACCCTTTGCATTCATTTGACTTCACTTCTTAAAAGAGAGCTTTGTCTTCAGTAGTTCAGTACTTTAAAACTAGACTCTGCACGCAGGGTACTAGACTCTGAGGCTTAGGGAAGATTTCCAAGAAAACCACTGTACAACTCAAATGGAATATTATTTTGAGGCACAAAACGCGTTCCACTTACGCAGGTTTTACTGTGTATAGCACACTGATGGCGGATGTATAGTTGATGACATTTCTCAAATTAATTATTTAGATGCTTGTTGCTAAGGATACGTTGCTAAGTACTTTCACCATATTATCTTTCAATCATGGTGTGTACATGTATATTTTTATTTCATTTTGACGCAAATATATTTCTTAATCACATTTATTAAGTCTGAACCTTATATTTTGCAGGTTATAGTTAAAAAAGAAGTGTGACACCATTATCTTAACAGTGTGACACCATCTAAAAGTGTGACACCATATAAACAGTGTGCCACCATCTAAAATATGTGACAGCACCTGAACAGTGTGACACCATCTAAAATATGTGACACCATCTAAAAAGTGTGATACCATCTAAACAGTGTGCCACCATCTAAGCAGTGTGACACCAGACTCACCTTTACTGAATGCAAGAACCTGTCGAGCACTGTGACCGCCAGGGCCATTGTCTCTGGGTGCATGTGGAACTGTTCTGTTAACCTTCCAAGCCATCTAGTGGCCTCGTCTCGCTCCTCTGAGCCAATTTCCACATCCTGTAAGAGATAAATATGTTATTCAAGGGAAGGGATTATATACAGGATTGTATTACATACCTAGCGAAGCATTTGTATGGAAGTCAATGGGAAAGTTAGCGAGCTATATCCACCGATATTGCCCGATTACCCCGATATAGCCCGCTTACCTCGTTTTGATATTAGATTTCTTTAATAACCATGATAATATCATGACGTCACGTCATTGATACAAAGTAACCATGGGAACAAAGGCATGTAATACATCAGTTATGTCACTATGACGTGAAATATGCCTTCGTTCTTGCCCAAATATAGAGCCTCCCAAGGTCGGCCTATATTGGGAGAACTCAGGCATATTTCACGTCATAGTGACATAACCTCTAAATATTGAGGGATGATATAACTTACTGAAGATAGTGGTAAACCCATTATAAAATCTGAAGCCCATTTTTTATTTATTGTTCGACTAGTATACTGAGATGATATAAGATAGAAACTGACAGAAGAAATCTGTCTGATGTCACTAATTAATAACTACTGAATATGACGCGAGATTAAGATAGATGTCTAAAAATATAAATTAACATTTCAGGGTTGTTTATATATGCTAATGAGACGTCATGTTCATGTACAGATGTTTAAACCTGCCAGCTACAGGTGCTCTTAGGCAAGTCCTATCTACATGTACATGTACCTTTAATTAATATTTAACAGTTGACCAGGGTACTATTTGTTTAACTCTTGAATGCCCAAGTGACATAAGAAAACTTGTCGTAAAAAATTTCATCAAAATGGTTCTAACTCTGATATTGTTCATTCAATTTAAGCAAATTGTTTTTAATGAGTATAATTGGTTTGTCTTTACTACTTACAATAGGTTTTAATTCAAAATATTGTATATTGAGGAAGTAAAATGATAAACAATGAAATATTATCTCAAGTCAAAGAGGTTCAAATATAGATAAACAATTGAAGTGCTGTCAATTTATCTTGTGGACTTAGTTAAGATTTTGGCCTTATTATTTTGATAAGTGAATAGTCAGAATATGATGTAATTTCCTAAAATATAAGTGGTAGATTGATTTTGATAAAATTGCGTAATGGTGGTTTTATACACAAATTATAACCAATTTAGAATTAATATCACTTAAGACAAATATGTTAAAACATTGAACTTTACTACAAGTCTTTGAAAAATCTCCAATTTTATTAAAAGTGCTTTTTGATCCAAAAAGTCTATCAATGGAGGTTTTAGAAACATGCTACCACTATTCAGACAGACAGATAGACGGACAGAAAGACGATCTGACAAAGATTACCGGCATAAAAATATATACATAAATGGTGGTAAGGGTTTATTGAGGACATTACAAAAGTTAGATATCCAATTTGGCATCTTCTTGTTTTATTACATGATTGAGGGTCAACTGCAGTTCAATTTTAGGACACAAACCTTGTCATATTTATATCTGGAATCAACGATACAAAATTCTTAACATGGTGTTATATAAAAAGGCAGGTCAGGCCAATGACTCTTACCAATAAGGTACACGACAACCCCCCCCCCTCCACCCCCATTTGGTACAGATGCCAATGTTGAATCAAATATCTCAAATCCCCCTTATATTACAGTATATCCAAGTTGTTCTATGTTGAAAAAGTGGGTGGGGGTAAAACAGGCTAAAATCTGGTTGTAAATGACTATATACTGACCTTATTCTTAACAGGTTCATACTGTAAAGGCTTCCATATTTGTGTCTCTTTCACTAAAGCATCTTGGAGCATCACCATCAACTGGGTGTTATCTACTCCACTGTGCAACCTCATGGCTGTAGTTCTTTATACAAGCCAATCCACGAGTCCCCACTTGTCGCTGGTAAAAAAGAAAATTTTGTCAATAATTTTTTCTATCTTATTAATATTAGAGTGATCTTGTTCTTTTAAAAAAAGCTCCATCCACTCGTTAGAGTCATCAAGACAATTTCTTCATTTTAAAAAACATCAACTGTATTTTGTAAAATGTTAGATATTTTTTGTTCATATCATATTTGTAAACAAATTCCTTTTATAACTTATTATAAACATGTTTGTCTGATATGTGGAATGATTTAGTCGATGTTTCCTAAAATTGGAACTTATTCAAGAATCAGGAATTTCTTAAGATTGCATGAGACAGAAGTAAACCGAAATGTCAAAAATTTACATAGTATTGCATGAGATATGAAACTGTACAATATTTCACAATAAATGAACAGAACATATGTAATAAAAACAGTACATATGATCATTTGTCAAGATCTTGCTTACATTTGCAATACTGTGAACTCAGTACATTAACAATCAATAATGTATTTCAACACAGGTTAAATTAATATGTAAATGTAAATGAATTAGCATTAAAAAACTTAAAATTTCAGTCATATTTCTTTAAATATTATAGTTTCATTTTTTTAGTTTGAATGAGCAATTCCTTATATATGACTCAAGGAATGATGACGACAAAACCCACAATAAATAGGAAATTCCCTACATGCTAATTGTCGAGTTCCAATCTGTGGCGATGGATTTCACAACAATAATGTATTTCTTATTACGACAATTATGTACACGACTATAAACAAACACCTTGTTGCCTTTGAAAAATATGCGAATAGTTGTTGAGATCAATTAAGAAACAAAAATTCTTTCGACCAGCCAAATAAGGATATTCGGGACAAGGTTGATGATCCATATTTAGGCCAATGTTTACGTCAAAAAATTTTGTATTTTATTTCCTTGTGAATTACATAGCCTAAATATAAGGTAATCAAGACATTATTTGATTAGATCTATCACTGAATTAGAATAGGTCCTACCAGAACTGCTGTGGTTTCGAAAAGGAAGAACTCATTGTATATTTGAACAATATTTTTGGCCCAGGCAAATCCAATTCAAGGATTTACACTGATCAACTGGAATATTTTTACAACCCAAACGGAGTAGCCTAGTATTTTTGATCATAGATTATATACTAAATTTGGGTCATATAATCATATATTTTTAAGCTCTTGATACTTCACATATAATGAACCATAGTATGTGACAAAATTGTGTTTCCTAAGTGATTTGATTTAGACAGAAACTGACACTAAAATGTTGATAAAATTTGTGAAATTGAAGGCCATGGAGATTGACCCACTTCTGAATACGATTTGACATTTTCATGTATCTCCTTACCTCCCCGTTTACACGGTCTAGACTGTTGCTGGAAGCCGTCTGGTGGCCCATAAACGTTCCCGAACGACTCCTTACTGTACCAATGTATCCATTTTGTGTGTTTGCTCAAACAAATAGAAGAAAAAAGGAAAAAATAAGCAGGATTGCAGTGTTTATTTTTGACACTGCGGTCACTATCTTTATGTTTTAAATTAATCCGCGTCCTTTAAAGGACTATTTTTATAATAAACAATATTGTGTTTATCACTTTTATGTTGTTTTTTAATCATCTCTCATTGTTATTTGTGTGTCAATATTGACAATTCGTTACATTTTTAAATGACTGTGTTTTATTAAATCATATCAAAAATACAAATAGAACAAAATCAATAGAACTATTTTCTGGCAGGTGCGTGATTAGTTACCAAGGTTAATTAGATGCATAACCATGTTGGGGGGAGACACTCTTACCAGATAATATACCTGAGTCCATGTACGAATGCCAGAACATTCCAGAATATAACAACTAAAAAACCCTCCCGCGATCAAAATGCCCCAGATTTATTTGTTAAACAGAGTACACTCTGGATTGTACACTTCAGCACTGAATTTTGGGCCCTAGGCTTTGGACCCCTAGATTCTTCAATATCTACCCCATGGCAAATTAAAAATAGTGCCCAGCAATGCCAGTTTATCACCCTATTGCCGAATTTATGTGGGGAGAGGTAGATTGTAGTACAGTAGGGTCAAGTTCTTTTTGAGGGACACCCGGGGGGCAACCAAAGGGGGTGGAGTGAAGAAATCTGCAAGAAATTGACGATGCACGCTAATGGGTATAGAACAGCTTTACAGATTTTATTTAGCTTTATCCCAGTTTGTCTGCCTGTTTTGTTTTTATATTTTGTAATGTGGAATACTAAACCACAATTTTATGTGAGTTTATATCAAGTTTTGATATTTGCTGCCAAGATATTAAAAAAATATAACTTGAAAGGATCAATTACTGTAAATAAACCAAGCAAGAAAAACAATTAATGTTGCCCTTTGTTTTTTTAAGTGCCAACTGTCAAATGAATGACCTAAATAGAGTAACTCCCCCGGTTCATTAATACATTCAACCAATGAAGATACGCGTAGCAAATGACGTCATGATTTCTTGACCAATGAAAGCCATCGAAACATGAAAATTCTTGGCGCAATGTATGAACTGTCAGTTCAGTGTTTGTATACAAAGAAGCGTCAGCTGGTTGGATTTTTAGCTCTGTCCTAATACTTCTGAAAATGGCACTTATCTAGATTATTTCGAAGGAATGTATGTGCAGGTGGAAGTTGGATCTCCAAGGCAGAGTTTGCAGAGGGAATGGAGTGCAAAAGTGTGCAAGCGGAGCCAGAATATGCCTCTATTTTGGTGAGATATTTTTACAAATAAACTTGGCCATTTTGAATTTGGGCGGTGGCTTGTCAAAATTTTTCTACAAAAATTATTTCGAAATACTACTCACACTTCCCATCGAGCATTAAAAATCAAAGTAGAATGTTAATATTTTCATTCTCTACTCATATATATGTTTATTATGGATAGAGATTGTGTGATGGCAGAGAAAATTGATTCTAATGATATTGATTTCCTTGACCTGGATTCCTTTTGTCTGCAGAACTGAACTTCTGCCATTTTCAGAATTTCATATTTTCTCATTGTTCTTATTTTATTCTCCATTGTTGCATTCAAGTTTTATATTCTATTTAACAGTCTGATATTAATTTTTCTAGGCACATCTGAACAAGTCCAACAAAGTGTGGAATCTGTTGAATGAGGCGCTTGAAAAATGGCCAAAATTCCACCCGAAACTTTCAGCCCTTTTGCCACTTTCTCAGGGGAAAGGACAAACTATGGTAAGAAGATAATAATATTTTTCAAACTTGGGCAGATTTTGATCCCATATAGATCATGATGAAAATATTTCTTGAGGGTAGAGTGGGCTGGCCTGGCTCTGTTGAGTTCTGTCGGAGTTTGGAGTCGTACCAGAGCCTAAAGCCTTGAAGGTCTACTGGCAAGTCTGCCTAAACTTACCTTCTTCTAAGGCCACTGTATCGTGGCCTTCCAGTACAGATATATTCCTGCATGAACAACTGGTCATGTCGTAATCATAAAATTTGAAATCATATGTCCGCCATTTTTCCACATCACAATTTGAATTGCGAGTTTTGGTCTTATTACCTCACCAAAAATTCCAAAACACACACAAAGTGATCAGTGTATTAGTTCACATCTTCTGGATCGCTAACTTAGAATTTACAGCCAGTTACTAATGTCAGACGTAACGACATTTCGTCCAGTTTTCGAACATCGCCATTTTTCTTGGAGCCATTTTGTTTTAATTTTACACGAAATCCTGATGAAATCATGTCATATCTCATCAAGGAGCCGAGCTGGGTCCGGTTTGATAAATGATTTATTTATCTGGCGATTTTTAAAATATTCAATAAATTTATGACACCCCGGCAGCTTTTTTCAAATAGAGTTCACAGTATTCCAGATGAATCCCCTCTAGCCAAGTATTGGCTAGAGACTCGAGTAAGCCTAAACTGAGAGTCCATTTTGTCGATTGCCTACACCCTTCTCCTTAATTCTAATCTGATATTTATTTATATTTGTAACAGGACCCTGCAAAGATCTGCAGCAAGCATCGTGATGCGGTCGTTAGCAACCTCAGATTCCTACACGTGTATTATGGCTTTGGAGCGCACACATTTGCAATGGCAGTTAACATCTTGGACCGATTCCTCTGCAAAATTAAGGTATTTACCACTTTGTAAGGTAATGAAAGGGTTATAAAAATCGTAGTAGAACTTCAGAAACGCTCATTTTTTAGTTTTTACCATTTTGATTCAAAAGTGGCCTTGAGTTCTGGGTGAAGGTGTCAGCATTTGTTGTTTCTACATTTATCATATTTGCCATTTTCCAACCAGCAATTCACCTAAAAACAACAATTTTCATCTTAAGATTCTCTGAAGCTGAGTGATAGCTTTTATGGTTTGTACATTCAGTTTATTAAGCATCCCCCCCCCCCTTCGCCTGTTTTACTTTCCCAATGGAGGATGATGGGTCTAAACATAAAATCTCTGTATACCCTTCTCTTATATGTTAAATCTACTTGAAGTACTTATGTGCTGGGAGGTAACAACGTGTTAAAGTTAGACTTTAGCAAATTAAAGTCTTGCTTCAAGACCCCCCCCCATATCTACTTCAACAATAGGGAGATTGTGTGTATGGATGGAGGGGGTTAAAAGGGCTTGTAGATAGAGTAGCAAATGTAGCATAAGGCTGATTGGCTTTGAATTTCTTGTTAGAATTCTAATTGGAATCCATATATGACCCCAGGTGTCCCGTTGTGTATGCTGGTATGCAGGACAATTTGTTTCCAACCTTATCTATTATATTAACATCATATTGGTACATTAAATACCATATTGCTCATGCTCTTCTGATTTTATCAGTGATATAAATGATTAACAACTGAGCAACTCTAACCTTTGAGCTGTTGAAGGACATTTTGGTCCATTAAGACTGGTTTTCATTGAGTTTTTAGACTGAAGAAATGTCTTTGAAATTAGCTGTATTATTGCTTGAAGAAGTTGTGTTTAACAGTAAAAAATTGTTAGAAGGGGTTATTTTGAATCATTTTTAGCCTTAGAAAACCATTTTCAGGTCAAAGTTAAAAAACATTTGCTCTGTTTTTTGAGGCATATTAATGTTTAATACAGGGGTGGTATCAAAAGTTGAGAACCCCTGAAAAGTACCAACATTGAGTGTAGTATCCACGTGACCTCCCACTATAACCCCAAACAGTTAATACATTTATTAGGTGAATTCGTCAATACATTCAGAGATGGATTTAATCAAGAATATATAGCAAAACTGTACATCCAAATTAACTTTTTCTTGAGATGCCCCCTGGTTGCCATGGTCATACCAGGACAACATCCTAACCTGGTAACAGCTGAGTCCAATGTGTAACTGTTTCACCCTTGAAATCAGCAGGGATATACATTTTGTAGTTTATGGTTGGTAATGCCCAAATATAATAGATTCTAAACTCAAGGTAACCCTCAATTCATTGCATAGGTATGATTTTACAATTGCCAATGTCAGCTTTCATGAGGGTGGATTTCAATTTTTTAGGCTCTAAATTTTGAAAAATTGCTTGAAATCTTTAGTTTTTCATGAATATCAATTTTGAAGGGGGGGGGGGGCAACAAAAATTACGAAAATCAGTGATGAGGTAGAATAAGAAATAAATATCTGTGACTTGGCTTCATCCTGACCTCATGTACATTATGATGTTAAAGTTGTTAATTAATCTCAAAGATTGAAGCAGAAAGTAATTAAAAATTAACAAATAATATCTAAATATTACTTTGTGATTAATCA
The DNA here is from genome assembly GCA_903813345.2 of Owenia fusiformis. NCBI lineage: Eukaryota > Metazoa > Annelida > Polychaeta > Sabellida > Oweniidae > Owenia > Owenia fusiformis. The sequence goes on from CAIIXF020000002.1 coordinate 9,230,453, forward strand.
GAAAGGCATGCCTTAACTTTAAGCCCTATCACCTGCTTCCATTGATTACAAATTCACATTCCAAATCAACCTAATTATTAAATATTTACAATCATAAGTGAGAAAATTAGAAATCCAATTTACTAAATGTGAAATGTAAATATTAGAATACAAGCCTGGAAATGGTGATATTTTCTTTCTTGATTACAACTTTTCATTTTGTTTCATAAAACCTAATTAGAATCACAGTTTGATATGATGTTATAATCTGATACACTAAAACGTACTTAACATAATTACATAATATATGTACATGTATTTGCTATTAATACCTACTGAGATAGGAGACTGGTGAAGGGAGAGGGGGGGGGGCATATTTAATTCTAGTATTTTTCTACTTTTGTTTTGGATGCTTTCCCTGGGAGGCTTTCTCTTTCTTTCGTTTCAAATGTAAGGCTTTCTCTTTCTTTTGTTTCATATTTAAGGCTTTCTCTTTCTTTGTTTTGCTTGTATTTACATTATGCATAATATGGATGTTATACATACTAAACGCACAAATATATGATTTACATTTTGACTTCCTCATTTGACCAGCTGACTGACAGCGGGTCAGAGTGTTGACCCTTAGTTTAAAAACATTATTTTATCAATTTTTCTTAAAAAAGAGAAGTCCAGTTAAAATGATTTAAAATTACAGTATATGATTGTAAGTTTTGCAAAATTGTGTTTGGATTTTAAAACACTTTTATATATATTGAAAAAAGCCAAAAAGTCTATCAAGAAAATCTGCAAGGGTAGCAGATTTACCTGTGGTGATTTGAAGTATTTACTTGCTATATTAAGCTACAGCTGTCAAATGGAGTTATATACTAAACTGGATTAACTCTCTGCACTGATAAGATGGGCAAAAGTGAATCATGTAATGACCACACAATTTATTCATGTAAATAAAAGTACATTGTTATGTATTGTATTGATTTGAGGCAGGCGAGGTCATTGCCTCACCTTAATTTGATTTTTTTGAAAATGACGAGTAAAAAATTGGAAATATTGTTGCAATTATTCAATTTTGGTAAAACAACTTAAGAAAATTTCCTGCTTTTTCAGGTACCTATAGAATCTCTGAGGTTAAATATAATCTATCAAATCACTTTAAGTGCCATTCTGTATCTCATAAGTCAAGGCCATTTATATTAGAGTGCTATTACATAACATCATGTAAACATTGAACAAGGTCCAAGTAAAATATTGTTTATAAAATCTCAACCTTCTCACAAAACATACAACATATTTTTCCATTGTATCAACATGATAGAAAAACCAATTTGATTATGCAAATGAAACTTTGTAAGTATTGAAAAAGTTTTTAAAGATACTTAAAAATATGTATTATATACTTGCAGGCACATGTGAAGTATCTACCATGTATCGCAACTACCTGTTACTACATTGCCGTGAAAACAATGGAAGAAAGTGAGGTAAGACAAGATCATCAAAGTCCACTATTCTTGTCCACTCTTCTTGTTCTAACCCTCCGTTTTCCCTCTCTTACTAAACCATATTTATTTAGATGGTCAAATTGTTTTTAGAGATTCTGAAAAATCTGACTACCTCGATTATATGTAGTATAGTGCTTGACCCGAGTTCATTTGTTTCAATTGCAGTTTTTCACCGTTTCAAGTGATTTTGGCTACTTTTGGGCCAAAGTTGTCAAAAGCAAACTCCCCCCCTCCCTCCTTTTTAAAAAGTGAAACTCCCTCTTGGCAAATCCTGGCTATGGGCCTGCTAATAATAACTTAAAGGATGGCATAGTTGATTTAAGTATCAAGTGGCTTTGACAGTTTGACTCTTCTTGGAGATTATTTCCTCTTTGAAAAATTACATTTTTATGAAGACAAACGGCTAATCCAGTAACTACATGACACAAAGTGAGCACATTATGGCTAGTAAGAAAATAGGTTTATGATATTCATGGTGGTGTAGTAATAACTCCATGAATACTTTCTCTAACTGTGAGTTAACAGTTTGCCTTCCTATCCAGGTGAGAATCCTAATTAACATGTTGTGTAAGTGTATATATTTAGAATTCAGGTATCCAGTAAGATATACACATTCTAGACATTAGTACAGTATGATGTACAGTGTATGCATATTAGCCTTTGAATTTGTAATACTCACTCTACCCTACCACGTTACCATGTTTAAAAGGGATACAGGCTACAGTTAAGTTTCAAATGGAAGACGTTTGTTTCAATATTTCTGAAGGTAAACTAGATTTCACATATCTTCCTAGTGTTATGCTATCCATATTATTCATTCATCGAGTAGTTTGCAGTGTATTATTACCAGAAGAGCTCTATTGTCAAAAATAGAGAATACCCCTTCATTTGCAACTTCACTGTAGCCCAGGCCCATAGCCAGGGGGGGGGGGATTCAATGGGTTTGAGCCAACCCCCCCTCCCCTTGGCCAATAAATCTTTAAAAAACATGCAGTTTTTCACCATTCTTAGCACTTTTAAGTGATTTTGGCCATTTTTGGACCAAAATTGTCACAAGTGAACCCCCCTGGAAATTTTCAAAAAGAGAACCCCCCTTGGCAAATCCTAGCTACGGGCCTGTTGTAGCCTGTATCCCTTTGTAATGTGGTCACGAGATAGGGAAGAGTGATAATGTGTATTTAGCAACTTGGGAGACCAATAGTTGAAAAAGGTTGTTATCACCTCCTATTTATTATCACCCTCCATTTAGCATATTGCATTCTGATTCATCAGTAATATCCCAGTCAGTGATCTCCCCAGCATAAAAGCAAGTGGGTGCAGCACCAACCTTAGGTTTTGATAATAGGCTTGCACCCACCTGAGAATCCATCTGCACCCACTTGAAAATTTAAAAATGGGCATATTTTGCACCCACTTGAGAAAAACCCTGTGGAAATGGATAGTACAGGCTTGGGATCCCACAATAGCAATTGTACAATGTACCAAAGCACCACTGAAGATTATCTTAAACCTTATTATTATCTTTTTGGACATATGTAATTCAGGGCCTTAGCCAGCTTTCGCCAAAGGGGGTTCAGTTTTGAATTTGACAATCTTAGTCCAAATTCACTTGAAAAGTGCTCAAAACGGTTTAACACTGCATGGTTTTTAAAGAAATTTTGGTCAGGGGGTTCTCTGGCTACAGGCTTGCTATTTGGTCTGCTAATCCCGATGGTAGCTTACTTGAATAAACCTAACAGACAATTCAGATTATTTATAGCATTAACCTTCATAATTTACACAAAGTGCAATCTTATTTTTGGAGAAAATTCATGATCCAATATATCATGTCGCATATTCTATGAATCCCTTTTAACCATTTCTTTGCTTTTCAGGATATTCCTTGTATTTCGGAACTCCTAATGTACAACCAGTGTAACTGCACAGTGTCCGACCTTGTCCGTATGGAACGCCTCATTCTGAACAAACTAAACTGGGACCTGTGTTCCGTCACTGCGACACACTTCCTCGAATATTTCTGTGCAATACTACAGCGACAATTTCCTAATATGGAAGTCCTCAATATTGAGAAGCTAACCATTCAAATGGATATTTTAATGTGCCACATGACCTTCTCAGAATTCTCGGTAAGCTGCAAATAATGAATAATTTTTTTATTTTTTATTTTTATATTGATAGACTCGATTTTAAGGCGCTAAATTTAACAGTTTTGCTACATTCAGTTTTTAATTTTCAAACCTGTAATTGAACCACAAATATTTTTACACTAATTCTGTGAAATATCATTCTCAATTTGTAAAACACACCAAGCATAAGGAGGTGCTGCCCTCTTTCAATTAATGTCTTTGGAATTACCATTTTAAATACAAAATGTAAAATTGCTCTGATAGCTTGATTTATAACATATCCAGATAACATGACAGTGCTTTAATTAAGTAAAATTACATCTAGTATTTGAGTTGTCATTACTAATTTTTCTTTTTTCTCTTCAGCCTGCTGGACTTGCCCTCGCCCTGTTAGCTCATGCCCTCCAAGAGAGTATGCCTAAAGATGTGATGGACGTAATTAACTTTATTTTTGATCTACAGACACATTGCAAGGTAATTATAAATAATGGTATTCATTCTCATCCTCCGATCGCAGGGCTTGAAGATACAGTTCTGTAGACCTGTGCCTGGAGGATGATTCCCAGGGGTTTTTATTCGAATTTCTGACAAAGGGCGAATGGAAAAAACAACCAGCAAAAATACAGTATAAATTAAAATAGCTGCAAAAAGTTCATTTTCCTATTGATATTTACAGTGAACTAGTCTCGTAAAAGTAATGTTAAGAAATATCTGACATCTATATAATAGGTTGGAAATGAAAAATGGATGTTCACTGGGAATTGATCAATGTTTACTTTAAACTATTTCACTGTCAAGAAATTGAGACTGGCATTTGATGTCAGTCTCAAAAATGGTTATACAGTATAAGGTGTCTAAGTAGAACACTGTTGGTACCTCTAAAATGTGTTTCAATTATAGAGGTTCATAACATTAACAGTCAGTGGCAAGGGTTGTTTTATGTCCTCTCTTAAAAAGGATTAAAAACTACTAACAGGGGTGTTCCACTCTGGAGTTTCACTGACTGTACTTTTGTAAGTACAGCCAGTAAGACAATTTGTCACATCAATGTTTTACATGTATTATCTTATTTCAGGTAACAGACTGTGAGTTTGTGCAGTGTCGTGATATGATTCTAGAATATTCCGTCCTCCATTACACGCAGTCAAAGCAGCAGCCACGTCCGCAGCTAATCTGGACCGTGTCCCGCAAAATGTTAATGCTGCTGAATCCGAGTAAGAAAGTCTATACAGTGCTGTCACCTATTGAGGAGTCAGATGACAGTGCAGATGATGCAGATGTCTCGGACTCAGAATCTTCAGAGTAAGAATTTTGTCATGATGTTTTTTCTCAACACCACTTTTGGAATTAGAAACTAAATATAAAATAAAACCAGTAGTAGATGTCTCTTAAATCAATAAAATCTGAAAATATCTGTCTTCCAACTTTTTTCAACAAATAAAAACAAAATGTGTTTCGAATTTGCGATGTTTACATCATTTTGAAAACTGGCTGTTATGCAGCAGATAATCACAAAATAGGAAATGAAAACAAACAACAAAACTCTGAATCAAAACAAATAACGAAATAAAGATTTTTATTCCACATCTGTTTTATGATGATGAATGTGTAGCAGCCATGCAGGAATGCAAATAATGTTAATATTGAAATTGAGTTTTTGTGTTGTTTCATGAACGAAGGTCCTCAATTTTTCAAATGATTGTGACAGTTATGCAAATTGTAACATTATGATTTTGGTCAAAGGACGATTCTCGGTTTGGAGAAGAAGTTCATCAATCTAAATGAGCATTATCCCTGCTTCGGTCAAATTTGATTTTCTTACATAATATAGATTTGAATGTCTTCTTTTGAAAAATCATAATTTAATTTGGGTAATAGTTCTTGATTTTTCGCAAAAAAATATTAGCGCAGTACACTGATGAACTTCTTTCCCCAAATCGAGACTTGTATTTTATTGAATCAGTCTAATTGAGCATTATCCCTGCTTCAGACCAATTTGTTATTTTTACATCTTGTAGATTTAAATGTCCTCTTTTGAATATTCATAGTTTAATTTGGGTAATATTTCTATATTTTTCATGAAAAAAATATTAGCCCAGGAGACTGTTCTCCAAACCGAGAATAGTCCTTTCAATATTTATTATTTTATTTTCAGTGATAACTGCAGCAATTCCCTAGAAGGTTCACCGAACGATCCCAACCTTTCGTCAGGAAAATTCTATTTCTACACTACACCAGTGAAACACTCAGGAAATAGTGACAGTCCGACCACAGTGCCATCTGTGCCAGTCCGTTCCACAAATTCTTGCATGCCCATAATTGAATGTGGAAGTGCCACCGATCAGTGTCCAATAATTGACAAGTGCCTGGAGACGAATCTGAATTTTAAAAATCTCAAAATCTGCTCACATGGTACCAGCTAGTACAATTTTACAAATATTTTAGTTCAGTTTTTAATATGTGAAGGGCAGGTATTATTGTTTTTAATAAAAGAGTGAGAATTTGTGCATATAGTGTTAAGGTAGCTAAAGTGTTTTCGCTCTAATGGCACCTGGCTGCACTTCAATACCGATAACTGCAGTTCACGTAATTGCAATGGTGGTGTGAATTCAATGACCTAACCTGGACTGCAGTTAACGATCTTGATTGTGTGAAAAAGCACAAATTTCAATGTTTATCCAATAACTGAATTTATGTATGCAGTGATCGTATGATATTAAAATATTTGAATTTTATATTGTGAATGTGAAGAGATACCAGTACTACGCTGATTATAGGCTTATGAAATCCAGAAATCGTAGGATGACAACACTGAGCTGAACGCTTGGAACAGCAGTGCATCATCGATTTCGTCTAGACAAACGTGAGCTCAGGGACCGTATTTCTGGAGTGAATGTGATACAAGTGTTTTAGAAGATTATTTAAAATATTTATCATAGCATAGAGGTGTATCTCTTGAAAATATCATAAATCACACTACACTTATTTGTTTCGATGTTGCTATAGTAATAGTTACATAGGCAGATCATAGAATACAATTGAAATTGTGGTTTACAATATTTTCAAGATATAATCTTAAGATTGTTCAATTTTACATGTATTGTATATATTTCATTCATACATATAACCCAAATAGTGACAGTATTTTATTGGTGCGTTTTAGTCAAATCAAATACAGTATTTGCATTTATTTATTTTATGAAGCCAAATTCTGGCATTGATTCCAGGCGGTGAAACAAGATTCTATTTTGTGGCCTAATTTTATGAAATAATACAGCTACCTATTGCCCAAGACTCATTGACTTATCCATCTCTGTCAGTTTTGGCCAGTACAGAGAGCATTCCGTAGAATGCACGTTTTACTGTACTATCTAGTATATTATGTTGTACTAGAGTATTGGACAGTTCTTTGCAGAATTAGGCCACACATATATCAATGTAGATTCTTATAGCATGATTTCTTAAAAGTTAGCCATAGGCCCAACCTCCTAAAATGTATAGGTTAAAGTTAAGTGTTAAAAACAAAACAAAATGTTGAGATTTACGAATTTTCGATATATTCATACATTCATTCATCCATTACATTACCATTACCATCATTTACCTGATGAAGATGTATGAATACATCGAAAATTCGTTAATTTCAACATTTTGTTGAGGTTAAAGTTGATATGTGTACTTTTAAATATAGATGCAATTCTACTAGTTATTGTTACAAAGTGTTTTGGTGCTACAATGACATTTTATGCAATTAACTTGTGTTCCAATCGTTGCTATGGTGCTATTTGTACAATGGCAATTGCATTGCAGTTTATGTACTTCATCTATAAAGAGTAAAGACCATGGTCTAATATGAAGAGTATGCTAACTATAAGACCATATGCAGACTTTAATCTGGAAGGTACATAAATATTAAGAAGAATTTGTGACAGGCATTAAGTCAAAAACTCTATGTTACTCAAAAATTGCAGTTGTAATAAAATTTATAAGGCGTAAGTTATAAACATTCTCCAAGTGCAAGACTTTTGGGTTCCATCAACACTTTTCTGTGGATCAGATTTGGTATTCTGGGTTTGGAGAGTGCATAGTTTAACTTCTCCAGGTGCATGGATTCTAAATTTCATCACCACTATGTTATATCTTAGAAGTCCTTGACTTGGAGAATGAAGTTTTTTTGATATTTGATATAATTGAATAATAAAGTCATTTTTTAATATATTGTTTATAATATCTTAATATCTACAATGGCCTTACAATTCAGGGAAAACTGTAATTCATCAGGTAAAATTGTAGATTTTATTTATTTGTGCTATTGGAATGCCCAACTGGAGCCTAAGAGCAAAAAGTTAACTTGAGAATGTTGCAAAAAATGTAGATTGTATATTAAAAACTTTACATGATCAAATAGTGTATTATATTAGAAGAGGTGTACATAATTTTAGTGTTGTATATTTGAACATAGCTTATAGAAAGTGTAAATTAATGTAAAGTATATTTAACAATTATAAGGACAAATAATTATGATATATCTATCTTGTATTATATAAATTATACAAGGGGCGATCCATATATTCTGATAAAAATGCTCTCATTTTGTGATTTTTTCACATATCCTTTTCATTTTTTCAGAACATGTAGATTATGTAATTACACATACGATGCTAAAATATTTTAGCTGTATCTTAAATTAATTTTGAAATAAGGTTGCCATGGTAACCTGTATTTAGGGTAGGCAGGTCAGTTAAATTATAACGTCTAAAATAGATAAATATGTTAATTTAATCATTCCTCGGTACCTATTTTAAGCAGATCAAACGCATCTTCCAGTCATTGTCAACTATTCGTTGATCTGTTCCATACCCCTGTTGCCCTTGTTTGATAATTTATACAGTGGGATAGCTATCTTTTCATAAGTAACTTCTCAATTTATCGTAGTGTTATTCTCTGTCCGCAAGCTCCTCTTGCAACCAGATTGCGGATGATCTTCAACAGTGACCATGCTTTCCTCTTTACAATACTACCTATATATTCTTTATGCAGATATAACACCTTGCCCATGCACTTTATGAGTCCATGTATGTCTCTGACAGTGTCCTCTTACTTATTCTTGAAAGAAAATCAAATCTAATGGTATTCCCTAATGTATCCGTTAATGTGACACTTTGCATCAGCCACATTAACCTAATCTGACAATTTGATTTTTGGTGTGTCTCATAACATGTAATGTCAATTGGCTCATTCTGTCCTATAATGCTATTGTGATTTGTTGTGATGTTATAGTGAGCACATATAAACATTTGTTTAGCAACAAACAACAAGTAACAATACCAAACCTTTTTAGAAAAAAATGCATGATTTCCGCATGCTTTAAAATAATTAAAATGACAAGTTATTTTGATATTTATATGTTATAATTAAATTGACCTGCCTACCCTTAATCCAGGTTACCATGACAGCCTTATCTCATTGATAATTTAAGATATAGCTATAATATTTTAGCATTGTATGTGTAATTACATAATCTACATTTTCTGAAAAAATGAGAGGGATATGTGAAAAAATCACAAAATGAGAGCTTTTTTATCAGAATATATGGATCGCCCCTTGTATGTCCTATTTATTCAAATGAAAATAAAAAATACAAAGAAATGTGATAGAACTTATAATCCAATGACTTCTATTTATTTTTAATATTTTTTTGTTGCCTCACCTCTATCATAAAGCCTAACATAAAACCAATAGGGCAAGGTCTGAAGGTAGGACCTCCATAGAGTTAGGCCCCATATACACAAATGGCACACAGGATGGGACCTCCATAGGCTAACGCCCCCGTGCAAAGTTTAAAAATAATTATAATCATTCATTATTTACTTTTCATGACTATTTTCAAAATGTGACTTTTGAAAATAAATTGTTAATATCCCGTCATTTTTGAAAGAAACATTTACATTTTTAGATCATCCTTAACACTAGGGTAAAACACATTCTTTTTACAACCCACTGAAAAGATCAGGTAAAAGTTATATTAATCATTCAATCTATGATTTTGTGTATACACAAACTTTTAAAACAATTAAAAAATTGTGATGTCACATAGGTATGGTCATATGATGTGATGTCCTTCAGGAGGCAAAATTCAGATACCATATTTTGATAACAATCTATAAATAATAGAGGTGGGGGCAATCAATCTGTTTATTTAAACTTCTCTTAACTACAATGTACCTTGCACATGTCTATGAATAGCATATATTTTGGGTCAATTTAAGATGGCAGCAGTGTTGAATCTATTAATCTATCTCCTGATACGTATCCATTTCGGTAACTATTTAGAAAAGTGCAGTACCAGAGACAACGTACATACAGTTGCCGTTGGTATAATACTTTTTGGCACAGGCCCAGGAAGAAGATTTAAATCTTCCCCACTATTTCAAATAGGCACCTAAAATGTACCTTTCATGGTATTTTATGAGAGTTTAAATGAATATTAGGTACTTGAAGGCTGAAGCCATAATGTTATGCTTTTCATATTGCCTATTCTGATTGGATGTATGGCTACACTCCCCTCCATAAGTTTGGCAACCTTTTTTCCCCCATTGAAATACGTGTTAAAGCCTCTTTACCTTTGAATTTTTTATTTACTTAACCTGCTATGAAAATACTTATACTATTGATGGAAACGTAATTTGACTTTAATTCCAATAGCTCCAAATTTTCTCAATTTTTTTCCTCAATTACAATAGGTCGAAAATTGATGATAAATTTGATGAATTTTTGAAAATCGACATTCCCATGTTAACCAATGGGAAATGGTAGGTTTGCTGCAAGTCATATGACAGAATATCCATCCATTTGAGTCCTTGCAAAAAATACGAGTTAGGCAGGCAATTGAATTTGCTAACTTTATTTAACAAAAAATTGATATGTTTCTTCAGGTTCAACAAAGTTATAGGGCTTTAAAGTCAAAATTGTTTTTAAAAAAACCTCTCCCATTGAAATAACACAGGAGGCGAAAAATTACTTTCAAAAATGACAATTCAATTTTCTATATAAAAATATTTTTTGCTGAATCTTTTACTGAAAAGATATCCTGATTTCTGATTTGCCCCGAACCCTTCATTTCCCATTGGATTACATGGGAATTATGATTTTCAAAAATTCATCAAATTTATCATCAATTTTCGACCTATTGTAATTGAGGAAAAAATTGAGAAAATTTGGAGGTATTGGAAATAAAGTCAAGTTAAGTTTCCATCAATATTATAAGTTATTTCATCGCCGGTTAAGTAAATAAAAATTCAAACGTAAAGAGGCTTTAACACGTAGTTCAATGGGGGAAAAAGGTTGCCAAACTTATGGAGGGGAGTGTATATCAACAAATCATGTCATTTGAAGAGTGAATGAATTTCTTGTCAAGGGTGACATCAATGTTGTACAAGTTATCACTTGATTAATTATAAACATTCATGACTTATAGATAAATAAATTACTCAGCTGCATATCCTGGCCCTTTACATAAATAAAATTTCCTACATAATAAGCATCAATTGAACAGTTGAATACAAGCCTCCATAACTCATACCAAAATAAAGGAACACAGTGAATGATATCTAGAGCTATGCTCCTCCACCCCCCCCCCCGAGGATGGTAATTATTCAACATTTTGGGCCAAATAAGCGTGAAGTGGGCCTTTTTGGCCATTGTTGGGCCTTTCATGGCCATATCTTTTAATATAAGCCAAATTTTGAAAGAATAGGCCTCAAATTTTCAAAAGGTCCAACATTTTAGTTATAGGGGTCCAAAAAATTTGTTCATGGTTTTATAACACCTGAAATTTGCCCCCCCCCCTTGTTGTTTCCCAGATCCGCCCCTGCTACATATACCATGAGTGTAACATGAGGCAGGCGAGGCAAATGCCCCAAAACATTAATATAACCTCATTTGCCTCAGTTGACCTCACCATATTTTTACTAACTACACCTTATCTTACCTTCTAAAAATTTATCTTATGTGTTAAGAGTGTAGTAACAGTTTAGCCCTCTTAAAAAGGGTATTGACAGTTTTGAACTTGTACCAATTATCAGTCAATCAATTAGTGGATTCCAGTGTTAAGACTAGAAGTAAATAAACAAAATAACTCACATTTGTTTCCCAGATTTCCAGTATGCCATACATTGGAACTTGAAAATATTGTTTTAGGTGTAAAGTGCATGGGGTGCTGGCAGGGGCATATCTGGAAATTAAAAAGGGGAGGGGGGCGAATTTCAAGCCCTTTTGAAAGTTTAAGGTCCATTTTAAAAAAATTTGGCCCATTAATTGAGGCACTAGAATCTATAAGGCATATCTGAAAATTAAAAAGGACAGGGGGGGGGGAATTTCAAGCCCTTTTGAAAATTTAAGGTCCATTTTTTTAAAAATTTGGGCCAAAATTTAAAAAATAAGGCCCAGTAATGCCCACTAATTGAGGTACTTATTCTTGGCCTATCTTAGGGGGGGCCTAATCTACCAGTGGGGCATTCACAAAAATACGCCCTGATACTATCTGAGTGTGCCTCATTTATTTTGGCATTAATTAAAAAATTATTCGTTCAAAATTACAAAAAGAGAATGCATGTACTGGTAAATCATAATAATTTTATGCATTATCATATGGAATTTTAATCAAGATGGTGGTTTGGAAACAGAAGGATCTGCCAAGTATTAGAGCCTTGTTATTCCAGACTTCTTGTCTGCCACTGTTTTCTATATGTTCTAGTGCTGTATCTAAGGAAATTAGAATTATAAAGAAATGATGAAAATATATACCTTTCTTTTCCCAGTATACAGTTCCCATATTGGTTTACAAGATCAATATTTCATGAATTTCTTTTTTTTGTGGGGATTAAGTGCTTTTAGGAACAAAGTTCGAGACTGGATAACTAAAATTCGCAAGCTGGGCTTCTAATGGCCTAGTCACATAGCCCGGCCGATGAGGTTACGATGAGCCAGCGATGCAATTTTCACCGAACTCGGCCGGACATCCGTGGCATTTGTTGCTTAAAACCACATCGGTGGTAGCTCGGTGAAATTTTAACTTCGGAGTTAAATTTCACCAGGCTCTCACCGAGCTCCCTCATCATGTCATCGCAGCCCCATCGTAACCACATCGCAAAACACGTCGGCCGGAGTATCGGCCGGTGTCCCGTGCATCTGAGACAACCAGAGGACGAGGTTTTTTAACGGACAGCGGCCGAGCTCCGGCCGATGTGGGACAGAGCATCGGCCAGTCACTGTTCAAAGCCCGTTAACAACCCGGCCGGCGATCGCACGGTGTCCTGTTACCTGCTCGGGTACCGGCCGTATTCCTTCCGATGTCCGGCCGACCTCCGGCCGGTAGTTGCTACCACATCGGCAGAAAAAAACTACCATTTTGAGACAGACTCCGTACGGTCACCGGCCGGTGTTCGGTCGGTCGCCTGAAGATGTCCGGACGGAGTCCGTTCACGTCACCGAGCTCTGCTTCCGATGAGGAGAGCTCGGTGGCACCAAAAAAATCCACCGAGCTCTACCGATGCCGGACATCGGCCGGGCTATGTGACTAGGCCATATAGCAAATATGTGTATAATTGAGCTAAAATTTTAAATTCTCCAAAGTTATTAAATAGATGTGAGAAAATGAAATCAACACTACAGTGTATCCACTACAAGCTATATCATCTTTTACACTGGTGATCCACTCAATTATGCTGGTTACCGAAACGGTTCGTTTTGGTAACAAAATTTCGGAACGTCGAAGGTACGATTTTTCTTTTTTCCTTATTTCACGCGTTGTAGGCAGAATCCCTAAGACGTTTTTTCTCACAAACCTGTATCAGTATCATATGTTTTAGAAAATGTTCATGTTTGCGAAAAAATAGCTCAGAAGACAACAGAATCGTCGATTTAATTCCTCACTTAAGTTACATAAACAGTTTCGGTTAAAAGTGCAGATCTTAACTGTTTTTCGAAAAACCGTTTATGTAACTTAAAGATTCTCGCAATCTTTATCCAATCAGCGTTTGCGAGTGTGTCGGCTCACGTATAAAAGGCGAATCCAACTCAAATCCATGCAGGGGTGTATGAGGTACTCGAATAGGAAGGAGCTCGTGAAATCTGAATTTATATGCACATGGTCAATGTTTACCCATGTTTGGAGTTATTGAAGAAAATGTAATATTGGTGTGGTTCCGAATTTGAAGTCATTGCTGGAAAATATGATTTTAATACGTGAAATTATATCTATAAATATAGCACTAAAAATAACAGTACAAATGAAGTACATGTATGATTGTGTTTAGAAATGTTTGAAACCCTTACGGAAAATTCTGTCTGCATTTTGTCACCATTGCTCTTTCTTCCCGCATTCTAGTGCTGTTTGAATGAATATATTAATTAATGTATTTCTAACTAAAACATATCACTTTTTTTTATAAACCACAAACATTTAGATCATAAAAAAATTATTCAATACTTGAGTGAGCACGATATGCAAGGGTTACTAAGTTGACACAGTAAATGACCACTGATATTGTGTTAGTCCATGCACACAGCGTACACCCCTCACTTTCATAGTGAAGTGACTAATTGGTTTATGTTTACGTTTCAATGTGTTTTGGGTTCCTTGTTATAGCAATGGGGGCCAGTAAAGTAGACTAACATGTTTGCATGGCAAATTTTGATCGAATATGTGAGACACTTTAAGTGAAGAATTAAATCGACGATTCTGTTGTCTTCTGAACTATTTGTTCGCACATATGTACATTTTCTTAAACATATGATACTGATACACGTTTGTGTTAAAAAATGTCGTGGGAATTCTGCCTATAACGTGTGAAATAAGGAAAAGAGAAAAATCGTACCTTTGATGTTCCAACATTTTGTTACCAAAACGAACCATTTCGGTAACCAGCGTAATCGATCGAGTGGATCACCAGTGTATTAATTATAGCCCAAATTAAATGATGACTACTTTACTCAGATGATAAATGCTGATTTAATATGGCAATTTTGGTAAGCATTATCATTATTAGTATATAATAGAAATCTATGTAGCAATCATGATCAAGCGGTTGCTATAACCTAAATTGTTTATATGAGTAATTCATCATAGACTCGACTCCATGTTTTTCCATTGTTGGTTCCACTTCCACAGCATTTACTTTCTCTGTAAGAGAACTACAGTAGATACAGGCTGTAGCCAGGGGGAACCCCATTCCCCTGGCCAAAAATTCTTTCGAAATCAGTTTTTCACCATTCCAAGCACCTTTTAAATGATTTTGGCCATTTTTGGACCAAAATTGTCAAAAGTGAACCCCCCTGGAATTTTTCAAAAAGTGAAACCCCCTTGGCAAATCCTGGCTACGGGCCTGAGATATCTCACAAGTGTTAGGTATAGAGGGCTCTGATAATTCTGCATGTAGTTTCCCCATTCCAAGCTGTTTTTCCAATGCAGCAGATTTGAAAATTTACATAAAAACTTGGCATGCTGGTGCATTTTATTCTTGAAGTACAGTAGGATATATTCTCACTTGGTAGGGACTGATAAATAGGGCTTATTTCAGAAAAGAGGCAGAATATGAAGTTTATTCTTGGGGGATAACATGATTTTGACTAGGGAAAATAGCATACTGATTGAGCTCTGTAGGCGAGTGTTATTTTGATATTAATCTGAGATCAGTATCACATTGTATCATGAATTTAAGAAATAAAGCAGCCACAAAAAATAAAATAATATTGTTGAATCATCTTTATTTGTGTATAAAATATAACTCATTTTATTTAAAATGAAAAATAATACTAAAAAATGTTCAGTATTGTATACAAGACATCTTGACATACATATATTTTTTAAACATGAATATGGCAAATGTTAAATCAATCCCTAATATCCCAAAAGAAGAAAATTAATTAATATCTCACACTACAGACATACACAATGTAACAATTAATCATTGTAAGACCAGGGGGTTGTCCTATGGCATTAATCCTAGGGCCAGGGGTTAATCATAGGGCCAGGAGTTAATCAAAGGGCCTGGAGTTAATCCTAGAGCCAGGAGTTAATTCTAGAGCCAGGAGTTAATCCCAGGGCCAGGAGTTAATCCTAGAGCCAGGAGTTAATCCTAGAGCCAGGAGTTAATCATAAAGCCGGGAGTTTATTCAAGGAACCATCCAACTACTCTTACATAATAATTATATATGGGAATTTTGTTTCAGAAAATCCGTAATTTGTAAATACCCAATCCTCTCATCCTTTTCCATGAACTCAACCAAAATCATTCAGTCAAATGAATCCAATCCATATTTTGAACATTACCATAAAGTTGTATATCATTGTTTAAATTTTTGTATTTACCGGTAATTATGTCAAATACTTGTAGCATTCAGTAATAACATTTAGTATAACGGTCACAAATTATACCATATCTATTGCGTATAGAGATATCAATTCATCAGGCACAGATAATTTTATAATTGTATATTAAGCAATAAACCATCCAGTTGTAATTAAAGAAATTCAAGATTAGGATAAAGGGTATAAAATGTTGAAAGCAAATCTCTTCAAAACTCCTGCCAATGTTTCACTAACAATCCCATTTTTATTCACTTTTATTCAATTTTATAACTGTAATTTTTGATAAAGGTTTTTAAATGCAGAAAGAATATTGTAAAATTGTGTCAGTTTATTGTAAAATTTTGTCAGTTTATTGTAGAATTTGTCAATATCTTTGAAACTTACTCTTATCTCCTCTCTATCCCTTGTATTTCCTTTAACATAATATGACCATCATAATGTTTTAAATCAAAAATGTTTGAAATGTTCATTCAGTAATGCTCTTGGGAGGGACTTTCCAACAGGTTTGCACTTAATTCCATATGTAATCCAAAATGTATAAATTCAATAATTTCAAGTCCTAGTCTATCTGTCTGAACAAACATTATATACTTTGAGAGTTATTTTCCGGAGGGCAGTCTGTAGTTGGGATAAGATCCATATGGATTACGTCGTTGCGTGACACGGCAAGAACATTGGTTTCCAGATCGTACTGGTGAAAATCCAGCCCCACATCTCACTCTGTTACATGGGTTTACGCGACAGGCACATGAGGGACCTTCTCGCATTGCCACAAATCCTACAGGACAACGGATGTAAGCGCATGGATCGTGGATAGGGAGATTCGTATTTGGGGCACGGGCGTCAAAGCCACCTCTGCCTCTCACTGGTTGAAGCTGGCACCTGAAGTAAATATCAAATATGGATTATGTTTAGGATTATGTTTAGGCAGAGCAGAGGGAGTAAGTCACCCCTCCCTCTTATATACTGTAGCCTATATTAGAAATTTTTGAGGCTGCTCAACTACATTTTCATGAGCCCTTAACTCAGTTTTCATGAGGCTCAACTTCATTTTCATGAGGCTTAACTCAGTTTTCATGATGCTTAACTCAATTTTCATGAGGCTTAATTCAATTTTCATGAGGCTTAACTCAGTTTTCATGAGGCTTAACTCAATTTTCATGAGGTTTAACTCAGTTTTCATAAGGCTCAGCCCCATGTGTTGCCAACATTCATCAAGAAAATCAGAGATCAACAACAACAACAATTCAACTAACCTGCAGACTTCAGCATTGAAGAAAAATCCTTCGTCGCACGTTTCCTTTGATCGGCATTCACACGCACATTTCTTTTCGTTCCAAATCTTAATGGTGCTACACCTTGAGCCTTGGTCTTCATTGGGACATTTGCATCTGCATTCATCCTCAACATATACCTAAGAATGTTAAGTTCATATTTTATTGAACAACCCTCGAATTTTGAAAGTCTTAAAGTCCCCGATAAATCGGGCTACGTATACCGCCGTGTTTACATTAGGGGATTAGAAGAGTTTTTTTTATTTAGGTATGCAAGCTACGTATATCAATATTAGGCCTTCATTCATGTACTCGTGTGCATGTAATAAGCATGCCCTTCAATATTATGTAAACCAGGCTATTCAAGTACTGTATAATGTACACTATTTATGTGTGTACTACATACAATACAATTCCCTGGGAAACAAAACACAAAAATGAGCCATTTGATTGATGCAAACACTAAATAGCTTCATAAATAACATCTACAAAGTATATCTAATAGTAATTTTCAATTTCAATGGTGAAACTTCCCTGGTTACGATTATATGGGAAATCATCACGAGACGAAGATCGTTCGCCTTCCTGGCTTACCTCTGAATCGTGTACCTGGTAATCTCTTTATATAGTTTAGCGAGAGCGGTGCGCCTGCGCAGTTTTAAACTTTGGCGCACACTTTAAGTTCACATTTTATTGAACAACCCTCGAATTTTGAAAATCTCCAGGAATTACAATAGAATTCCTTCATGATTTTTTTAGCATATTTCTGGAGAATGTTCAAATTCAAATTGAGCATTTTTGGGATTGTAAATGGATGAAATCTTCCAGGAAACTAGAATTCACTTCTACATGAATATTATATTATTTAACATAATCAATATAAAATAAAAATAGAAACAAACTACTTATTCAAAATATGCTACTACTGAATACATTTAATCCATAACAACATTTTGATTAATTAAATCAAAAGACACAAATGATGCATGCATGAAATAATTGTCAAAAGCAACATTGTGTTATATCACTCTGGGAGAAGCAATATTACAAAAAATATACTGTGAATTTTATAGATAAAACTTGTCTCTTGTACAGATTATTATGAGATTATGTGCAAGAATATGAACTTTGCAAAAAAAAAACTGTGAGGAAAAAAATCATAAAAACAAATGCAAAAACGACAAAAATATAAACAATTTCAATAATCCTGCATCAAGTCTGGGGAACTCATTAATCCTCTATTACATACACTTAATAATGCCTTATGAGGAATTGCTAATCTCTACCTGAGACAGGGGGGGGGGGGTGTACTCGATGCAAGACTATCTCCAGTTGAAGGCATGCATTAAATCTATACCTGGACAGCTGTGCAATGAGCAGGCTGGGTTATGCAGCGGCACTCACATTGCATATGGCGGTGAACCTGTTTCATGACAACCCCGTGAAAATCAAAATATTCAGCGCCAGGGAAAGGATACTTGGCGAGCATGACCTATCGGAGAGCAAAAGCAGAAGCATAGTATCAGTGATTTATTTGTAAAAATTTTGTAAGATCATTGTGGCAGGTTTTGTTCAAGTTGCCATAGTGATGGATGTTGTTACTATGGTTGTCAATCTGATACATTTAAATTGGTTACTATGGTACCATTGCCAAATGTGAACATGCAATTTTAGCATTATATGTATATTAAATATTTCTAGCTCTTCTGTTCAGGTCAGAACCAGTTGTTATGACAATCTTCATTTTCCAAAACATCATATGTTACTATGGCAACTGATTTGGGGTATCAAGTATTCGTCTCCTAAAATCATGCTTCTTTTCAGTAGAGAATAAAGAAGACTGAACACTTCATTTAGAGGTTTGAAGAAACGCAGCGCATAATAGCAAATGCAAGCCAGGATATTGGTCACATGACTTCATCATAGATCTCCGCAACTCATCAGCAAGGCGCCCCTGCAAAAAATAATGCAAGTTCTTCGATTTTATAAAAAAAAGAAGCATAAAAAATGTTGTAAGCGAAGCGAGTCATCCATAGCCCCTGGTTCCAAGTTGTACTGCCTGGCCCTAACCATGTATTACCTGCTGTGCTGTACAATGCTCAGCCTGGACTTTACACCTGCATTCACAGGTAAGATGGCGCTCTACATTCACGGGAACAGTACCCATGAAAACAAACTGTTCTGCTCCGGCCTCCGGGTACTTAGCTTGCATGCACTACAGAGAGAAAATCCAACATGTTGTGTAAACAAAATATACGTTGTACCATTCAAAAAGTTTGTGCGGGATCCCCAATGGAGGGAGGGTTGGCAATTTCACATTCAGTATTGCCCCAGGCAAGGGGTGGGATTTTGACATAGCATTTTGTTCTATGAGTTGGGACTTTTGAAAAGCATATTCCAGGAAATAGTATTTTAAAACGTAGCCTGCTATTATTGGTCCATGCGTGCGGAAATTGACTCACTAGAATACTCTCTGGGTAAGGAATTTCACAGCCCAATTTTTATTTTGTCAAAATCCCCACCCCTTCCCTAATGGAAGTCTAACTGCAGATATGAAATGCACATCATTTTCAGGTTGTTTGAATACAATTTCAACCTTTTGAACTTTAATCTTTGTTAGCCAAACTGAAATATATTCAATCAACATACAATCAAATAAAATTCATGGTACATAATTTCTGATGTCATAATTAAGCTCTAATGTCTCAGAGGTTGGATATATTTTCGAAATACATCTGTGTGATATCTACCATAATCTGGTACATTTAACTTTCATTATATCTCATTTAATTCAAACCACTGTTTTTATTTTTACCTTTTTAATTGACATTACCTTAACTTAGCAAAATTGAAATGGTCCACATAGATTTAAAGTAGACCCATATGGTTCAAAATCAGACATAAAGTAAACCTCATATATTATCAACAAAATATCTAGAAGTAAATTGTACTTCTATAAGTTGATGTTTGGCATTATGAATAATTTCAATAAAAGCACTGTTTGGTGCAATCTAAACATATTGACAAAAATACTTGCAGTTGCAAAGCTATGTCAATCAAGTGGCAAATTATCATCATGTTCATATACTTGGTGTAAACTATCTGTTTTAAATGTTGTAACGTATTGTGTACAGAAAGTTATTTGAACTTTGAAAGAAATTCAGCTGAATATGACATCTTTTAATGGGAAATGATGATGAGGTAGAAGAGACGGGCAAAAATGCCCCAAAAGAGTTGCTACAAAGAATATAGACAGACAGTGTATAAAACAATAAAAAATGTACCTGTATCTGAACAGCCTCACTGGTTGTTGGGACACACTCCAGCTTTTCATGGGAACAGCACCCCCCACACTGTTCAATCTTTGTACATTGGGGCCACATTACTATAGCGGGGTCCTCGTGCTTGTCGAGACCCACCTGTTTAAGTTTTGGGACGCATCCATCAGGTGTCGCCACTGCAGAGGCAGCAAAATCAAGATTGCTGTCTATGACTTTTCCTATAGTTCAAAGGAAAATGTTATGAATGACAACTTTTTGCGGTGAAAAATTCAATCTAGCATCTCATCAGACTACTGAAATGACTCAATTGCGAGTAGGTAGTTACCAGTTTCACCAACAGGTGGCTCATTTGGGTCAGATAGCATGGCGGGTATAGTAGAAAGCTCTCTTTAACTTAAATTACATCTATTTTAGTGTTTCAATTTTCATATCACCCTTATTTATCAAATAGTTATGCAAATTGATATATGTCCAGAAAAAGAAAAGAAAATGTTATCTGTCCAATACAAGTAATGATATTT
Organism: Owenia fusiformis; assembly: GCA_903813345.2. Taxonomy (NCBI): domain Eukaryota; kingdom Metazoa; phylum Annelida; class Polychaeta; order Sabellida; family Oweniidae; genus Owenia; species Owenia fusiformis. The sequence continues at coordinate 9,251,503 of CAIIXF020000002.1, forward strand.
CACTTTTTGTGATTTATAACATAGGGTCTATTGAGATTCTCCCTGAACTAGAAGTCACATTTTCAAAAAAAATTCAAAGTTGATTTACAATTTTCGAAACCATATTCCTACTTTTACATCTGACTTCAAATATTATATCACTTTGGCTGAATTTTGAATATTTAATGACGTAAATCAAGATTATTTCTATTCTCATCTAGTCTATTACAATGATAAAAACTATATTAAATTCCCATTTCAAAGTGAGACTTTATTTCTTTGAAAAACACCATTACTTTCAAAATAGAGGCCCTTTTGGATTTTGTTATATGCAAAAAACGTTTACTATTTACACATTTCTGATACTTATTGCATTTCTTGCAAACAGATATAAATGAAATATACATGCGAATCTATATAAATAATCATTGGAAAGCCTAATCATGTCATTCAGTTCTCCTATAAAGGACGATTCTCGGTTTGGAGAACGAAGTTCATCAATCTAAATGAGCATTATCCCTGCTTCGGACAAATTTGATATTTTTACATAATATAGATTTGAATGTCTTCTTTTGAATAGCCATAATTTAATTTGGGTAATATTTCTAGATTTTTCGCAAAAAAAATATTAGCGCAGTACACTGATGAACTTCTTTCCCCAAATCGAGACTTGTATTTTAGTGAATCGGTCTAACTGAGCGTTATCCCTGCTTCAGACCAATTTGTTATTTTTACATCTTGTAGATTTAAATGTCCCCTTTTGAATATTCATAGTTTAATTTGGGTAATATTTCTATATTTTTCATGAAAAAAATATTAGCCCAGGAGACTGTTCTCCAAACCGAGAATCGTCCTTTTCTAATAGTTTTGAAAATGTAACTCATTAAACATAAATAAGAAAATAACTGATAACTTCCAATTTTATGTATGTATTACATTGACCAGTCAAAAGTGTCCAGATTGTTAGATGTTCCCATTTCCAGGTTTTGAACATGAAACTTTCATTAACATGCAAAATGTCACCACCTGTCATTTGTTACAGATGCCAAACATCATCAACTACCAAACACTGAAAACACAACACCATCCACAAAAAATTGGGGACTATAACAATATGTCACCCCTTCTAAAAATGGGATAGAACATTGAAAGGTGTTCAGATGAGAGAAGGTTTTCAGATAGACCATATGCTCTCTAATGATATAGAGAGAATACGGTACAAGCTTTTGGTGTCGTTAGTTAGGTGAAAAGTTTTGTAAACTCACCAGTAGAAGTGTCAAATATGAGGCTGGAGTTAAGAACATTGCTTCCGGGAGTTTCAATTGTATCTCCTTTCTTCAAGAAGTTCTTTATAAAGTCCTGCGTTGTCTTCACATCTTTCAATTTGTAGAACATCTTAATTGGAATTGGTGCCCCATCCTGAAGTGTATTAATTTTATAACAATTAGTTACCATTGAAAAGGGGAATGGGGATGTAGGGGGTGGGGGAATACTCTTTTAAATGTTTCATATTTGATTTACCTTTCTTTAAAGAGAGCATAATTATTCTCTTTAAAAAGGTTAATATCAGTTCTTTTTAAGGCAGAGGGTACAGGAGAAGCATTGCCCCATAGCCAGGGGTGGGGGGGGGGGGGTGTGAGAATTTGAGTTCAATAATCTTTCAAAGTCATGCACCATTTTCACCATTCTGAACACTTTTCAAGTGATTTTGAGCCAAAGTTATCAAATGTGAACCCCCCTGGAATTTTTTCAGAAAGTGAACACCCCTTGGCAAAAGCTGGCTACAGGCCTGGATTTATGAATGGCACAATCTGTGGAATCTCCAAACTGCAAGAAAAAGAAGCTATACAGACAAATATTTGCAATAGACTCCAATGTAAATATTTATATAATATTGCAATTTTGCTTGGAGGTGCCACCCAGAAGATTTATGAGTTTGTCTACAGGTTGATTCCAAGAATCAGAAAGTATCTTATTAGTGGTCCCCAACTTATATAAAAGGCGTGTACTCTGGTTCTGTCTTAAGTGAAAATATGTAAATAATGGACTATACAACCAATGAGGTATTTATATTATCACGAAATAAATAAAGTATTGCTCGCCAAAAATAATTTGATTGCAAATCTGAAATCCTGTTCTGCTACCAATCTGCTGGTTCAAGTCAAACTTGAAATGAGTTTGCAAGATCTGTTTGTTGATGTACTGCCTGTCAGCAGCTACCCTCTGGCTCAAAAGCTAGCAATAATTCCTATCCTCTGACTAGGAATAAACAATTTCATAATTTTGGTCCTGATAACATATCTTAATGATTCTGAAAGTAGCTGTCAGGATTTCCCAAAAGACTTTCAATATGATGCTTCATGATGTTTTTACAATGCACATTTTCTCATCATGAATATGTGATTTCTCATAAAAACAATGTTTTCTCCAAGGAAAGCCCCCAGGATAAAAAAGCTTTGGAAAACTATAAATTAGGAACCCATCTTAACTCTGTTTTCAAAGTTGGACTGATTTTCTAAAAAGAGGACTTTTTCCTCCTCATTGAAGTACTGCCATATTACAGTTTTGATGGCAATAAGATCGTTAACTCTCAGTGGGTTTTTGAAATGCAGTCAAACTTTTGATAAAGAGTAAAGACACATGTGTTATCACAGATGTAAGCCAGTAACAAAACCTGTCCAATTAGATCTCCTCAATAAAAAACATTCATGTAAACCAAAACATATTTTCATACTAGATATAAACAGGAGTTTAAACTTATTGACTTTAGCAAAATATTTTTTGGGGATAAATAATAAATCTGATAATTTTTGTTAAATCATACCCTTTTTGATATTTTTGAGAATATGTACTTAGTTTTTAATCCAGGCCCAAACTTAAAAACTGAAGTCCTCAGATAGCCCCTCCCCTCCCCCACTCCCCATGAGTCAAGCATGTGGCGAAAGGGAAAGGGTGGGATTTCAAGGTCAATGACTGGGAGACATCAGGATCCCAGATCTGCAGAGGTCAACAGAGGTGCACTGGAATGTGTGCATGTATTCATTAGTTGATATATAGAAGTCTAGGATTTCAAGGTCAGTCACAATGGGGGGAAACCAGACCACATTCAGCTGGGGAAGCTGTTAGAGTTACAAGATTAGGAAACAAACAAAGCATCATGTTTCAATTTATGGAGCTGGATGTGCCCTGCTAAAGGGGTCTGCTCAAAGTGCTGGTAAATTCAGATGGGGATCAAAAGTGATCTAAAAATGGGCAACATATTTTTTTGAAGACCTTCCCATTTTGAAGACTGCCTATTTTGACATATTGTTTTAAAATTGGGCTCACTTTGGCTAATTTTTTCAGAAACTGAAAAATGAGGCCTACTATATATGGATAATTTTTGAAAATGAAACTTGTTTTTTTCATTAGGCTTTAAAAGCAGAGGACAAATAATAAAGCTAATGACAAACTCGGAGACTCATCTTTTGATATACATGAAAAAACAGAGTTGACCATTCATTTGTTTATATGGTTAACCGTTTACCAAGTTTTCCATATTTTTTGTGGAAGGATGTTGATACCACTGGTTTATATACTAGGACACCCATTGAAATATAGGTCAATGTGGTTCACTAAAAGACGTCATAGACCTAGCTAACTGTGGTTTATATAAAGCCTGGGGCACAGTGTTCCTGTCAACATGTTTCCATATTTCTCTTGCGCATTTCAGTTGGCTAATTGCATAATTGTCAATATTTTCGTGGAAAGAATGTTGATATGGCTGGTTTACACACAAGTACATTATTCAAATTTACACACATGTACATTATTCAAGTTTACACACAAGTACATCATTCAAGTTTACACACAAGTACATTATTCAAGTTTACACACAAGTACATTATTCAAGTTTACACACAAGTACATTATTCAAGTTTACACACAAGTACATTATACAAGTTTACACACAAGTACATTATTCAAGTTTACACACAAGTACATTATTCAAGTTTACACACAAGTACATTATTCAAGTTTACACACAAGTACATTATTCAAGTTTACACACAAGTACATTATTCAAGTTTACACACAAGTACATTATTCAAGTTTACACACAAGTATATTATTCAAGTTTACTCACAAGTGCATGTACATTATTCTAGTTTACACACAAGTACATTATTCAAGTTTACACACAAGCATATTATTCAAGTTTACCCACAAGTACATGTACATTATTCTAGTTTACACACAAGTACATTATTCAAGTTTACACACAAGTACATTATTCAAGTTTACACACAAGTATATTATTCAAGTTTACTCACAAGTGCATGTACATTATTCTAGTTTACACACAAGTACATTATTCAAGTTTACACACAAGTATATTATTCAAGTTTAACCACAAGTACATGTACATTATTCTAGTTTACACACAAGTACATTATTCAAGTCAGCATGATTCAGTACAAAGACGTCACTGAAGGGTGTAGAAACACTGTGGTTAATAGGTGTGAGGCCCAGGATGTTTAGGTCAACATGTCTTGATGTTTATTTAGATAAGGGTGTTTGGGTCAGCTATGACGTGCTGGTTTCAAATGACAGGAACTGGTTGGGTCATCTGTTACCCTGATGTCCAATAGATAGATGTAATGATAAGTATCCTCTGAGCAGGACTGATAATTTTACAGATTTTATGCTAATCTCAAAGCTAATCTAAAATGTAGCTGGCATTTTCCTTTATGAGAGTTGAATATTTTGAATCTGTAAGGCTAGATCAAAAGATATCAATTGTTTTTGTTCAAAGAGTGTCTCTTTAAAGGGTGCAAAATTAAACTTTTGAAAAGGGTGGGTCTACTATTAGTGATGATTTCTAACACATAACCACAAGATATGCCATATGAACTGGTTGGGTCACCAGACACTTGTGATCTTCATTGAAATTTAAAATTGTGAATTATAAAGGGTTCTAATAGCATTTTCTAGTGTCATGTATCCACATCAATAACATTCTGGTTGAGAAATCTTTTGCAGAATTGATCATTCAAAGATGTGAGATTGTTCTACTCTCATTTTGTAAACCAATCATCATACAATGACAGGATGCATTCAGAGCAAAAATTAAAATGTAAAACAAACCAGTTGAGCTCATGAGGATTATGCATCAAACACATTGTTAATAGTGCAATTGATATATTGTTGATTGTGCATCAAACAATTTGTGGATTGTGCCAACACAATATCAATTGAACATCAAACACAATATCTTTTAAAACTTAAAAATCGTTCACATATTTTTCTTGCTACAGGAATAACGTGTTTATACTCATGTTCAACTAGGATGACCTGTTAATATAATGACTCCATTAAACATATATTTGTATAAATATCTAATTGTTTGCCTATTATGTTGTAATCCAATTGTAATTCTTAAAACCCCATGTTTTCCCTCTAAAACCCCATGTTTTGCCTACACATATCACACCAAAGACAGGAATTCTACAAGACAGTGGATTAATGTCTGGAACATGATTTATAGGGCTTTGTTCATGCCTTTTCAATTATTATATAAAGAGGTCTAAAGTTTAGTAGAGACTGATTGTTCTACAAAATAATTGTTCTTATTTGATATAGGACATAACAGGCATCGAAAATCTCAAAAAACAAAGATAAAAAACAAGCACTTTAAAAAAAACTTTAAATAAAACTGGTTAAAGCAGGAATTTCTGACCACAGGCAAAAGTAATTAGTGTAAATATATCCTTTGATGTTGAAAATTCACAGCATTGAAACAAGATTTCGAAAAATAGGCTGAATCATTTTGCACACATTTGAAAATAACTCGTCCTATGTTTGAACTAGTTTTGGAAAGAAATATAACCTGAGAGAAACTTTCAAAATATTAACAAATTAAATATTGCTACAAGATAGTTGTACATTTAATAACAATTGTTGTGTTATTGAAGAGTTTATATGAATAAATGAACAATACTTACATTTGCATCTCCGAGGCTGACTGTTAAACACAGCCCTAAAAGGAAAAATAAAAACTTAGTTAACATTTTGATTCGACTTTTAATCCTCTTCTATAAACTTGCTCTTCTATCTGTGTCTGTGTCTGTTTCACTTTTGGTTCTGGTTTTGAAGCCAAACAATGCAAGCCATATACTGCATAACAGCAGGGAGTATTCTTGCATCTGATTGGTCAATTTGAAGCAATTAAATTACTTCCCAATTCCCACACACTTGATCCTCCCAAGGCCCACTCTGTTAATTAACAACACAAGGATATTACCCTGATTCCCACCAGCTAATAATTTTATCCTCTGATTAATACTGAGGAAATCTTCATAATCTCGAATGCAGTTTTCTTTGGAGTTTGATCATGGAACAAATGCTAGCTACATGCATATAGGTAGAAAATGCAGTGAACTGAGTTGATGACTATAGACTACATGAGACTGCAGAAAAGATCAAAGCATATCTTTCATTTTAAGAGTACAGATGGGGTCAAACTATTGCAAAGAGTACAAGGAAGTTACATCTTTGAGAGGTTTACATACAAGTGTTTCTCGGAAGAGATTATCTATTTTCAAACATCCATAATTAATTATCTGTTTGATAGCAACCCACTTGAAAACATTCTGACCTCTCCAAAATTTTGCAGACATGATTTTCCTTCCTTGTACACAGATGCGGGGGGGGGGGGGAGGTGCTGAAGGGGAGGGCTAGATGGGAGGGGGCTGGAGAAAAGGGGGGTAAGATAAATTAGGCCCATTAAAACATTGACAAAAAGCACTAATTCGTAGGAAAAAAGTCCAAGTTTCGTTGGTTTCAAACAGATTTTGTAAAAGGATCATCTTACAATATTGATATGACCTTTTCTATATAAAACATTCAAATCAACTTCATTTTCAGTCATATCCGAAATTTGACAAGATACAGGCCCGTAGCCAGGATTTGCCAAGGGGGGGTTCATTTTTCAAATATTTCCAGGGGGGGGGTTCACATTTGACAATTTTGGCCCAAATATGGCTAAAATCACTTGAGAAGTGCTCAAATTGGTGGAAAACTGCATGATTTTGAAAGAATTTTTGGCCAGGGGGGGTTCGCCCGAACCCTGCGAACCCCCCCTGGCTACGGGCCTGAGATACTGACTTTGCGTTTCAAATAAATTAAATAAGAAACGCAATGGGGAATATAAGAGAAATGCACAATGATTGAACTGAATGCTTTCATTATCAAATAACATCGCCTCATTCTACAATTGAAGCATTCAAATACGAGTTAAATAACGCATTAAAATCGCAAAAATGTAATTTAAAAAGCACATGTAAAACATATAACAGACGACATTTACTATGTAAATATGTAAATATCCTAATTGAATTTTGCACCAGTGAGAGAGATCTATTTCTCGAATTATTAATCATTAAGCCGCACGCTGACATATATTGACCAAGAGTAAATATGATCAAGTCTGATCAATTACTATTTTCTTCAAAATATATTCAAAATACTACATACACTTTTTGACATAATAAACCCATCCATGACAATGAGCTAAATTTTATGAGCTAAGTTTTATGGCTCAAACCAGCCCAAACAGTCTAAAAATAATTACCGATCACTCTAAGTAGCACAATAAATGAATCCATTGCTTCACACTACAAATGATGGATAAATTACTAAAAAATATTTTGAAAGCAAATATGTGACATATACAAAAATTTCGAAGCAAATGTGTGACATTTACGGAATTTATGTGAAAGTCAGAATGCGATCGTTTTTTTGGAGGTTCATTTTTTTACTGTATCGTCGTGTTATAAAAAGCAGATTTTTTAAACATCAACATAATGCGTGATTTAATTGGGTGACATTCAAGCATACACACTAAATTGATGGGTGATTAATATTTTTCTAGAAAATGTGTGACAATAACGCCTAATGCGTGAGGATTGACAGGGCAGTGTATCTGCAGGACAAGCCCCCCCCCCCCCATACACATAGGCCTAGGTCTGTAGGTTGATCTGTGAAGAATTTATTAGATCTAATGAGCATTCTTACCACTGGTTCTATTTCAAACACCCATCACTTGTAATGAAAACCATACATATGCTACTAGACTTATAACTATCAAAAATCTGGTATTTTCATTCAAATCAAAGTTTTGAAAACTTTTATAAGTTGGTGTCGCAATTGGTTACAATTGGTTTAGAAATTTCCAATTTCTAATTTTCCAATTTCTTTACTGAATATTGAAGATGATGTAACTTTATATGATTTTGAGGATTGTAAAATCGAAGTTTAAAAAGCTGTTGTCATAGTTTTAAGGCTGGATCTCTTCGAATAGCACTAATTCCCGGAAATAAAATGTTTATTTAGGTGTCTCAATAAAATGGCGGCGCCCATGAAAATGGAAATTTAATTTTTTGTCCAGATTATTGGGAAATACGAAGATATGGAGACTATTTATACAGTGTCAAGATCATCAGATGAAAAGAATACATGGAATCGACCTTACCATGCTGTGATATCACTTTCCAAGAGAAACATTATTGCATTTTCGAGTGCGGAAAAGTTGGATTCTAAAAAATCTGAGTGAGTTTTCAGTGAGATTGTTCTTGTTTGAATCATAGGCTTTCAACATCTCTTGAAAGCCCGTGTTTGAATCAAGAAACTAAATCTGTGCTTTATTGAGCAGAATTAGGAGTATTGTATGATAAAATACATAGTGTAATTTTCTCTAGTCCCAATCATGGGCTTTCAATTAGATTTCTGGTCTTGCGAGCCTGATAGAACCTCACATTCAGGATTTCAAAATGTCCACCAATCGCCATCTGAGCTTCGTCTAGCATACCTTTTTACATCTTTTCAATCCCGGAAACATTATCCTTAAAAGCTTGAGAAATTATCAATCTGCTCAACAAATACGGAATCAAGTCAAGCAACATTACATATCTTATAGGATATTTGAATGATTTCACTAATATTGCACCATTCAAAATTTTGCGTGAGAGAGACCCCCCCCCATACGGGGAGGGTAAGGAGTTTGATTTGCAATATTGCCCCCAGGGGTAGGAATTTTACAGAGACTTTCGTCCCGCGAGTGAGAAATTTGATTTGCATTTGCCCGGGAGTAGGGATTTTTGACTGGATTTGTTTCGTCCACTCACCTACATGTGGGAACAGTTACAGGGATGAAATTGCTGAGAATAACCCCTGGAAAGAGGAATTTAGAATGATACTGAGCGGTATTTGCTTGTCGAGATTAATTTCACCCTCTCTCCAAAAAAAGTTGCTATTTTGTTGCGTCATTTCAAGCATTTCAATCAATTTGCCTTTGAAATGAATTTAAAATTTCGCTGTTTGTGCATGTTTCGCACTTGAAGAAAAGAAAACGAACGTGCATGTTTTTCGATTCAAGCATTTTGCCGGAGCTTTTCAACTGTTTCAACCATTTCAATCGATTCGTCTTGAAAAATGAAATTACTGTGTCGCTGCTTGCGCCTGTTTCGCCATTTCAATCAATTTACCTAAGCTGTTTTCACATTCTCTTTCATTTGAACCATTTCAAGTATTTCGGCCTTTTCGCCCCCATTTCAAGCATTTCACCTGTCAGCGTATACACCCCTTTAGATTCCTTTTCATCAATTTAATTCTGTAAATACATTTTCACTTTCTATTCAAACATGTCAAATGGGAAAGTGCTGTAATAATGAAAGTGAAAGTGTTCGGCTGTTGTTAGGAATTCCCGAAAACAAATGTCACAATGAATGTCTCCCTACCCTCTAATGCATATTGATGACGTAATACTCATAGTCCAATCTTGTGGAAATCAAATGTAATGTGAGGTTGTTTCTGTTACAACAATAGCTTTGGAGAAACCTCCCAACTCTTGGTGGATTCCCCCAAATTATTCCACATATAAATTGATTCTTACTAGGGTATAATAAGTATTCTATCACATCATCATATTGCAATCAATTCTTCATATTAATCAAAATATGTGATAATAACGTATAATGCTTTCAAGAAATATGCCCAAAACGGCAATATTATTGTTAATTGAATTAAGCAGTCCCTCATTATGGAACATTTCTGAAAATTGTTAAAAGTAGCGGTTTATTGTAACAGCTCCCACTCCGTCAATATATGTTATCAATTTCTGTTTTCTTTACATGGAATTAAAGATGAGTATTCACTTCAAATGGGTAAATAAAAATCAGTATTATATACACAGCAAAATGCTGTATTGAAGCTTTGAAAAGGAGTGAAAAACACTTTAATGGTTGTCATACAAACTAAAGATCCATTGATTTGGCCACATTCACAAAACTCAGTAGGCCTACTTGCACGAGCCCCATGAACCCTCCTGCCAAGCCCATGTATTAAGTACTTCCCTTTCAGAGACAAAACATGAAAAGAAGCTTTGGCAATGGCAAACCGGAGAACTTTGCTATGGAGTAATTCTTGAAAAGTGTTTTCACATTCACATTTATTTATAGGATCGACGAAATCAGTAACCAGTACTACGTCTACGTTTGTGATGCTGAGCAGCCATGGTCTCCCCACCAGGTGGCAGCATGTGACATTAAGGTCACCAAGTTAATCTGGGATTCAAGCGGAACGAGGCTTCTTGTGGTGGATCAATCGGGATTGATGAAACTATGGAGTATGAAGGTGAGAATCTAGTCTCGTATCCACTGGCGGATCCTTGGGTGAGCTTCAAATATTTGTAGGGCCTCAATTAGTGGGCATCCTTGGCCTTTTTTGGCCCAAATTTTTTTTCGCACATATGGCTGAAATTTTTTTCTGATTGAAATATCCCCCCCTTGTTAGCTTCTTGATCCGCCAGTTGTATCAATCAGTCCCCATTTGATTCTGCAAACTATAGCTAATACAGCTATATAGAGCAGTAGGCCTTGTTTACCTTGTCTTCCCAATGCTCTGTGGGTTGTTAAATAGGAAGGAGTGAGGGGTTGCTAAATTTTTGGCACACCCTGTATATAGAGCAGTAGGCCTTTTATGAATTAAGGCCTTGTTTACCTTAGCTTTTCTTCTCAGTTCTCTGCAGCTTGTTAAATAGGAGGGAATGAGTGACAACTTGAGGTAGGACAATAAAGGATTGATTCTATTGTGTCAAGCCATGTTCTTTCTGGCATTAGTACTAGTATTGTACCATCCTTTAATTATCGTACCTTGACATTTTCTAGTCTTTGCTGTCCCTTTAACCCGAGCCTTTGGTTGTTTTTATTTTTCCAGGAATTCCTTCTCAATGACTGGGAATGTGTTGCAGAGACAAATTGTTGTGAAGGGGAGGAAATTGTAACAGCCACGTGGCTCCACACAGGTCTCATGGTGAGTGTACTCCCTTTTGCCGTTTTCACTATTTTTCTCCAAAAGGGGCCTTAATTTATTGGAAATTTATATTAATGTCTTCACAAGAGCAGCTGTTTCAACCATTATAAGCTTGGATTTTCAGATTTAGACTATTGCTTATGTACATAGGCAAAGACCGATAGGAATAATTTTTAAATAAAGATGGCATGGTAATCGATCTGTGAGAGAAAAATATAATACTGGATTCTGTTGGTGCTGCCATCTTTATATCGGCCCAGAACCTATGCTTATGTATGTACATGTATACAGAAATTAAAATAATGAATCATTGCACCTTTGGCTGTCATTACACACAAAATTGGTTTCTTGTAATGTATGATTCAGTATGAAACATTGAAAACTATTCCTATTTTCATACACTTTGGAATTTTCAGATCAACCTTCATTCAGAGAAGCGAGACAGTGCTCTATACTCTGATAAGTACATAAGAGCAAAGTTCAACCCTTCCTTGAGAAGTTTTGGAAGTACACCGATGGAAGGCTGGGTGGCGGTGTCTTCTACTAATATGGTATTGTATTATTTTGAACAAATGAAAATTGATGTTTGTCTAAACTAAATGTTCATTTCATGAGGGTCCTTGTTCCTATCTGATTTTTTGAGAAACCAGCTTATTGTGGTTTGTAATACTGCATTGCAAAGCTGCAACATGTACTAATCATATTTTACTATCGAAATAAATCATGTATAAAAAGAAACCAGCTTTTTATTTACGCTGTGAGCACAGTAAAAAGTTCCATTTTCAAAGGACGATTCTCGGTTTGGACATGGGCATTCAATAGAGAACGAAGTTCATCAATCTAAATGAGCATTATCCCTGCTTCGGACAAATTTCTTTTTTTTACATAATATAGATTTGAAAAATAATTTAATTTGGGTAATATTTCTAGATTTTTCGCAAAAAATATTAGCGCAGTACACTGATGAACTTCTTTCCCCAAATTGAGACTTGTATTTTATTGAATCGGTCAAATTGAGCATTATCCCTGCTTCAGACCAATTTGTTATTTTTACATCTTGTAGATTTAAATGTCCTCTTTTGAATATTCATAGTTTAATTTGGGTAATATTTCTATATTTTTCATGAAAAAAATTATTAGCCCAGGAGACTGTTCTCCAAACCAAGAATCGTCCTTTGCATTTTTTTGCATTTAAGATTTTTTACAATGCTACAGGATTTTATAGGATTGAATTCATTTTTCACCTAAAAAATGATTTTAGATACATAAAATGAGGAATGTTGTGTCCTTGGAATCATTTTCTGATTCATGAATGTAAAGTTTAATATAAAAATAATTCTGTTACAGGTGTATTTGTGTGTACTTAAGAAGTCTAATGACAACACTATTACTGTCGTCACAGAGCAATGTATGCTGGGAATTATGCGAGACTTTGTTGCGACTGCAGATATCGGGTTTGATCCTTCGGGAACCATACACGTGACCACTAGCGATAGTAGCACAAAATCGTCAATTCAGTGTTACCAATTGAGTTTGAGTATGACTGAGTCGGGGCTTCAAATGCATTGCACGTCAGATATAAGCTTGTTCTCGCAACTGCACACAAATCCTTTATTAACTGAGAACCCAGATTCACGGGTGATGTTAGTCAAATTCGGGTCTCATACAAATCCCAGTTTGCTATACATTTGCACTGGCGATAAGAACATGTCGTACATTGAGGTATGGTCGATGAAGACGCAAAACCATGTGCTTCACAGGTTTTTCCAAACTGCGAACACACCCGACACAAATTTACGAATGTCCAAATGGAGACACAGTGGGTCGCTGACTATTAATAGTGCAATCATTACATTGGCCCTGTCAGAATTTCCCATCATGCCTGTTGGGAATGAGACACCACCTATCTCAATGGACCAACATATTGCAGTCGGATGCTCTGATGGTTCTGTGAAACTTTGCAACAAGTTACAGGTATGAGGTCAAGTATAACTTATATGATTTAAGTATAATTTGTATGAGGTCAACTATAACTTATATGAGGTCAAGTATAACTTGTATGATGTCAAGTATAACTTGTATGATGTCAAGTATAACTTGTATGATGTCAAGTATAACTTATATGATTTAAGTATAATTTGTATGAGGTCAAGTATAACTTATATGATTTAAGTATAATTTGTATGAGGTCAAGTATAACTTATATGAGGTCAAGTATAACTTATATGAGGCCGAGTATAACTTGTATGATGTCAAGTATAACTTATATGAGGCCAAGTATAACTTATATAAAGTCAATTGTAACTTATATGAGGTCAAGTACAACTTATATGATGTCAAGTGTAACTTATATGATGTCAATTATAACTTGTATGACATCAATCATAATTTGTATGACATCAAGTATAACCGTTATGAGGTCAAGTGCAGCTTATATGAGGTCAAAAATACCTTACATGAGGTCAAAACTAATTTTCAAAGGTCAATGTCAAGTATAACATTATGGTGTCAAGTATAACTTACATGATGTAAAGTAAAACTTATATGAGGTCAAGTTTGACCTATATGATGTCAAGTAGAACTTACATGAGGCCAAGTATAATTTATATGATGCCAAAACTAACAGATATGAGGTCAGATTTAATGGCAATTCTTTACCACAGCCCACAGAATCATACTTGCGTATGAGACCCACAGAATCTTTGATTTGAGTTAAATATTGATTTTGAAATTTTCTGCAGGTGGTGGCTGAGATGAAATGTGATACAAAGACAGTTGTCAAGGGCAACAAAAAACAACGATCAGCAGCCTATCCATCCTCATTGGTTCAAACTTTTAGTGGGTGTGGCTTAGTAATGATTGACACTAACAACACCCTTTACATGTTGAGAATCGTAAACATGAAAAACCCAGCGTTACAGACTCTCCCACTTAACATAGTGACAAAGTTGGAGCTCGCAATAGTCGGAGGATATGATTGGTGGGATGTGCTGCTAGCAGTGACACCTAGTGAGTGATTTTCTATTTTTGCTTTTATTGGTTGGATGTGCTACTAGCAGTGACACCTAGTGAGTGATTTTTTATTTTTGCTTTTGATAATTCAATTCTCCCCAGAAAGAAAATCCTAAGATTGGTACAGAGGGGAAGTTGCACCTTGATAAATCTTTCACTTTTCATGATTTCATAACATTGGATGAAAGGAGTGGTATCGATATAGAGAACTGAATTCAACAATGTTTTTATCTTAAACCAATCATTGGAATCATTCTGTAAAAAACACAGTATTTTATGTAATGTTGACTGATTGACATTAATTTAATGCAAAAATTATTTAGAAATATTTTATATAGGCTAACTGTTTTTGTTTTTTTAGTGCAATTGTTTTTGATTGATTTTAAAAAAGTATTCAAAAAATTAAAACAAAATCCCCCAGAATAGATAAAAATCAAGATAAACCTTTTATTTCATTAACAAGATACTTTTTTAAATCAACCAAAATTTCCTTTGTATAATTACAATATTGAGAAACCTAAACATGTTGTGTTTATGTCGTTTTGTTCCAATGAGGTTCGGAAAGATCTTTCATTTCACTCTGGAAACATGATACCAAGAAAAAAACAAGTGTTTGATGTGTTTTCTAAAACAATATAGATGAAAGTATATATATATTTTTCAAATTATATTGTTACCATTCTAAAGATGACAATTAAATTGACGATGTGTTAAATTTTTAGATTTTTTTATGACTGGTTTAAGAGAAACGTGTGTTCAAAAAATTCTCCATATCGATGCCACTCTTTTATACAGGTTAGGAAATTTAAACATTTAATTTCATGTTGCCGAAGAAGAATTTAAAACTAAATGTCATCAGAAGTTCTAATGAGAAAAATCAAGATTATTTTTTACTTGCATCTAATCACTTGGCGCTAATATTACCAAGAACAGCTTGATGTTGAATCATATTTGATTTTGTTTCTGTTTGATACTTTCCAGGTATAATCGAGGCTGTTGTCCAAAGGTTAACTGATAACTTTCATAAGCAGCCAGCCTCTGTTCAGGACATCTTACTTACAAGGTTCCTTGCTGTGAAAGCATCCTTATATCAGTGTAGCAGTTCAAGCCAGCAGAAAGCTTCAGATTGTTACTGTAAGATGGTGCTTACTACAATACACATGGCTTTCAGATCTATGCTAAGGCCAAAGAGTTTAGCAGGAGTGGATAAGGTACGCATTTCTTGTGTTTAGCTTTCTCTATTCCACTGCTTCTACCTTTGAATCTCCAAGCCAACAGAAAGCTCTTTCAGATTTATGTTGAGGCTCAAGAGTTTAGCTGGAGTTGATAAGGTAAATTAACATTTCTTGTGTTTAGTTTTCTCTATTTTCAACTGCTTCTACCTTTTGAATGCCCAAGTCAAGAGAAAGCTCTTTCAATTCTATGTTGAGGCCCAAGAGTTTAGCAGGAGTGGATAAGGTATCATATGTCTTAATTTTAGCTATTACTTCAACCTCTTCTCCACCCTTTCTACCTTTTGGATGCTCAAGCCAACAGAAAACTTAACAGGAGCGGATAAGGTTCATCCTCAAATGTTTTTCTTGTGCTTAATTTTCTCCTCTTCACCCCTCTTCCACCTGTCTTAATGTTCAAGCCAACTACGGAAAACTGATTCAGATCTATGCTGGGGCTAAAGTGTTTTGCTGGAGTAGACATTTAGTAGTACACATTTAATTTTGAATCCTCTAATATCCTTTCTCCACCACGTTTTCCTTTTGGATGTTCAAGCCAACAGAAAGGTCTACATGGTGGATGAGGTTCATCTTATGTTGGAAATTTTAAACCCTACATCTCCCTTTATCACTTCTGGAAACCCACACCAAACCTCAAATGTGTTAAGTTTTCACCCCTTCCCTCTTGTTCCTCTGCATTATCTTTGATTAAACATAGATCTATTTTTCAGACAATTACTGGAAAAATGTGGATATGTATAATATTTTACGTTTTCAATTTCAATTTTCCAGACCCCAGCTGAACAGCTGACTAATGCATGCAGCAAAACTACTGAGATAGAAATTGACAAAATAGTGGTCACCCTGGAGAGTACAGACTTTGTGGTAGAACCAGGTGGGTTTTAGTTGAGGCTGAAATGAAAAGTACAGGGTGGGACAAAAATGTTACCCTCATTATATTTTTACCAGTTCAGAATGGGTATCATTATTTGGGCCACTCTGTAAATAAGAAGATAGGATGATTTTGAACAATTCTTCTCAGATCACAAATTCGACCACTTTTTTCAAAGTTGTTATTTTCTTATATTGATGGGCCTGTTGATTAGGTTTTGGGCATGTTGGGTAAATTACTTAGCAGCCATTTTGAATTTTTGACTGTCAATTATATTACAGTATAACATTTATGAGGTAGTTATTTGTAATATATTTTTATTGCTAAGATACATTTGATATTCTTGTTTTTTCAGGCACTCTAATCTCATTACAACATCTCATACAATGGGTGGCTGATTTCACGCTGTATCTCCTATCATCCGTGCCACTCTATCAGAATTATTCCCTCTACCCAGGCTCGACAATTGTGCAAGACGCTAACTGTTTAATGATGATACGCGAAATGTTAATTCTCATCAAAATGTGGGGTTTAGTTTGCCACAGTTGCCTCCCAGAATTCACTTTATCGTCAAAAGTCGATTGCTTATCTCGGCTGTTTCACCTAACGAGCCGTCTTTGGCTGAGCATTAAAGATGGCGGTAGTTTCGATTTGGATGAAAGTGTCATGGACGAGTGTTGTTTACTGCCAAGTCAGGCAGTTATTCCACCAGTGGATATAGTTCTTCCAACGACAAAGAATCATTTGAATATTACCTCATGTAAACAAACAGAATATTTCTCATTTGGGGATGCCCCTCGAGGAACTGATACATCCCCCTGGTATTCTCTTATAGAGGGGGGAAGTGTAACAAAACAAAAACGAGACATTATACGCCAAATAAGCCTCGGAGTCAGGCCTCCTCAATGTGTGAAACAATGCTCACGTTGTGGGAGTCAGGCATTGTTAAAAGGAAATGCCAAATCAATGGCCTCAAAATCGTGGGATCAGCGCTGGGTCAAGATGTGTTATTGTGGGGGACATTGGATGCTATCAAACTCAAAACAAAGTGTGTGATATTATTTTACATTTCTGTGATTATAATATAGCAACATTGTGAAGAGCAGTACAATTATGCATGCAATAATGTTACAGCAGTTACTACAACAATGTGAGTGATATTACAACTTTGTGAGTAATACAATTATAACAACAATGTGAGTAATATTTCATTGTTGTGAGTAATATTACAATTTCATGAGTAATATTACAACAATGTGAGTAATATTACAACAATATGAGTAATATTACAACAATGCGAGTAATATTACAACAATGTGAGTAATATTACAACTTTTTGAGTGATATTACAACAGTGTTAGTGATTAATGTGAGTGTTTTGCAAGATTATGAGTCATATAACTTTGTAAGTGATATTACAGTATTGTCAGCGAGTTAAACATTTCATTGATAGTTGTATCAATTGTGAGTGATGGTATAAGACTGTGTTACAAAACAATAATGTGATGCCATATTCCAACATTTTGTGATATGACAGCTCATTACAACATTGTACTACAGTTTATGTTGTATTACAACATCATGCTTTATTTTATGTGATATTACAACATTGTGAGGTTGGGTATGAAGTACTGCATTTGTTCAGTTTTTCCCTTGTTGCATTTGAAACAAAACTAAGTTGGTTGGTTTTTAATGTATTGAAATAATTGTCCTGGCTTTATAACTAAAACCAATTCTGATCATTCCATAATCGTCTTAGGTGAATGAGAACTCTGGGTTTAAATTGAGTTTATTTCACACTCAATACAACTTGGCATGTTTGGTACCTGTCTTTATTAAGCCACTTACACAGCCAATATAATTCGGCGCCGTGTCGGCATCAAAAAAATTCGGCACTGTTCTGGCACCGAAACCTTTGGACACCAAAATTTGGCACCGGACTAAGTCAGTCAATTTGGTGCCGAAATGGTACCGAAATATGGCACCAAAATGGCGTCAAAAATCAGATTGCATTTTGGGGGTGTAACTGATCATTAAACATAGAATTAACTTTGAATGGCCATGGCCTGAGGTTAACAATTTTGATCATTCCATTATAGTATTAGATGAGAACTCTATGTCGAAATTGAGTTGAACACTAAACATACAACTCGTTTGGTACACATCTTTTTTAGCCCCTAAAAAGGATTTTTAACATAGAATAATCTTTGAATGGCCTATAACAATTTTATCATTCAGGCGAGAGGAACTCCAAGTTGATATTGAGTTCATTGTACACTCCTGCTTACCACATTGAAGCTGAGGTTCCAGGCTTTTAGAGTAAAATATAATATATGGTGAAAATATTAATATATATAATAAGATGCCAGGTGAAATGGTGCAAATATCAGGTGAAAATTGCTAGTGAATGGGCGAAAAATATGTGAATACGGTAAAAATACATAGTGAACATATTAGATAAATATATGAGGTAATGGGGAAAATGCTAGGTGAACATGAGTAAAATATGATTTAAGAAAAAAAATACTTGTATTTGTCGGAATTTGTGAGTTTTATTTTTATCCATGGATGGATGTGATATCTGCACTGTGAACATAGAATAGTGAATGCAGATATCAATATCCATGGGTGGATAAAAATCATACGAGTTATCATGAATGTGGAATATCACTTGTCAAAGATGCACTTGCAGATATTCACCTCAAAAGAATCAAAATTGTAAATATTTATTTATTCATCTGGTACTGGAATTGAAAAATGTGTAATAAAGTCACTGGGCATTTTTGAGTAATACACAATTATTGTGTACTGTAAGTTGCATAAATTTGGCGGCAATTTTAATTTGGCAGATTTGGCGAACTGGTGGCAACCCCCAAATTAAGTCTCCACCAATTTTTTTGATTAATTCCTGAGATAAAATAGCATTTTAGGTGGCGAGTTCTGAGGTCTTTGTATGAACCCATCATTTACATTTCAAAATTTGCCCAATTCAGCCCAATCCGCCAAATTAAAGCAATTTACAGTATCTTGTTCTGCAACGTATCATACATTTACAAGTGGTCAGTATTGGGGTATCTTTCAGTCTTTATGGGGTGCTTTGGAGGAAGACATCTTGAATGACAGGCTAGAGAACTTGGTATTTTTAAGGTAGAAGCTTTCATAGAGATTCATGAATTTGGGTCATGCAATTTAATGGAAATGAAAAACAATTGGAGTTTTTTTAATGAAAATAAGTGTTGAAAAGAACAGTTATAGCCTAGTTTAAACTTTATTATCTGTCAGTATTCATCAAAATTTTTTAGCACTTTTCTTATGCTTCTTGGAAATGATCATGTTAAGCTAAAGTATAGTCATAAAGATATCTCAATACTGACTCAAGTAAATTCTTATTTCTGAATGAAATCTTTCAGTCAGAATTTCAACATGTATAGTGTAGACTACAAATGGATCATATGTCAATTAAGACAACAAAATAGGTATAAAAATAGAGATTTTAGTTTTATTTCAATCTCAGGGATAACAGTGAAGTTCACAAAAATACAATTTTCTGGTAATAGTTTGTCCCGTAACTATAGTGATTTCATAATAGAAATCACAAATTGTGCAATATTTTGGAAGTCTAGCAAAACTTAAGGATTGCAATATTCTGTATTAAATTACAACATTTTCGTACTCAATTACAGCAATCATACACCATCTGGTTTTATCTTAGTTCATCTAAATATTTGAATTTAAACATTGCAAGAACTGACTCTTTTAATCTGGTTGGAATCTCTTCAAGTTTGATTAGATTGTGTTTGTTTCTTCCTACACATTCCCAAACTTTCAATTTTGTCATCTGAAGTAAGCTTCTTGGTGTTTGCCGTAACGCATTCAGCATTGCCACAATGGAGTCATATTGTGAATTAGCTTGGTATTTTAGATCAAATTCATTGTTTATGAGTTCCAGTGTTTTACAGTATTGTCTTGAGCTAATGAGTAAGATGAGAAAGCCGAGAAATTCAGAACTAAACAGTAATGAATTAACCTGAGTATGTTGAACATTTAAAACTGCCCACTCAAGCATGTTTTGTGTGTTATGTGCATCTTCCGGGGCTTTATCATGACTTGGGTGAATAATATCTTCATTGAGAGTGGTTTTAGCACCATTGCTGTTCCATGCCCATCCATTACCTCCCTTGAGGGATTGATCACTCTCTTTTTGTAATTTATCATTTTCCCCAAGGGATTCATCATCTTTTTCTTTGTCTAGAGCGTTTTCTTCCAGGGATTGATCCTTTTTATTTTGGACTTGGGACTGATCATTTTGTTATGTCCCCACCACATAGTGTGGGGCCATATTGTCGGCCTAGGCGCGTCCGTCCGTCTGTCTGTCCGTCTGTCTGTCCGTCCGTACGTCCGGCAGTTTTCTCCAAAACCGCTACAGATATCACCTTCAAATTTTCAGGGATAACTTATGAGTGCATACAGATGTGGATGAAAAAAAATTAACTCAATACCTACTTCCTGTCGGCCATTTTGAAGTCAAATGCTAAAATCCTTGTCTGCAAACTTTAAGAAAAATGGCTTCACAGTTGCTTTTAAAACTTTAACATCTTGTTCAGCTCACTTCATTCTAGATCTGATTAGGTTTTGGACCTGTTAGCTCAGTCATGTCAGCCATTTTGAATGTTTTAAGAAAAGTTAGCGCACGATAATACTTTGTATCATATTGAATGGTGTTTTTCAGTTTTCATACTTTAACTTTTTAGTAGCTTTATAAATAATTTCAGGTGTACTTTGTTGTAAAAGCTTATGTTATTGTTAACAGTAGTTATATGTGATAATTTTGTAAAAAGATTTCAGCAAAAACTCATAATCACTTTTTTATTGTCGGCCATTTTGGATTTTTCCGTCTTAAAATCTTGTCTGTAAAGTCTTGTCTACGCATTTTCAGGCGAACCGTTTGGTAGATCAATTTCAAATTTTCAGGGATGATTCTTAGTATGAGAATCTAGATCTGATTAGTTTTTGGGCATTCTGGGTAAATGTCAAGGCAGCCATTTTGGATTTTCCGTCCTAAAATCTTGTCTGTAAAGTCTTGTCTACGCATTTTCAGGTGAACTGTTTGGTAGATCAATTTGAAATTTTCAGGGATGATTATCAGTGTGAAAATCTAGATCTGATTATTTTTACGGCATTCTGGATAAATGTCAAGGCAGCCATTTTGGATTTTCCGTCTTAAAATCTTGCCCGTAAAGTCTTGTCTACGCGTTTTTAGGTGAACCGTTTGGTAGATCAATTTCAAATTTTCAGGGATGATTCTTAGTATGAAAATCTAGAACTGATTAGTTTTTGGGCATTCTGGGTAAATGTCAAGGCAGCCATTTTGGATTTTCTGTCCTAAAATCTCGTCTGTAAAGTCTTGTCTACACATTTCCAGGTGAACTGTTTGGTAGATCAATTTCAAATTTTCAGGGATGATTCTTAGTATGAAAATCTAGAACAGATTAGTTTTTGGCATTCTGGATAAATGTCAAGGCAGCCATTTTGGATTTTCTGTCCTCAAATCTTGTCTGTAAAGTCTTGTTTACATGTTTTCTGGTTAACTGTGTGACGGATCAATTTCAAATTTTCAGGGGTGGTTCTTAGTATGAAAATCTAGAACTGACTAATTTTTGGGCATTCTTGGTAAATTTTAAGGTGGCCATTTTGGATTCTCCGTCCTCAAATTGTGTTGGTAAAGTCTTGTCTACTCATTTTTAGGATAACCATTTGACAGGATCACCCATAGGTGGGGACATATTGTACACATTTGTGTTCTTGTTTTCCTCTATTACAACCAGTGCTTAATTCATCCCCTTTACATGTACTGTGACTTACAGACACTGATAGAGTAGAGATATCAATGGATGCTGCACACTGGGGATTAGTCATTTTCTCCAAGTTTCCTCCATTCACTAAGACAAGTTCAAGAAGGTCTATTAGGGGTTTGATAAAGTGGCAATTTATAGAGCACCCATTTGCAGGATTTGCTTTGTCACACATCAATAATGTCATTAGGATAAATCCCAATGGATCAGTTAATGATTCCATATGAGGGTCACGATCAGGGATATGTAACTTAGCTCCATGTTGTAACAAAACCTCGAAAACTTCCACGACAAATTGGTCAATTTGGACTCGAGTTGAGTCATTCCCTGGGCACCTCAATGCATTATCCACTGTGTTGTTGATAACTTGGTCATATATCTTATACACAACACACACCAGGGCAGATGGGAATGCCAATCTCCCGGAGATGATTAGTGTCTCCTCGTTGCTATAGGTGGCAGCAGCAGTTTCATTAAAGTTAGGATCGGCACCTGCATTCAGCAGATTCTCTAAACACTGGAGACCATCTTCGACTGTACTTCTCAAATCTTCAGAGTTGTCAGAGTCTTCATTAAATATTTTACTAAAAATCGCCCAAATGAGACTATAGAGGGGGTATGTTCTGTCAGGGACACGGCTATTGACGTCATGACTGTACTTAATCAATACTTTGAAGCATTCAGCCAATCTTGATTGATTATTCATCAGATCTGTTATTCCAGTGTTGATCTCAGGCTGTGTTGACACCAAGCAAAGGAGATGGTAGAGATTCATATTGAGCGTCATCTGTGTGACTGGTACCTTTAATGATAATAACACCTCCATGCATTTGGCATCACGTTTCTGAGTGGCTAAATACAATGCGTCCGATATTTCCTCATTCGTATATGTTTTATGCTTTAAGAGTAACTTCAGCGCATCAAATGAGCCAAAATGGACGGCTCTGAAAAGCATGTTACGAGATTGTTTTGGGGTGGATCTTGAATGCTGGGTATAAAATGTTAGGATTAACTCGACCAATCTTATATGACCAAATAAGGCAGCAAAATCTACAGACAACAATCTTTCATCTTGAGTTTCAATGGGGTCCTTGATTTCAGTGTTTTGAGTTGCAGTAACTTGAGTCCCTGTATCCTTGCTTACAGTGACTTGAGTTTCAGTATCCTTGGTTACAGTGACTTGAGTCTCAGTATCCTTGGTTCCAGTGACTTGAGTCTCAGTATCCTTGGTTACAGTGACTTGAGTCTCAGTATCCTTGGTTACAGTGACTTGAGTCTCAGTGTCCTTGGTTACAGTGACTTGAGTCTCAGTATCCTTGGTTCCAGTGACTTCAGTCTCAGTATCCTTGGTTACAGTGACTTGAGTCTCAGTATCCTTGGTTACAGTGACTTGAGTCTCAGTATCCTTGGTTCCAATGACTTGAGTCTCAGTGTCTTTGGTTACAGTGTTTTGAGCTCCAGGGTTTTGTGTCCCGTCATAAAGATAGCATTTTCTGTGTTTACAAGGATTTGGATAACACACAGTACTTCTATTAAGAAGGCAGTGTTTAAGTCCGATCTTTTCCAAAATCAGCCATATATTGTTGTTTCCAAGTTTACAAGCCAGGTGGATGTAATTATTGCATGTGTATTGTATAATAGGAGTGAAAAACACATGTGAGTATTTCTTCATAAGGTAGTGCCCAACCTCACAATTGTTCTGTATTATGGTATGATGCATTTACCCTCTACGATGTGGCTTATGCGCTCCTTGATCATGTCAAAGCTACCATTCAAGATTTCTGATATGTTTGTGGAGTCATGTGATGTGTCGGTGGAGCTCTCTGTTTTGTTGGTGGAGCTCTCTGGTATGTTAGTGTAATTCTCTGGTATGTTTTTAGAGGCATGTATTGTGTTGGTGGAGCTCTCTCGTTCGTGAATGGAGCTCTCTGTTATATTGGTGAAGACATTTGTTGTATTGATGGAGCTCTCTGCTTTTTTGGTGGACCCTTCTGGAATGTTAATGATGCTCTGTGTTATATTGGTGAAGTCATTTGTTGTATTGATGGAGCTCACTGCTTTGTTGGTGGAGTTCTGTGTTATATTGGTGAAGTCATTTGTTGTATTGATGGAGCTTTCTGTTTTGTTGGTGGAGTTCTGTGTTATATTGGTGAAGTCATTTGTTGTATTGATGGAGCTCTCTGCTTTGTTGATGGAGTTCTGTGTTATATTGGTGAAGTCATTTGCTGTATTGATGGAGCTTTCTGTTTTGTTGGTGGAGTTCTGCGTTATATTGGTGAAGTCATTTGTTGTATTGCTGGAGCCCCTTGGTTTGTTGGTGGGGCCTTCTTGAATGTTGATGGAGCCCTCTGTTTTGTTGTCCTCTACAATTTTAATTGAGACCTCACTATCCATCCTTGGTTTAGATGTGGTAGAACAGATATGGTAGTACACAGTTCCAGGCCTTTGCCATAAACTGAAACACATGAGGTAATTAATGGTCATTATCAATCAATGCAGTTTTTAACATTTTTAAAAACAATGTTTTGAGCGATGATTTTCAATATTAAATTAGAAGGAAAATTATCTGTCTAACAGTCAAAGGTTTCATTTCAGTTTTAGTGCTGTCATATTTTGAACTTTATGGAAAGAGCTACTGAACCATACTGTTTTTTGAACGACCCTTTTGCATGTTATTTTGTATTGGAGTAATGGAATTTGTTCTGAAGTTCACTTTTGCCACTTTTTGAGTGAGCATTTGTTAATTCACTAAAGCGTATTGACTTTCCAAAAATGTCATATAATTGAAAAGTAGATTTTGAAATTGTTCTACCAAAATGTTGTTGAGTGTACCATGCCTGTTTCCAAAGTTAATTGACAATCTATTGATGTTATAAAAAGTCACCAGTCAATATACTCAAATATGCAATGTCCATTACTGCATTTTGTGCCTTCCAGAATTTTGAATTGAGTCTATTGTGATGTAAAAATTTGGTTGATTCCAGGGAATTCAAAGGCATGGTATCCACAGTTCAGAAGTTAATTTTCATGTTGAGTTCACTGCCATCCTTTTTTACTGTCACCCTATTATGGTCAAATGTCTTACATAGGAAATCCTATATTCATATTACATTTAGGACATTTGAGAAACATACACAGGGAGATATGCTGATTACTCAAGTAGTATAAAATTAGTACTAAATTAATTAGTACCATTTTATCACTCATAATATGAGAGTACTCATTTAACCCTAAAAATCAATGACATCACTGCTATTTTGTCACTCATCATATGAGTACTCAATTAGTACTAAAACATGCAATAAATCAGTGCTCATGTCATAAGTGCTAATTTAGTACTAATATTTACTGAAATGAGTACTCAGGTAGCGTTAAAATGCCATGAGTACTATTTTAGTACTTGGCATATCTCCCTGTGAAAATGCTTCCTTAACCTGCCTTAGGACCATCATTTATCAAGTCAAACACTTGTGCTGCGTTCAAGATCTGTTTCAACATCCGTAACATTTTGACTCCCTGAATATGTCCGATGATACGTACATGTGATTAGGTGAAGGTGTCCCAAGAATCAATGGCAGGCCTGTAGCCCCCATTTCCAAGGGGGTTTAGTTTTTTAATATTTCAAGGGAGGGGGTATTTTTGGCCCAAAATTACTTGAAAACTTCTCAAAATGGGGAAAAGCTGCATGTATTTGAAATTTTTTTGGCCAGGGGGAACCTTGACTATGGGCATGAATGTCAGACTTAAAATATTATTGTTAAGAGTTTTTCCAAAAAATAGTGAATCATTTTTAGTCCAAACGTAGTCTTGCATCAATTTCATGGACACCCCTACTCTTGTCCATCTACTTCACTTCAAGGCAGTAAAGGCAATCCAATAACCCAGGTGAAAGTACATGTAGATAGTTCCCAGTTTCACCACCAGGTAGCTAGTTTAGGTCAGACAACGTGGGAGATATAGTAGAACGTTATTACGTTACCTTAAACTTAAATATTCATCAGTTCTAGTGAATAAACTTTCAGATATATCTGATGGATACAAATGAAAATATGTCCAGGAAAACAAAATATTATCAGTCCAATAAAGGAAAAGATATTTCACTTTTCTGTGATTTTATAAGGGGAATCTCCCCAACCAAGAAGTAACATTATCAAAGATAATTTAATTTTCAAAGTTGATAAACAATTTTTTAAACCACAATTCTAGGTGTACTTTTACATAGATTTCAATATGACATCACTTATTTTAATGATGTAAATCAGGATTATTTCTACTCACATCTAGTCTTTTAGGAAAACTGACAAAGAGAGATAATTTAAATACAACAATAAAATTCTTTATTTTGTACAATTCATCACAAACACATAAATTCTAGAATTTGAAATATCAATGTATCACTGGCATTTTTCTATGTACATTTCTAATATTAATGCAGAAACACAATTGCTATAAGGGAACAAGTCCTTTAATGAATGATATTATACCTAACTTTTTTCCTACTCTTTGGTATAGCTCTTTTTTAAAACAAAAGTTTCATTGGCAGCAAGCATCAGATAAAAAGACCATTCTTGGAATGGAGAATGAGGTTCAATGAAGTTCATCGGCTTATTTCGACGTAGAACATACTTCGACATTAACAATGACGTCAACATTTTTATTTTACATAATAAACCGATGAACTTCATTCTCCAAACCGAGAAAATGAGTTACCCTCCACCAAATTGAATTATTTTTTGATGTTTAATCCACGCTATCATATTTAAGTAGAAACATATCTTAGCTTGTGACATCTATATTGGAATCTTTACACACAAAATTCATAATTACTAAAGATATTAGCCCAACAAACACTAATGGGGCATTGTGGGACTTTGTCCCGTGATGCCCCATCGAGTCCAATGGGGCACAGATGGACTCAATGAGGCAAGTGGCTTTAATGTAGCATACTGGCCTGTGATGCTTGCCCCTTTTCATAGTTTATTTCACTTCTTAAAAGAGAGCTTCATCTACTAGTCCCTTTGTGCAACTTTGTGCATCTTTGTGCATCTTAGAAATATCATATATGTATTTGATGCGTTATCATCATACATTAATCAAAGTTTTCTTGAATTCTCCACAGCATTAAAGATCTGTACAACAGTTAACATTTTTGTGTTTTAAATCAGTTTTTGCAGTAAAAAGCCCTCCAAAATTAAGGTTGCAACCACAAATGCCCTCTGAAGAACATGAAACTCATGTCAGTGCTTAAACCTAATAAGGTCTTCAAAGAGTTATGCCTGTATCTTAGTCTTAAGATATACTCTTACACAAACTAGCAACATTGAATGAGTTAAATTAAAGTTACATATAACTTCTCAATAATTTAACATTATAGAGCCTGTACTAATGATATAAGTCAGGGTTCTGATTTCAGATATGAATAGACAAAAAATCTAGCTATAGAATGCTCTATGTACAAATATAGAGAAGGAATGATTAAAATAAGGAACAAATACACTCCCCTCTAAAGTCTGGCAACTCCAACTACTCTACTGGATCACATGTGATGCCTAGTAGTATTTACATTTTTAATTTTACAAAATTCAGGAAATATTTCATAAATCCAATTTAATTCAAATCATTATGAATGAAAATAATTTCATTTCAAATATAAATAAGTATAATAAGACATTAACATGCAAAATTTCACCACCTGCCAATTGTTACAGATGCCGAACACCAACTGCTGAACATTGACTGCCATCCATAAAAAATTGGAGACTTAACAATATAGCACTATTTTTAGTAGTGACATAATAAACTTCAACAGCCTATTAAATAGTGGGCCAGTGTCGCTAAACTTTGAAGGGAAGTGTAGCGCCATATATGAGCTAATATAGTACAAAAGTCGTGAGCAAATAATATTGTACACTTGAATTATTTGTAAACATCAACAATATTGTAAACATCATTTGTATTGTAAACTTCACTCTAACAAACATCAATACTACAGCTAAACCTAAATATTCCATATTGTAAATGTCAAAATTATTGTTAACTTCAATAATATTGTAACCTTCAATAGAATGTGTTTCCCTTGGCAGATGTTCCACTTGCAGAGGTTCATTTTACATCAAATTAAAGCATGGGTAATAATCAGACTTCGTGATTCCATGAGTATGTTTTGGGTATCACCGCTTACAGGCCCGTAGCCAGGTGGGTTCAATGGGTTCGAGCGAATCCCCCCTGGCCAAAAAATCTCTCAAAATCATGCAGTTTTTCACCATTCTGAGCACTTTTTAAAGTGATTTTGGCCATTTTTGGACCAAAAATGTCACAGGTGAACCCCCCTGGAATTTTTCAAAAAGTGAACCCCCCTTGGCAAATCCTGGCTATGGGCCTGTTGGCTGTATGATGAGATCAACATGAAACCTAAAATGTCCATGTTATGTTGTGGTCTGGTTAGTACCCATGTAATGGTGAACAGTGTTTGCAGTCCCATGTCCATAAGTTTTTGAACAAGTTTTGCTGTACATGTACTAGATTATTTCAAAATGATGAGATTTTTCATTATGTCGAAACTATTGCCATCAGGCTGTAGACTAACTGACTTATGCGATCCATGAGGCATCACAGAGAGGTACCCGTGCTCGTCAATTCCGACGACAGTCGCTTCCTGACCAGTCTGCTCGACCTTGACAACAACACCAGAATGTAACCAAGCAGCGTAGTACAAATCCAGGAATTTCGTCATTTGGTCGTTCTGGATCATTTGGATCAGATGTTCCATCCATGTGAATGTTCTCGCAATTAGACGCTCCCGTGTCCACATTTCTAAATTTGCGCCAGTTTTTATATTCTGTTGGTAGACAACGTCGTTGAGACACAAATTTGGTTTGCTGTTCTCAACATTTACACCACATCCGATTATAGCATGTAATCGATCTGAGAGCACGGTGGATTTGACAAAAACGCCACCTATCTTGACCTTATCTGCAAAGTAAATGTCATTTGGCCATTTGACTTTAATGTTACATGCTGCATACTCGGGGACTTCAGAGATGGCTTGCGTAACGGCCAATGCCGCAATATGCTGTATCATAGACACTCGTTGACCAAGTGGACTTTGTAGCGGTATATTCATATGTAGCGAGAACATGGCGCAACCTTCGGGGCTCAACCATACGTTTCCTCCTCTGCCTTTCCCGGATGTCTGCCTCCCTGCGATACATGCCACATTGATTTCCTCAGGGACGTAGAACATCATTGGGTCAAATACATCCATAGTCGTGGGAATAACATCCGTATAAAGAATGATCTTACCAAGAGAATCAGCGTCCAAATATTTCTCATATGTTTCGAAATCAAATCTTGTTGAATCAATTGGACGTCCTGTTATCACAGGAAGGAAATCATCTCGTGGTTCAGGTGCGTATTCCCCATGGGGGATAAATTGAAGTGACACGCCACGTGTAGATTTCAATATGCCATCATCATTGAATCTCGGTGTTAACGCATGGAGGAACATCATAGCACGGGCTTCTGAGACGCTTAACAGATAAGCAGGAGTAAGCGCTGGCATATCAGGCATACTACAGTCAATCCCCAGATCCTCCAAAATATCCCCAAGGACGTTAAAACGCTCATCATTAGATTGTTGAAGTAGAGCGAATGTTTCCTCGGATACAGCCAAGTCATAGGGATCTTTATCTAAGCAAATTTGCGACAACATAGCCACTCCTGCGCTTGTTTTAGAATCCACACGGACCATCAATGGCTTCTCTGACTTCATATCTATAGCGTATGTGACGTACCTAGAGTCCTTGATGTCTATATCATAGTAAAATGGTCCACATATGTAGTTTAAGTTCCAGTTTTTATATGCGATTCCTGATACAAATAGAGCACTTGATAAACGTGAACGTGGAAGGAATTGTTCATCTAGATTAGAATTAAAGCTGACTATTTTTCCTCCGTTATTGTAAAACTTCATGAACGCTTTATCGAGCCCGTCATAGAGACGCTCTGATGTAACAACAAGAAGCGCCGCATTGTCTTCCCAAGGTACCTTCATGACGTCGTCATGTTTTAAATTATAGATGACGTAACTATCGCTATTGACACATTGTTCTAAGGAATTTTTCACCTTTTCGTAATTCCTTGCTGAATCTTTTTTGCCGCAATACACTAGAATGTTCGGTGGTTTCATTGGTGTATCGAGAAATCCTCCACTTGGGGTAACTTTCGGTTTTGATTTAGCTACAGGAGAATCCGGTACAGATGAGTTTGGTCTGCCCCTATATGAAGCCGTTTCCGGCCTTCTAGGTTTTGATTGGACAATACTGGGAATGGTTTCTACAATCTCATCTTCTGAAGATGTGTCATCGTCGTCATAATCTGGGATATCACTAAGGTCATCCAGCATTGCATCATTGAACTCATCATTAACGCTGAGATCTTTTTTGGTAAATGTCTCATCCTTTCTCATAGATTCATCGTCCTTTCTCATAGATTCATCATCCTTTCTCATAGATTCACCATCCTTTCTCATAGATTCATCATCCTTTCTCATAGAAGAAGTATTGTCCTCATATATGTCATTCTCATCACTGGCAGAGGCTTGTATGCTATGTGCCTCGAGCAAGTCAATAGGTGTCCCTGTCACCTGTACTGATATCATCTCTTGTATCGTCAACATCTCATCCATAACAAGTCTCCCTTCTAGGAATGCATTTCCCAGAATTGCATAATTCTCAGAGTCGCATTCAACGATAATTCCAAATGGTGACATTCCTGGTTTCCATGCCAATGGTGTAGCGTGATTAAGAACCTTTGTTCTACGGCCGCTCGGGAGTGAGAAAGATCGTAACAGGAAATCCTGGGTGTCGTCAGGCTGGAATGCCTCCAGGAGGATCTGATGTATTCCTGTCTTGTTATTTGGGCCTATTTTACCATAGTCCAGATAGGAAGTCCATGTACTAAGATCGACTTTCATTTTCCGGCTCAATCTGACCATTTGCTTCATATTATCCTCATCTGTGAGCAAAATTTTCTCTGACCAATCAGGACATGACGCTAACAATGATGAAAATCGCCCAGATTCACTCAAAGTTGGAACAATCTTCTGGAGATTTCTAAACACGATACTAGCATCCCCAATATGTTGCTGTATAAGTCGAAGGAACTTCATTTTCTCGCGCCTCTCCCGGAATTCCAGGTAAAAGGTCAGGAATGTGTATGAGAGAGTAAACAACATCTCTAACCAGGATTCATGCACATCTGGAAATAAAACAGAGCTAATTATATGCTGGGCCAGGTAAACCTCCTTTGCAGGAAGAGATGTGATCAAAGTGAAATAAAAGTATCACAAGTTATTGTAATGTACTTGTATCTTCACTAGAGTTGAAGAGTACTTAAAAACATCTGTATTTTGCCATCTGTCTGATGGAGAGATAAATCAGAAATACAAAGTTTGCTAAAAAGTCTAATAACAGTCTAAAATACAACATTAAAGAGGCACGGAGAAAACATTCAAGTTGATTGTAAGTTTGCTGTCGCTTTTAGCACTTTACAAATACACTATATGTTGGTATTTGGGGTAATTTGTATTTTAAATAATTTAATTAATAATTTATTCTAATTTGATGTTTATCTTTTTGTGTTTACCATGCAGATTGTAAAATCAACTTGCTTGTGTCTTACTAACAATACCGGTATTATGTAATGAATTTTACAAATCGAAATGCAATGCAGTTAAAATAATTGGTATTCACATATCCCTTGGTTTTAGACCAGAGGGCATGTGACAATATTCCAAAATTACTACTACGAGAATAATTAGCTCTGTTTATATCCATAAAACAAACATAAAACACCACACAATCTCACATAACCTCAAAATGTATCATGCAGACAATTTCATGCAATATAATTTCATAGTAATCCTGAGATACAATTATCATTTAAGCAATCAATGGAACACATCTGAAATGGAAAACCTCTAAAGTGCAAAAGTCTCACTTTCAAAACCTATGGACTTAATGTTAATTGAACCTGCATAAGCAGAACATCCCTAAAGTGCAAAGGCCCCACTTTTAAAACCCATTGACTTAATGTTAATTGAACCTGCATAAGTGGAACATCACTTAGGTGCAAAAGTCCCACTTTTAAAACTCATGGACTTAATGTTAATTGAACCTGCATAAGTGGAAAATCACTTAAGTGCAAAAGTCCCACTTTTAAAACCCATTGACTTAATGTTAATTGAACCTGCATAAGTGGAACATCACTTAAGTGCAAAAGTCCCACTTTTAAAACCCATTGACTTAATGTTAATTGAACCTGCATAAGTGGAACATCACTTAGGTGCAAAAGTCCCACTTTTAAAACCCATTGACTTAATGTTAATTGAACCTGCATAAGTGGAACATCACTTAGGTGCAAAAGTCCCACTTTTAAAACCCATTGACTTAATGTTAATTGAACCTGCATAAGTGGAACATCACTTAGGTGCAAAAGTCCCACTTTTAAAACCCATTGACTTAATGTTAATTGAACCTGCATAAGTGGAACATCACTTAAGTGCAAAAGTCCCACTTTTAAAACCCATTGACTTAATGTTAATTGAACCTGCATAAGTGGAACACCTCAAGAATTGAACAGTGAACAAAAGATTAACCTCAAATGGTGAAATCTGGGTTGTCATCACTCACCTCCCAACGAGAAAGCATTTGGAAAGAATTCCCTCAGATATTTTGAGATTTAGATATATAATGTAACCTGTATATCCAAACAACTGGATAATCTGAACACCTCCCAATCTGAAAACTTTTTCCAATCCTCCCATTTTTTCTTCCTATTGAATCCCTATGTAAAAAACGCTTGAAATGTGAACACTTTCTAAGAGAATCCAAGAATCCACTTCTATTGTTCATATCTTACCTAAATTATTCAGTTGACTTTATAATCCGTTCTTATTGATGTGTCTATGGTTTCATAATAACACATCCATCTGAAAAGAGAATAAAAAGAAGTACATGTATATCACAATTCACAAAGATGAAGAAGTTATGTAACTATGGTGTAAAATGTCCCACTGCATATTTCATGGAATTGGCAAAGCAAGCCTATAAACTGGTGATTTATTGAGTTACATTGTCACTTTTGTATTAATTAACAGTATATGATAATCCAACTCATTGGAGAAGGGTCAGCCCTTCTAGCTTGCAAGCTGAACAGTTTAACTTAACCCCACTGACATAATTGAAATTGGTGTCAATCTTAATTTTTATAGCAATTTATAGCACCACATAATCTGATGGATAAATCGACAATGTT
Source organism: Owenia fusiformis (assembly GCA_903813345.2). Lineage (NCBI taxonomy): Eukaryota > Metazoa > Annelida > Polychaeta > Sabellida > Oweniidae > Owenia > Owenia fusiformis. The sequence continues at coordinate 9,285,114 of CAIIXF020000002.1, forward strand.
TCATAGAGGAGTTAGAGGCCCTCCGTTAATTTTTGAAAGCCACAAAATGAAAACAATGAGGATTGGCTCACAGCATTGCAACTCAATATTTTTAATCTCCAAGCAAGAGTTCAGTGCTGATCGTGCCTGCACATTTCTATGGCTGCAAAGAGAATGGCGGATATTCTAGCAAAAGCGATGACCTTGACCTTGAGCAACTTCAATGGCATCTAATATTGAATTTTGATCACTTTATTTGAGTTTGAAATTTGTTTGGTCTTTGGAAATAGATTTACATCTCCATATAGGACCAAACTCGCGATTCAAACTCTGAAGTGAAAAAATGGCGGCTGCTTATTTTGAATTTTGTAATCACGACATAAATCCATATGTGGCAAAATATCGAGATGGAACCCTGGGAGCCAATCCTCCTTGAAATGAAAATCAAAACTAAAATCCAAAATTAGAGACTCGGACTGAATTGAAATTACTTAAGATTTTGCAAGAACTTCCGATCAGAAGTTGCTTATTAACACCATTTCTATGCAGTTCGTTTTGAAGTGACGTCACCCCCTCACCCCCATATTCATAATTTTCAACATCTATGTGTAGATGTGATGTTTTAATCAATAAAATTGAATTTCTTTATCTTGTAGTTAGATAACAAGTTATGATATTGGTTAACTTGCCAGAGATTAATGTGATATGATTTGAAGCGTTTTAAGAAAATTTTGACACCGCCATATTGAAAATGTGTATTAATGTTGAACGGTCTTGAACCCAGTGATAATCGATCTTGACATTTTACAATTTGTTACTCCACGGAGATTTTACCTAAAAACACATCAAATACAATATTCATTACCAATTTCGATGGTATCATTTGTAAACGCTCTGATTCAATTCTTCGATGACATCTAATATTGAATTTTGATCACTTTATTTGAGTTTGAAATTTGTTTGGTCTTTGGAAATAGATTTACATGTCGCGTATAGGACCAAACTCGCGATTCAAACTCTGAAGTGAAAAAATGGCCGCTGCTTATTTTGAATTTTGTAATCATGACATGAATCCATATATGGCAAAATATCGAGATGGAACCCTGGGAGCAAATCCTCCTTGAAATGAAAATCAAAACTAAAATCCTAAATTAGAGACTCGGACTGAATTGAAAACATGACCATTCCATTCATCGATCCTGACTTACTCTACCGAGCTGACAGAAGTCAGCTCTGGGAAGTTCCGTTGGCATTGCAATGAAGAGAAGTTTATGAGCGCATGCGCAACAAATTAAAAGATGGTGCGCGCCGGAACAGAAATTTCTCCAATTTAACTGCAAATTACACAACAAATAGGACTTGTTGACACCACGCGTCAAAAAAAGGGCAAGTAATATTTAATCATCTTCCTAAATACCGTTACTTATGCCAGCGCACCAGCTGGAAGTTGGGGAAAAACGCTTCACAAGCCGGTATATTCTAACGGTGTGTCAGCTGGCTTTTGAGCCAGCAGTGTTCAGTAAATCCTGAGTGACAGATGAGAAATGTTGAACTTGAATGTTCTTTTTCAACCATGAAAAGTGAACATAAAATAGCGTTGCATTGTCATTATTTTGTTTGGTATATTGAATAAGATCATCTTAGATGTATTTAACAATATGTTTAAATGGCTGTTTGTTTGTGATTGATTCATAAAACAAGCAGGCAAGAAGAATAATGTAAAATTTTGGCGTACCTGGAAACGTTGACCTTGACTTTTTCGTCGCAAGAGGGCGCGTTTCAAACCACTTCCGTCACGAGAAAAATAAAATCCGAACTTCCACTTTTTCGCAATTTAGGTCTCTAAAAGGGTGAAATCATTGCATAAGACAAGTGAGTATTATTTAGATAAACAACACTCAACATTAATTGATAGAAATTGTCTGTTTCGATGCTGGCTTGTAGATTTTTTTATTTTTTATTTGATTCAGCTGGAAAGTAACATTTTGGTAATAAATTGCTATACCTGCACATGTTATTTTCTGGTACAAAATAAAGTATGAAGGCATGTGTCAATTTCCTTGCTTTTTTCAGGAAAATATCATTACATTGTCTTCCTTTAGAATATCTGGTAGGCGTTCAATGGGACCTCCAGGAAATTCTGATATTTCACACTTTCTATTTTTCCAAATTTTCTTTCAAAGTTTCCAGACAACACAGGAGCTACCATTGACCTGTTTCTAGATATTCTAAAAGAAGACAGTGTAATGATACTTTCCTGAAAAAAGCAAGGAAATACACACATGCCTTCATACTTAATCTTGTACCAGAAAATAACATGTGCAGGTATAGCAATTTTTTACCAAAATGTTACTTTCCAGCTGAACCTTAAGGTGACATTTAAGGACAGGGTGCATGTTGGGAAATTTTCTGCATTCCTCAATTGAGTCACATGTTATTTTTCAAGCAAGAATAACTCCTTCCCCACATTGTCTACATCTTCCAAATTTGCACAAAGAGTGCACTTATGTGCCTAGAAAAGCCTTGTGAGAAGGTTTGTTTTGTAAAATGTATAAAAAATGAAAAAATTCAGTGAAAAAAATTTCTGAAAATTTTCTGATTTTTTTCACCGTATTTTCTTGTTTTTTATACACTTCATCAAAACATTCTTCTCACAAATCTTTTCTAGGCACATAAGTGCACTCTTTGTGCAAAACTGGAACATATAGGCAATGTGGGGAAGGAGTGATTCTTGTTTGAAAAATAACATGTGACTCAATTGAGGAATACAGAAAATTTCCCATCATGCACCCTGACCTTAAGTTAATCAAAAGTACAAAAACATGGGAGCCATATTTTTTTGATAAAGTCAGAAGATTTTGTATACTGTTTTCCTTGTATGTGAATGCATATCCTGACTAAAGAGACACATAAAAGAAAACCTCACATTTAAACGCATTTTTCATAACTATGAATTGGAGGTGTACGGCTCCCAAAAGCTAGCATGAAGAGTGCGAAGTGAGGCTATTTTTTTAAAGTTTCAAGGAGTAGCCTTGCAACAGACACACATTTGCAAGAATTCAAAATTTCCAGATATAGTCTTACCTTACCAAGGAACAACGAAGGAGCACGAAAATGTGTACTTCTTGCATTGTTAGAGTATAATAAAGCTCAAACCATTGTGAATTCTAAATATTTCATGTCTACCATTTTGTTTCCTGGAACTATTTTTTAGTCCAGAGTTATCTTCATTCATGTTTCCATTGTTTATCATTCATAAAGCCTCTATCATGTATCTATCATGATAATTACACTGTAATAGATAAAACATACAAGTGATAATCCATGCCACTTGGTGTAGTCACAAAACTTGCATGAGGATTAATCAGGAAGTCTAGAAGTAGTTCCGGCAAACAAAATGTGGACATGAAATATTTAGAACATTCAACTTCCAATAATACTGTGTAATACCTTTCATAAGAGTGTCTCTGAAACCAACTGATGTAATACTGTCAATCTAACGATTGTCTCCGTTTCTCTATCAATTATAGTTTCTAGTAATTATATCAATATAATAAACACAGTGTCAATTGCCATATGAGTATCTCTATAAAACTGTCGCACTTTGCTTTGAGTGTCTCTTTTACCTTATTACAAGAGTCTCTAGGAACTAAACCAATGCTCTAATCAACATAATGTTACTTTACACCAATAGTATCTTTGGGGGATCAGATAGAGGGGGGGATTTATATGTCTTTACGATGGAACAAATTCACAATAACTCGTGTACTTGAAAAAACTAAACTCAGAACCCCAGTAATAAACTGGATATTATATCTCTGGAGAATAAAAAATGGGAAAATTTGGAGTCATAAGAATAAATTCAAGTAGCATGTCTTATCATGTCTTATATACACGTGATCCCCCCTCCATCCGATCCCCCCTCCATCCGATCCCCCCTCCATCCAATATTAATTTATTTAGATTATTTTTGTATAACGCATGGAAACTAATTTTAAAAAGTGAGCAATGTCATTAGTATTGTGATAATAACGTCCCTTATACCTATTTATTACAGGTCGTGTAGACCATTGTTGCCCGATTTATAGCGAAAACATTGACTTTTGCACGTTGGTGATGATGCGCCTTTTCTAATAGATCTCATATCTTAGAAGGGTATCACTTCAAAAAAGAAATACTAGATGACCTAACATGTTTTGCCATTCACTGCGCCTATTCATTTGGCAATTCAGTTGTAAATTTTCTCTTAAAAAAATAAATCTTCCAAATTTGTTGAGTTTTCTTGCAGAAATCGCCTAATCCCCGTCCATCCATTTTGTATGATCACCGGGCGTGATCATTTCAATTAAAATTCAATCTGTAAGAAGTATAAATTGAAAGAAATATGAAGTGAAGCCATGTGAAAAATTCATTTTTTATGTTTAAATATCTCTAATTGAGTGATAAACATTCAAAACATTCCAATGTTTCAACATGTTCTTTTAACTATACCCCTTACTATATACAATTAATTTCATTCAATTTGAACCAGTATACAGGGTGGTCCAAAAAAAGTGAACCCCTGCAACAGGCTACATTTTTCTTAATACATGCATGAATTGGCTCATATTATCACATGTTGTAGAGAAAGGTCTAAAATTTTGGTTGATGCCATAATTTATTCTCAGTCTTAAATTTTGAAGAAATTACAAGCATTTAACAAACATGCCTGGAAATTAGATATTGTACAAAATTTTACAAATGTGATTCTCGGAAATTGTTGAAACACATTGGATGATCTTAAACAGCTTTCAGTTAGAGATACAAGTTTGAAAGCCTACCATATGACAAAAGGGACATTATTCAAGCAGAAAACACATTTCACACTTTCATTGATCATTTTGAAGCATTTTTAACTGTTCAACAGTTCAGGGGTATGTAACCTACACCAACAGTTAGAGGGGGGCCTCTTATGGAAGAAAGTTGCCCCCTGTGACCAGGAATCTGATGACCCCTTCATCAAATATCTTTAAAAAATCAAAAGAAAATCTAATATTCAATGTTTTGAGCCATATATCATTAGAATTGGTCCATGATTTATGAAGATATTGACATTTCAAGATCATATAGGGGTATGTCCATGATTTCACTGGAAAATGTTTTTGTCTGTGGAAGCTTAGCACATCTCTTTGGATCACAATAACTTTGCAACTAACAAATGTACGATGCTAGTTTTAAGCCATAATGTGCAGGATTTAAAATTGAACAAAGTCAGAAAATATTAGTTCTTTAAGACTGCAGCTTAAAATATTCTCAGGGGAAAGGTGTTAAAGGGTTGAAGAATCGCAGATATTGAAAATCACAATTTGTCCATTTTCAGTAATGTTTGGTTAGGGCTTATAATTTCTGCAAATTTCAAGACTAAGAAAAATGTATGGCACCAACATAAATTTAAGACATTCCTCTACAACATGTGAAAATATAAAAGAATTCCTGCAAGTAATAAAGGAAATATGGCCAGTTGCAGGGGTTCACTTTTTTGGACCACCCTGTATATTGAGATAGACATCACTTTATTATCGCAAGCCCAGGTGAAGCCTTTACAAAATAAGACGTTACGCCGTTAGTGTATTATATGTTCTCCTTTATTATTCATTGCTTTAACTAAATAAAACTAAATATTCGAGTTAAAATAAATAACAAATAATACATTTAACAATCCTTAATATTTTCCCGTCTGTGTATATCAGTTGAATATGACAAGGGGCTCTGTGACAGAGTCTAGAATGATGGTGCGACAACGAGAGTGCAGGGCCGAAAAGTGCGACAAAAAAGAAAACAGGTAGTGTTTGAAATGTCTGCTTTCTGGTGATTCTAAATCTGTAAATCGTGACACAACCTTTTTGAATATAAAATTGTATTGAAGCGCACATTAATCTGAACAAAACTTGAAATATTTAAGAAGATATTCCACGAATATTAAAACTTTTGCAATAACTTGGAGGAGCATTGCACGTATTTATCGCGGAAATCTTAGCATTTTCGTCGGTAAAATGAACAATTACAATGTTACGCCATGATGTACAGTATCTGACGTCGTATCACTATGTTTTCGAAAATTGCCTGAAAGGCCTCCTCACACGTTATTAAGGAAAACATATCTACGCATTTTGTGCATTTAACCATTTGATAACATATTGTGGATCTTATCTTAATTTGTTAATGTGAATTCGCACCTTCATTTGCATGGAAGACTTTGATAAAATCCTTTTTTGATGATTTTTGTTAGAAAGCTGATGTTTGGCTATAAGCTTAGAAATTCCAAATTGAACAGTCTACTAAGAATACCATGTTGTAAATATTGTTTTCTTTATAATATGTCGAGCTAGGACTGCTCAAACAAATTCGCTTTTTGTAGCTACAAGTATTTAATTTCAATAGATGATGAACTTCTCGATATAAAAAATTACCCTCATAAGACATTGTTGCAATGAATGTGACACTCCGCATTCCCAGGCCCGCATTATGTATTCTCGAAGAAAGCCATCATGATAAACCATTACATCTCATTTCTTATCAGCCCTGTGTTTCAGGTGAAACAGAAAGATGCTTTGAGTATCAGAATGGAAGAAAGCATATATTTGCATTGATGATGTACAGATAGTTATTATTTTATATAGTGTTTTTAGTTGTACGTGGAAACCTATTCTAACAAGGAAGGATATTGCAACTTTTTTCAAGATGCTAAAGTTGCAATTTTCGTTATTTTGTTTCATTGTAAAGACGCACCTGTGAAAGTGTGTCGCTGGTACAAAGGAGTAGTTGTAAATCAATTTAAGATACACATTTTTTAAACTTGTACGTGAACGTGTAGAATTATGGACCTGATGGATTTTTATCGTACCTAACAAGAGGTATGATATTGTAGTCAGCTTGACGGGCGGCGGGCGGCGTCTCACTTTTCAGCTTGTCTACAGGTTTCCAGCCAAACCATTTGAGGGATTCATCTGAAATTTTCAGGGATGTTTCTACATATCAAACTCAAGAACTGATTAGTTTTTGGGCATTCTGGGTAAATTTTAAGGTGGCCATTTTGGATTTTCCGTCCTAAAATCTTCACTTTCAAGACTTGTCTACAGGTTTTCAGCCAAACCGTTTGAGGGATTCATCTGAAATTTTCAGGGATGTTTCTACATATCAACGTCAAGAACTGATTAGTTTTTGGGCATTCTTGGTAAATTTTAAGGTGGCCATTTTGGATTTTCCGTCCTAAAATCTTTACTTTCAAGACTTGTCTACAGGTTTCCAGCCAAACCTTTAGAGGGATTCATCTGAAATTTTCAGGGATGTTTCTACATATCAACGTCAAGAACTGATTAGTTTTTGGGCATTCTGGTTAAATTTTAAGGTGGCCATTTTGGATTTTCTGTCCTAAAATCTTCACTTTCAAGACTTGTCTACAGATTTTCAGCCAAACCATTTGAGGGATTCATCTTAAATTTTCAGGGATGTTTCTACATATCAACGTCAAGAACTGATTGGTTTTTGGGCATTCTGGGTAAATTTTAAGGTGGCCATTTTGGATTTTCCGTCCTAAAATCTTGACTTTCAAGACTTGTCTACAGGTTTCCAGCCAAACCATTTGAGGGATTCATCTGAAATTTTCAGGGATGTTTCTACATATCAACGTCAAGAACTGATTAGTTTTTGGGCATTCTGGGTAAATGTTAAGGCTGCCATTTTAGTTTTTCGTCCTAAAATCTTGTCTATCGAGGCTTGTCTACAGGTTTCCAGCCAAACCGTTCAAATTTTTACATATGTTACACAGTGATAAGTTCTAGAGCTGATTAACTTTTCTGCGGCCATCTTGCTTTCTTGGTCAACAAGACCACAATGCTGTGTTTTAGGTACGATATTGTTCATGTCTGTGCCTTGTTTCTTCATTTTGTTACTGTTAATACTTGGCCGGTTGAGTATTTAAAGGTATACATGTCCCAGGTTTTGGTAAGTGGGGGGTCAAACCTCCCCCCTCTCCACACATACACTTTTTATCATGCTTAAGTAACTTTGCATTGTAATGACAAGGGTGTTATAAACGAGACACAAGGATGATAAGGTAGGGGTACAATATATTTCCGCGCTTGTTTGGTTTGCTTATCTATCAATTTTCTTGATTTTGTCGGCAAAAAAACCCAAGTGAGGATGATTGCTATCCATCAGTGTGAATTATTGCTTTAAAGGATAAGTGTGACCTTTTAAAGTTAGTTTTAAATAAATTCACAATATTTTGAACAAAAGTCCTTCAAAAACATTTTTGAAATTAATAAAAAGTTTCACATTTCACACTTTGATAACATTGGATAAGACAACAATATAAGCCAAAGTTTTTTTTTTAAAACAATAGTAGGTTTATTTCATTGATTTATTTTTCATAGCATAATACACAATCATGCGGCAAATCGCCTTCTGGCATTTTATGTCCGCTTTCAATTACAATGTTACATATAGATATACGAAAAATTCTAGAAAAATAAAACACACCCACTGTTTAGAGTTACATTGCAGTTCGAAACTGAGGTACAAATCTTAGACAAGGAAGTGCAAATCAAGATCGCTGAATAAAATAAAGGATAGTCTACAGACAGATAGAAGACTTTTAATTTTCCCCCAAAATATTTGACTTCTAACAAACAGCGAATTATCGAAAACAAACGGCGATTTAGGACACTCGCCCCCTGCTATTGAAAGTCCAGTAATTGTGTGCAGGAAAGGATAGGTATCGATAGGGTGAACTGAATTCAACAATGTTTTTCTCTGAAACTAATTATTGAAAACATTCTGTAAAAAAACACGTCCTTTATGTAATGTTGACTGATTGGCAACAATTTAATGCAAAAATTCGTTATATATATTTTACATAACTGTTTTTGTTAACATTTTTTGCGTTATAGTGCAATTGTTTTTTGTTCCTTTCTACCAATTCTTGAGAATGAAATAAAATGTCTTTCTGAACCTTGTTGGAATAAAATAGCATATACAACATTTTCTTAGACCTCTCATTATTACAGTTATACAAAGGAAATTTTGGTTGATTTTACAAAAAGTTTGCAAAAACTTAAAACAAAACCCCCCAAAATATATAAAAATTAAGACAAACATTTTATTTCATTAACAAGATACTTTTTTAAAATCAACCAAACTTTCCTTTGTATAATTACAATATTGAGAGACCTAAACACATTTTGTTTATGTCATTTTGTTCCAATGAGGTTCGGATAGATGTTTCATTTCATTCCGAACATATGATACCAAGAACAAAAGAAGTGTCTGATGTGTTTTTTAAAACAAAATAGAGAAAAGGATATATAATGTTACCATCCAAAAGATGACCATTAAATTAACGATGTGTAAAAGTTTCAGAATGTTTTGGTGACTGGTTTAAGAGAAACATGTGTTCAAAAAGTTCACCATATCGATACCACTCCTTTCCTGTTTTTTTTCCCACAGGAGGGACATAATGATCAATAGACTGAATTCTCAGGAAATTCAGTCTATGGGATATAGACTAGACCACGCATCACTCATCATCACTTATTTTTCAAAGAACATTCATTGATGACATCGCTATTGGAAACAAAATGGCCAATTCAACAATTTTTCATTTACTTAGCCCATATTCAGAATTATTAATGTATTATTGTACATACATATTTCAGATGCAAGATGAAGTTACATGAAGTTTGGACCTCCCTGGTTTTGATCTGTTTCTCCACAGTCACTGCCAATAGACTCAGCCTTCTAAAGAATGTAGATGACTTCATGAATACATGCATGGATGGGCAAAATCACAAGCTTCAGCCAGGGCCAGAGGAACTGCAGTTTCAAACAGTAAGTGACTGAAGGCACGCAGGTGCATCCTGCCCCCCCCTTCCTTGCCCAAAATCCTGCAGTTTTTCATAATTTTGAACACTTTTGAAGTGATTTTGGGCAAGAATTGCCTCATGTAAATCCCTTATGGAATTTTTTGAAAAGTGAACCCCCTTGAAAAAAGCCTGGCATGTTTTACCCAAGGCATTTATTTCAGTGATATATCTAAGTATCGAGAGATTCAATTACTTTTGATTTTACCTGAACTGTCACTAAAAAAATTTTCAATTTTATTTTTCTAGTGATAAATATTTTATTTGTTCAGAATTTATATTTCTTTACACTGTTTCCCATGTTATAAAAACTTTTATCATGTTGTCAATCTTGCAGTATCTCAAGTATTTCACAGTACTAAACGTTGATTTAAGTCTAATAGTTGAGTTCAGTATTCTAAAACATCCTCATGATTTCCATTTGCAGCTGCTTGAAAATGAGATGAATGATAAAAATAGGCACAATCACGTGGTACTAACTTCGACCGTTAATTTGAATTTTTGACCTACCAGATGTTTGAAAATCAAGGATTGCGAGTCTCATACTGCACCGTTTTTCTTCAAACTTGTTCCATTCAAAGCAAAACAAAAATGCCTTTCTGTTGGTACATTATTCTGCTATTCAGAGTCCCTACTTTCAGCAGCATTTGGGTCCCCAGCTGTGAGAAGGGCTTCTCACAGCTGGAGACCAAAACGCTGCTAAAACGAGGGACTCTTTACAATAAAGCAATGTACCAACAGAAAGGCAATTTTGTTTTGCTTTGAAAGATCAAGTTTGAAGAAAAACGGTGCAGTATGAGACTCGCAATCCTTGATTTTCAAACATCTGGTAGGTCAAAAATTCAAATTAACCATTGAAGTTAGTACCACGTGACAATAGCAATTTTAGTCGGAATGAGAATTTTGCACCTACTTGAGAGAACACTGAAAAATCAAGGATTGCGAGTCTCATACTGCACCGTTTTTCTTCAAACTTGTTCCATTCAAAGCAAAACAAAAATGCCTTTCTGTTGGTACATTATTCTGCTATACAGAGTCCCTACTTTCAGCAGCATTTGGGTCCCCAGCTGTGAGAAGGGCTTCTCACAGCTGGAGACCAAAACGCTGCTAAAACGAGGGACTCTTTACAATAAAGCAATGTACCAACAGAAAGGCAATTTTGTTTTCCTTTGAAAGATCAAGTTTGAAGAAAAACGGTGCAGTATGAGACTCGCAATCCTTGATTTTCAAACATCTGGTAGGTCAAAAATTCAAATTAACCATTGAAGTTAGTACCGCGTGACAATAGCAATTTTAGTCGGAATGAGAATTTTGCACCTACTTGAGAGAACACTGAAAAATCAAGGATTGCGAGTCTCATACTGCACCGTTTTTCTTCAAACTTGTTCCATTCAAAGCAAAACAAAAATGCCTTTCTGTTGGTACATTATTCTGCTATACAGAGTCCCTACTTTCAGCAGCATTTGGGTCCCCAGCTGTGAGAAGGGCTTCTCACAGCTGGAGACCAAAACGCTGCTAAAACGAGGGACTCTTTACAATAAAGCAATGTACCAACAGAAAGGCAATTTTGTTTTGCTTTGAAAGATCAAGTTTGAAGAAAAACGGTGCAGTATGAGACTCGCAATCCTTGATTTTCAAACATCTGGTAGGTCAAAAATTCAAATTAACCGTTGAAGTTAGTACCGCGTGACAATAGCAATTTTAGTCGGAATGAGAATTTTGCACCTACTTGAGAGAACACTGACTAATTGAGTATCATATTCTTTGACAATTTTGAAGGGAAATATAACTGATTTTTTCATATGATTTGTTATTTTTATTTTTCAAAATTGGTACATGGCTGTACCTATCAAACCTCTCTATCCACAAGACAACGCAACAAAACAATATCTGTCAAACACCTGTATTATGTCAATAAGTGTTTCATCGGTTTTTGTAATCTCAAACAATTTTTCGACTGACTCTTTCTCTATTTATTTCAGTGTTTCCCCTGGAAAGATCGAGCTTGTTGCTCAAAAGATGTCACTGCTGAGTTTCAGTCACCAGGTGTCACTAAATGGCTTGGCTTTGAATGGAATCACTGTGGTGGTATGACGGAGAAATGCAGAAAACATTTTATACAAGATTTATGTTTCTATGAGTGCTCACCAAATGTTGGTCCATGGTTAGTTAAGGTGAGTGATATGAGTATATGTAGTGACATATCGCAAAATGAGACACGATTTGAGACCATAGAGACCAAGATGCCTTAAGTTTCTGTCACATTTGCTCTAGAGAAAATATACATTGTGCCGCATATTCCTATATTTTCCTATATTTTATGCTGCATATTTCTCTTGATTTTGGGAAGCTACCGTTGATGTATGTTTGCTGTAGATCAAATGTGACTGAGGCATTAGTCCCTAACTCTCATACTAAAATACCTCACAAAAATCGCTACAGCATGCACTTTGCACTGTCAGTTGAGATTGATACAAATCTTCTTTTCTATAAAAAAGCTAGGAAAGATGGCTTGTCTAGTAAGAGGCAAGTAGAGTTCCAATTCTAAGTTGTACACTCAACCCTTAACATTTTTAAAAGGCAATAACTCACAATGTGAGTGATATTTTTTCTAACTGTAATATTTACAGAAAATAATGTTAATGGTAAATATTGATTTTTTTTAAATTAATGAATACAATTTATGGATTTGGTATCTACATGCACTTTCATGCCACAAGTCTATCCTCTACTTATGTTATACTATTTCAGGACAGCGATAGAGAGTGGAGGAAGGAGCGTATGTTTGAAGTCCCACTTTGCGAGAGTGAGTGCCTAACTTGGTGGGATGATTGCAAAGAAGAGATGACCTGCCTTGATAACTGGATGAGAGGATTTAATTGGACAACAGGTACATGCCCTTAAATTTAATTGGATAACAGACACACACCCTTAAATTTAATTGGACAACAGGTACTCTCCTTTAAATTTGATTGGACAACAGGTGCACACCCTTTTATTCCTTTGAACTCTTTATGAATTCATTATACGATAAACTCGGGGAGAAAATTACTGGAAAGATTGAAAGGAAAATCACTGGAAAAAAATGTTAAGAAAATCAATGGGAAAAATTGTAAGGAAAATTACTAGAAAAAATTGTAAGGAAAATTACTGGAAAAATTGTAAGGAAAGTTAATGGGAAAAATTGTAAGGAAAATTACTGGAAAAAATTGTAAGGAAGAATTGATCAGCTTTGACAACTTGATGAAAGGAGAACAGTAAGTCACATCTATCTGTAAGCTAGAGACTCGAGTAAACAAAAAGTGTCAATCATTTATATCAAATTTTTTGGTATCAAGTTGTTATTGAAATAATCATTTAAGGTTACCATAGAAACTTATTATTTGTTTACACTTCCAGGTACAAATACTTGCCCAGATGACATGAAGTGTCAACCTTTTATAGTTGCCATAGAAGCAATCATTTAAGGTTGCCATAGAAACTTATTATTTGTTTACACTTCCAGGTACAAATACTTGCCCAGATGACATGAAATGTCAACCTTTTAAGGACATGTTTAAAGATCATCGGAGATTTTGTGAACAAGTGTGGGACTTCTCGTACAAAGTTGTACCAGATGGTGACGATAATTGTTTCAAACTCTGGTTTGACCCAAAAGACTATAACGGGAGTAACCCAAATGACGCGGTGGCACGTAAAAAGGCTCAAGCATATACCATACTACTTTCTTCAAATCTCGCTACCTTAATCTGCATTCCGGTTGTATCTGTTGTCGCGGGTCTGCTCAGTGCCATAGTTCTGTTATAAAGAAAACTTGATATTTTGTCGCCAAATATTAAATGTGATTCCAATAGGGTAAAGCTGGAGTAATTAAATTCTTTGTTTACCAGTATTTTGTTTTTTAAAAAGATTAGAGAATAACATTTTTTCTTTTCATTATAATCTCGTTTGGCAATTGAGGACATCAAGTTCAATATATGGTCTAACTTCTGACCCTCAACAGGATGTTAAACAAATGATTAACTTTTAATGGCCTATGAATAATAAAACACATATTCCTCTTAAAATAGATGAAATCTGCTAGGATCATGTATAGCTTGTCATATAATAATGTCATATAATAAAATTTTATTTATTTGCCTTAGCCTATTTGAATAACAAACCAAATAGGACACACATCATGTAAATACTTGTTATTTAAGTCAAGTTATTTAGTTGTATGGCTGTATGTATTAAAACCAGGACATAAGTGTTGACTGTGAATTCTCTAATTTAGTTTAGAGCATGTAAATTTGAGTATGCATTTGAAATTTGAGTATGCATCATATAAGATTTGAGTATGCATATGAAATATGAGTATGTATATGAAAAATGTAAGTTTTAGTGACTCTTTTGCACCAAGAAGTATATGGTATAGATCCCTAGATCACCATAGATTTTTGGAATTAGGCAGATCAGCTGAACATTTGCTATTATGTGTGGGGGTATAATATAAGACTTTGGAAGAAAAAGATTTTGTATCAATTCTGCGATTGTGCAGTTCTGATGGCTCGATGTACTATAACTGAAAAGTACAACGCAATATTTTATAATAAGTGTACACATTTTAGTAACTACATTACTACTGTACACTACATCTACACAAAATTTTCTAAAGGTGCTTTTAATCATGAATTGCATTGAAAACAATGTATCTGTCTGGGATAAAAAATACAATATTTGGTGAAAATTAGTTTTCTGTAAAAGATGGCTTAAAGTTATTGCCCAATAGCTATTGAATAATAATCAGGTAATGAAATTTTAAAATGTTGATTTGAAAACCACTTGGATTCCATTTGAAAGCCAAATTTTTTCGCTAACGCAACAATCATCTACCCTCTCCTCATTTCAATATTAACTTCATTCTCCAACAATTGTTGACAACTTGACAACGCCCTTAAATCACCCTGATCATGTATAAAGCTGATTTTTCTCTTTAAAAAACAAACCAAAAACAGCGATTGATGTTGTATGTTTTGATAAAAAAAGGAATAAAAAAAAATGTATTTCCATTTTTCTACAGTGTATTTTATAATTTTACTAATATTTGCCACAATTTCTCATCTTGTTAGTTGTATAGTATCCGACTGTTGACCTTTCCGAAGGTGGACTGGATAAATTGTGCACCTCTACTGCAACAGAATTTCAGCATTATTACGTTTTACTGGAGGTGTTGTAAAATGAAAAGCATATTCATGTTTTCTTAAATTTTGTTTCCAATATTGCAAAAATATGCTTGAATATTCATGTTTTTAGACTTTTACTGACCTTTGCTAAATTATAAAAAGTATTAACTTCACTTAGATTTCAATCTGGAAGATATTAAAACTGCATGTGGTCTTACACTCCCCTCCAAAAGTTTGGAAACACAGGCTTCCCATTGGATACCTTAAACATGTAGTCCAATGGAAGGAGATGAGTTTTCCGAACTTTTTGAGGGAGTGTATCTTTGTATTGCACTGTTTCATAGCAACTGGGGCTGGTGTAAACAGTAAAACATTTTGTACATGTATGTATATTGTATAATATAAATATGCTGTAAATACATATAATTAAGAATATACACGTGTATATTACACAATTATGGGGAGAACTGGGATTTTAGTAAGTGTGGTACATCCATTTGGCAAAATGTCAGCATAAAAGGAGTGGCATATATTTTATTTTTAAACCCCAAAAAATATTTCATTTAATCTGGCATGTCCCATACCATATTATATTTGCCACCAACACTGATTGCCAATTTAAGTACATTTTAACCAATCATGTAATAATAAGGTCATGTTATCATGAAGTAATGTCATCAAATTTTCACGGAGTCATGATTTTGTGTTATCGTGAAGTCCTGTCATTTTGCTATCATGAAATCATTCAATTTTTCAGTGAAGTACAATAACGAGTCAATTCTGTAACTGGGTCATAATGGCAGAGCTACAGCAAAAATTACCCAGAATTAATTATGGCACATAAAAGAATGTGAAAGAAGGTTAAGTTATTATTTTACCATTATGTAAATCAATTATTTTTCTTGTGACATTATGAAGAGCCAGGAGTGTTGGCAATTCTACAGGGATACATTTCATAGTGCATGTGGTAAACACTAAATAATACAACAAATACTACACAATGTGGTTGGAAAACTAAACACTGCTTTCATGTTATTTTTATTTATGTACAATGAGGATGGATTGTAAATGAAATATCTTTTTAGATACTCAAGCAAGTCAAACAATTCAGCCAGTCAAGCATTTCTCTACATGTAAGTCAAACACCTATGTTTAGTCAAGCACCTCTGTAAGACAATCAGTCCTGTAAGTCAAACACCCCTACTAGTCGAATTGGTTCAATTCAAAGGTAACAACATGACACAGACAGCATCCACCTCTACTGCTTGTGACTAGGTTGGTTAAAATCATGGGGAGTAAGTCACCCCCCTCTTATATTCTGTAGCCTAATATAGAGAATGTTAGGGGGGGTTACTCTCCTTGGTTAAAATTGAGCAAACTTGGATCCTTAATCAGGAGATGGATGGCATTTAAGTTTATAATTGATACTCGCTTGATCATGATTTTTTTTGGCACTGTGTATGGTTCATGATCACAGCTCTATATATACATGTAAAGGTCCAACTGTGTCTCCCGGTACTCCTATTTCTTTCAAAGCATTTCGTCTAGTGCACCCTCGGGTATTAGGATGCCAGTGTTTCGTTTAGTACACAATCCCCGGGTATCAACGAAACATAGTTCAGCTCCGGGTTCAGTTGCATATAACCCTAATTGATAGATGCATGTCCCATTTGCGTCCGCCTCGTTTGCAGTCTCAGTGCAACAATATAAACCCTAACAAAAAGCAAATATAATATGTTAGTGTGTATATAGAGGTTATGTAATGGGAGGGATGGAATATGAACTTTATTCCGAGGGAAAATATGGTATTTACACTCGGGCTGTTGCTCTCAGTCAATATGATATTTTCCGTGGCCAATATCATATTTTTTCGAAAAAAATCATATTCCATCACGACTATCAATAAACTATTCGATGCAAACCCAATAGAGCCGTTTAATTGCAGAAATTATTCTTGGCCTGTAGAGCAGTGATTTCCAATGTTTTTGCAGACTTCTACAACCATCTAACTGTCGACCTAGTCCCTTGTGACTTACCCAGATTTTACATTTAATAAAAATTCAAACACGTAAAACGAGCATCTTATAACTAATCCCAGTTCAAACTTACACATTTAGGATGAGTGCGAAAAGACTGATGACAGCCATTACGATGAAGACGATTCCGTCAAATATCTGTAGTGTGGCCGAATAGATGGCGTTGAAGGAAGAACTGCCCACTACTTCAGCCAGGTTCTCAGCACACGCAATCCCAGCGAATACAGCCCCTAGAAAATTGTGCTCATTATACATACATATTTCATTGATATATCATTATTTCACCAGGGTTTTATACGATCCACAGTTAACCTAGGATGAAGAACTAGGTTTAACCGATAATACGAAACGATCTCAGTAAACCATGCCAGTTGATAAAGTGCAATACAGGAATCGATCATTTTCAATCGTCGAACCCTATCTTTCCGAACCAGTCAGACATGATGTGCAGGAAATTAAAATATTCCCACTGTTTTTCAAATTAAAGTTTGGAAATGACTGAGACTAACATATATATTTTATGCTAGTCTCAGGAAATGATAATCACGGGATTTGAATGTCTTTGGGAAAAATAATTTTGAATTTTACCACCTAAAATATGATGAGAATAAGCAGTTATGTTGAATAAAAAGAGAATGAAAATGTATTATTTTTTTGAAGTTTTTGTTATTGTTTCATAAGCAACTAACTAACTGCAGGTGATATCTTTTACCCGTAGTCATCAGGAAAGTGACGGGAAAGCATACTATATCACTGGCGGATTTTGAGCCTTTTTGGGCCCCTAAAAGCCAAAAATGGCTCTTAAATTCCCGGGGGTTCACTCCAATATACCTCTTAATACCTATGTGCCGCGCCAAAGACCCCATTTTTGAGCATTTTTCCATGTCAATTTCCTCTCAAGATTGAAAGTTTCCATGTATATTTCCTCTCACACTTATAAAAGGGAGTAAATTTCCTGAAACATAGGTATATTAACTCCAAAATCCACGTTTTAGATGATTTGTCCCTGACTTCGCCAACTTATTTCACCAATTTATTGAAATTATTATTATTATATTGAAATTTTGAAGGAAAACTGATTTTTGACTTAAAAAGGCTCTCTCTTCGACAAATTTTCCATGTTTTTTTCCCCTGAGATTGGCCAGGTTCCATGGTTTATGCCCTAAGCCAAAATTTCCCGTGCTGCACATACCTACCCAAATTATTAAGAGTACACCCCCGGGCTTAAATTATCAAAATATGTGCCCAATTTTTGGTTTTAGGGGCTCACATTTTTTACTGACTCAAAATTTGCCCCCCACCTTGTTAGCTTCTAGATCCGCCAGTGCATGATTTATAAATCGCCAAGCACAAACAGGTACATCGTCCAATAGTGTAACCAACTTTTTAGAGGTGGGAGGGGGGTGTATTCGTGAGGCTTACCCATTTCGTTTGGATGTATGATCTTAGACATGTTAGATCTGCACATCAGGATCACTAGTCCACTTCCAATACTTATTAATGGCACTGTAAAGAACAAAGATAAACACAAATAGAATAAACAAATTGTTCTGAAATTAACCTATTTTTCTCAGCGATAGTTTATAACGTGCTGTACGAGAAAATCTTTTCGGTTATCAAGATGAAGACCATACCAGAGGCATGTTTTATATGTCTCTGATCATACCGAAGAGATGAAGATTCGTTGGAAGAATTTTTCTCACGGCATATTAAAACAGTCTGTTCATTACGTTTATGTAAATTAAATCTTAGTTTGCTGAAAATTTGTTAATATTGTCAAACACGTGGATAACGCGTTATCTAAAATAAGATATCTAGTTACCAAAACTTTGGAGGGGAGTGTATTACTGATATACTCACCGAAAAAAAACCATCAGTTCATTGTCAGTGAAGGGAATGTAGATGAACTTAGCTAAGCAGGAGATACAGCCGACCAACGCCAGGACACTATCGGGGACCCTGTTTTGGAAGAGTTTGACAACGATAACGTTAAAGATCTCCCCAGCGAGTATATCAATGCTGAAAAAGTAGCCAAGGATCACCGGATCGAAACAGATGGGCGACTTCATGATTTTTAGTGTAAATACGTCACTGTCGGTGTATGAAAAAACATGAAGGATTAATACACCTAGAAGAAGGAATAATTTCCATTGGCGGCCATCTTTGGTTTTGACCAAATACGGAGCTAATGTATTTTTTATATGGTCACATGATATGATTTTTACACCTTTTTTCTTAATGACTGTCTCAGGTACTCCGAAGTGGATGTACAGTAAGTTGACGACATCAATGCACAAAACAATGACGTAGGGCCACGTGAATCCGAGGGCGTCTATCATATATCCAGACGCCGTAGTTGAGGCAGCCGCAGCAATTCCCATACAACTTGCGAGCGCCGTGATTCTAAATGAGCGGTTCTTCTTTTCGATTACATCACTGATATAAGAAAAAGTATTGGCGATGATGAGTATAAATCCGCCAGACAACCCATTAACAAAGCTACCCACGAACAACCAGGGTATATCCAAATTGAAATAAATAACAATGGTATAGTTGATGTGATTGAAAAGCCCTCCGAAAATGGCTAATAGGAGCGTAGGTTTTCGGCCAACTTTGTCACTCAACGCTCCAATGAACAAACTGGACAGAAGCGCCGGGATTGTATATGCAAGCGATATGTACATTTCCCATTGGGACGTTTCTGCCTGGACCTTCTGCTCCATCAAGTATCCCGGACCAGTTTGATTTACACTATCACAGGCGGATCCATTTCCTAGATATGTATAATTATACCCTGCTCCGATCTTGGAGTACATAAACTGTTTGTTTATTATTGATGTAGGCATGGACAGTGCAAAGAGGATGAGGACCGGTTCAATAATGATGGTCCGCTTTGGAATCTTGATGTGACTGTCACTCTCCGTTTGTGTCGGGTCATCGTCCTCCTCCAACAGACGTTTCTTTTCTTCATCAAGCGCCATTCCTTTTATTTATTGAGCACACACTTTAAATATTTCAATGACACACTACGAATGCGAGAAAACTCAGTTTTCCGAAATATTTCCGAAAGTGTGACAAAAATTAAAAGGTGTTGGTTGGTTTATCTTACTCTGTTTGCTATCACACAGTATTCAGAACTCATTCTTCAATGTCAATTGAACAGCGGCATCATTGTCGATTTAAAGTTGATCCCAACTGTTAATGGAAGAAAGGACCTGTAGACAAAAACGAAGAATAAGCTGATAGGTAGTAGTGCATATATGAAGAGTCATAAAATATCCTTTATCTTGAGGCTTTGATCTGCAATTTAGCGTAGATCTTGATCTAGTATTCGAACATGACTGTATTCACGCCTTTTATAAACTGTGAACAAAGTCAATATTTCACCCGGTATATATTCGTCGACATAGCTCCTGGTAATATGAATAATGTGTGACGTCATAACGGAGGGTCTTAGTAATGGCGGGCAATCAGAAATATTCGAAAAAACTTTGGTTAGTTTTCATGTTCGAACCGTAATATAGACATCAGAGCATGTGTTATATCGATGAATACATACTTTAGGGCTGCGGTTTTTATTCGTCGATATAACACCTGAGGTCTATATTTCTTAATTTTTCAATGCTGCCCTTTGTTCATAAGCACGTAGCATGTAGGATAACATTCAGTGCATATGTTATTGAATATTGCAAGTCATACCCTGTTCATTATTAATTCCAACTTGCTTACCTGTGTATTGAGCGATGTTCAGCATAAATCTAAACACGATTTAACCGTATTAACTTAATGTTCATCGCAGGTATTTCCATGTCCAACATTGCAAGATTGTGCGTAACAATAGGCTGTAGGTTTTATTTGAGATTTGTCCTCATTTAGCCATTGTCCTTTTCTTTTAAAGATCCGTGTCATGTGAGCAAAACAAAATTAGACATCCAGGCATCCTCAACGTATGACAGAATCGAGGACTTTGGTCCGTCACCTGGTCACTTAAAGTGACCTTATTTTATCTGTCCAAGTTTTACCAGTTTAATTTGATAATATAAAACTCACAAGCAATGATTTACGTATGTACATGTACACAAATCAGCGTATTCTTCTATATAAAAAACTTGTTCGTGAAAACAATTTTCTATTCTAGCTAGACCTATAAAATGAACTCCGTTGAATGCAAATGAATGTCAACATATTGGCTGTCAAACAAGGTCATGTTCAAGTGTACTTTATGTTATAAAAGGACTGAATTTGTAGGATTTGATATCTCACAAAGTAAATACTGAAATATATAACATCGCACTTTGGTAAAATACCAGCTGCTGATTCGCTATAAGTGATTGTGTGTCCGTTATCTGTTGCAATGTTCACATTCACTTTAATAGTACATTTGTGCTGCAACTTTATGTTTCCTTATTTTAGGCAAATCTTTCAATTATACATTATTGAGTACTCATACACAGGCTGGTATCGAAAAATCTGTCCGCTGTGACGGAGCGTGATATTTTGCATTGAAACACTAGGAAATCCACACGATTTATTTTTTACTCATATGTTTCGCTAAATCAAAGAACCTATTCCATGCAATGGGTATATCATTTGCCGGTAACTTCTGTTTGTCCAACAACGCTAAGAGTAAAAGCTATTGAAAATGGCGCCGGAGTATCATACTAAAAATTGTACCATTTCTTCGATACCAGCCTGTGTCATAGGTATATAGGGACGAGACAAAAATTGCAGATACCGTTCTGTTATATCTGTTCGGACGTTTGAAAAGTCCAAACGTTACTATTTGGTCCAAAGTGTGCCAAGAGGCAAAAATCAATCAATGTTTTCTTACCATATTACTATCTGTTAAAGGGTGACGCATATCGTTTAGCAAATCGAACGCTCGTTTCTGGTGTTGCTCACCGTTTAGTATAAAAGGCCCGATCCCGGAATAATACTCAAGGGTTCACAGGCTCGAGGTCGTTGTGTCAACACCTCTTACTGTTATATAGCATAAGTATATTATAGATCGTCACACATTTATAAAAGGGTGATTTTTATTTTGACAAATCAATTCCACATTTATGGGTGAAGTTTCAGGATCGTCTATTGTGTATAATAAGGAAAAATTGACATCTAAATTTCCCCATAACGTAATAGCACACAGCTTGGCATATGAAATATCCTACAAATGAAACAAAGCAGTTCTAATACAAGGATTTATATTGGCTGTTGTACATATTCTTTGAACGCAATCACTCTATGGATAACGTTTTCAAAATCATTATAAACGGATTACTTTATCTCAAAGACAATTTCAATAAACTGGATTTTACAGAACTCCCCTTATTTCTTAAAAATGGACTGATCCAGGAGCCGCCATATTGTTTTTATACGGGAAGCTTATCGGAACCCTTTAACAATATACCACAGACCAAGTCGAAATTAGTAACACCCGAAACTCTGAGTAACCCAAATGAATCCACAGTTTTTGCTTTTATAGCCTTTTGTTACAGTTAGAATATGGAGTTTTGCCGAATCGTAGACTTTTATCGTTTTCCTAATTTTAATTTTCCTAATTTTGTAATTTTCGTAATGACACGAAACTTCCCATTGGATAACATGATCAAAATGATATTTCCGAAATTTGATTTTCCGAACCTGGCAAAAATTAGGTAATGGGCAAATTAAATAATGGGCAAAATTACCACTTATACAGTAACTATAATTGTTTATGTAAATAGGCAGATGACAATGCGATGATAGCATATCAGTTTCTTTAGTTTTTTTGCTACTACACATACATGTACATATCCACTTGGTGTCAGGCTAGATCAAACAATGGAATGTAGAAAATGCCCATTTTAAAATAACTATACGATAAGTACACAGTATACCTAACATAATTGTGCACTTCCCATACGGAACTTGATGATCAATATTCAAAGCAGTTTCCGGTTCGATGATCTGGGATGCCTGTAGAGGAAATATCCCAGAATTCCTGGATGAACCTATAAAATCTCTAGATGTTCATATTTCATGGAGATTATGTTCATCTATGAATTCTGGTGCATTCTCTCTCTTTGGATGTCTGCATCGATTATAAAAATAGATCATCTATTTATAAATAAGTTTCACCATCTTCAGAAGTATGGCGACCCCCATTTCCCATTGGATAACGTGTTAACGCCTATTTAAGCGTGAATTTTCAAATACGATAGTCGGAACTTCCTTTCTTTGATGGAATTTTGAAATCGCCAGACAATATCAAATTTTCTCCGGGATAATCGATAACATAGTAATGTTTCAGGGAGATAAACGATACAGATAACTTTTATTCCATGGTCACTTTGATATTCAATGAAGTCTTTTCAAATAAAACAATATTTTTGTAGCCAGTGGAAAAATACTTTTTTGACAATTTTGCACTAACCATGATATACGGCGCCGTATTTGATGGTTTACGGATTTTGATTACTTGATTATAACGACGCTTACAGTAAGAATGGCCGATCATAGTTTGCCGAAAATACCACTAACAAGCACCAGAGTGATATGATTTTTATTTACTCATGGATGTGACTACCATTACATAACCCTGAATATACAGTATATAATGATAATATAATGAATAAACACTACAGTACTCATCAGAAGAAAATTTATTAAAAACTTTCAATAACCAATGCAAATGACATTAAACACATATGATAACTGAATAAGATAAAAAAAATATTCGTTACCATGTAATTAAATTTTACTTCGTCACCCAAATCTGGGTATATTAATGATACACTATTTAAAATAAGAGTTGTTGACACCATCTACCATTCTAACTCTTTAGCGTCAACTCATGCAATCTGTTTCAGATTCATAAACTACAAAAAATCTATGCACAGTCGGTGTAAAATAACACCTTTAAAACAATCGATGATAACCACTCTCATTGGATTGTAAATACTAAGACCCAAGTATTAAACAAACGCTGAGATTTCTCATAAAGACTCCCACGGCTATTCTTCTAAAAATGATGTTTCATTCTAACATTTGCCCCCGAATTAGTAAATCATGGTTGACGATTAATTGCTGCTTTGCACTGTTCTGGTGGCTTAAGACGCCCCCGGGAAGACGCCTCAATTTATTCCGTTAATGAGACGCGAAGGGATAACGGCGAGTGCAGAGTGACCCCGGAAGAGTGACTTTCGAAAAAATGTCACACTTTTGCAGTCTATTTCTCTACTATCATTCATTTCCATGTTTATATTCATAGAAACCCAAGACAATAGAGTACGCACTTTTTTCAATTATAATGAATTAATATTTGTATATTTCTATCTCTTAGATTTTAAATAAATTCTATGTTACATCGTGTATCTCAATTCTTAAAAAAGAAATTAGGTTTGCAAGAAAAACACCGGTATGATTTAAAAAAAAATTTCAACATTTTACACTATTTTCTTTCTAATCACATTAAGATCCAAATATATTCCTCTTCAGCATCAATAGATGTTTATATAAAGTTGAGGCATCGAGAACTAAAATGACCCCTAGCAGCAAAAATATGATAATCCAAGCGGTCCATCCGATAGCTTGAGCGGAGACACGTTCATCAGGGTCCAAAGGGAAAAAACGCAGCTCCTCCTTTTTAGTGTTATTAACCTCTATTATGGTAACATCTGTAATGACTTCAGATATTGTGTTTAAGTCAGCAACATCTGTGGTGTTAAAGTCAGTCACATCTGTGGTGTTAAAGTCAGCCACATCTGTAGTGTTTAAGTCAGACACAACTGTTGTTATTAATCCAGTTGCGATCGATGATGTGCTTGATGATTGGATGAATATAGATGGTGCTGATTGTTCCGAAGTTGTAGATGAGGCTGGAAAACAAATATTAAAGTTCATATATTTTGATCAGTTTTAAAAGAGATGATTTTATTTTTATATATTTTTATGTCAATAAAACGATAACATTAATACAAACTTTGAGGCCACGACACCTGGGGGTGTATGCTTGACCTAATCTTAATAATTCATAAAGTGCTTGGAAAACAAGCGGGCAGTCAAATGCTAAATTGGGCGAAGCAATATTTGGCTAAAAAGCTAACTTCAGGCTAAAAAGGTTTTACCCTGAAAAGAGGTAATTTTAGGCTAAAGAGGTAAAGCTGGGTTAAAAAGGTTAATTTAGACTAAAACGGTTGCTAGAAAGATATAAGGCTGAAAAGGTATATTTTAGACTTAGCCCGTACAAAAATGTTTTGTTGTGCTGAGTGATAAACAAGTTTTGCGTAATAAGGAAATGTTATTCGCAATAAGTCTCTGTTTCCTTTATCTTAATTTCTATAGTTGTCCCTCGAGCGTTGTCCCCACTTCCAACGGATTATACAGCATTAAATACAGCAGTATTCATTAGCTTTAGCAATTGATGGTTCATAAGGGGCAGTTTGGCCCATAAAGAATGTTTCAATTGCCCCCTTGTCATGTAAAATTGCCCATAATGATAGGTAATTTTAGTAACATAACAATTGAGCCAGTCCAGTCGTCCAGAAACATTGTTGAACCAGAAATTTCTTGGTCATTGGCTTTGGCTAGTGTGTTAAACCCAAAGATTCAGAGGTCATGAAAGTAATTTCAGAAAAAATATTGATATTTAAAAAGAATACACATCTTTGTCATCATTATCCAGCTTTGGGAATTAGAGATAATTCATTCCTCAATCTTGCTATTCTGGTCAGGCAACAATGCAAATGTAAGACCAATGCAAAATTCGTAAAGTCGGATGCGCTACTCGCCCTATTTTCGCAAATGGACCAATCAGATCGCGAGACGCATGCGCAATAACCATGAAGATAAATTGAAGAGGAATTTTACTTTCATAACCTGGTGCTATATAATCAACTTATAGTTGAACCAGGGGGAGGAACCCCAGCGTTCAAAGATGATGTACACTTATAATGTTCTGGTCCAAATCGATAATCGAAAATGGTGGATTCAAAATTTTCTAATAGCGCTTCGAAAAATATTATGTTATATTATAAATTAATATTGTTGGCGTGTTAACCAACATCATAGCTTGTTATTTCACATCAAGACAAAGAGAGATGTAAGTAGTATGCTTAAACATCGATTAAAACATCACGACGACGCGTTATATTCGAAAACTAACCGGTGAGAATTTGCGCAAACGAAGGTGGAACGCAAGAGACATAACATGTCAGTCATCGCTAAAGCTCTGTGGCTTCCCCCTCTTAGTTGAACTAGATTTCCACTAACTCCGTGGTTAAACCCTAATTATTTTCCAATCTAAATTCTGTAGCTAAATTACGACAGGTTGGAAAATGACATATATCATCAATCATACTTTTTTATTATCGAACATCGACATGAATTTTTGAAAACTCGATTTACGCGATCCATAATCTTCATTCAATCACGCATATAAGCGATTACAACATGGGATTTATCTAATCAAATTGAAAGATTTATAATGAGTGATAGCTTTTTACTATGAGTACCCGTCCTTAGATACTCCAAGTATCTTCTAGTGTTTGTCCACCTTTTAATTACTATTGTAACTACATGGCATCGATATTATCACCAGATCAATTTTATTTATGTCCGTGTTTTGATTTATCTAGTGTATTAACGTTGTCTCTTAAAGTACTTTAATAGAATATTATGGGACGACTAATTTATTGGCTGAGACAATTGAAATGCGACTTATTGTACTATTGACTGTGAAGAATGACGTAATGTGCTATTGGCTTTGAAATGCGACTTATTGTGACTTAATGTGATATTAACTGTGACAGGCGACTTGTTGTGGTGATGGTTATCATTTGTGACGATTGACTGTGTTATTAGTTCTGTCAGACAATTTATTTAGACATTGCAAATCCACGAGCGCATTCAGACAATACCTGACTGAGTTCACTCTTCGATAACTACAAAATGGTGTTGTGGAAAACTACAGATAAAATCATCCTGATTTATCAGAGCCTCTCTCTATCTGAAGCTACATAGTGAGAGTCTGTCTATTCCAAGCTGGATAGAACAGACTGTTGATTCCACAATGGGGTGAACTGATTATCACTCGAAAGGTGTGCGATCACGCCTCTTATTTCGATGAAATACATCATCTCCTTACGCTCAGATGCAATACGATTCTTGAATACATCGTATATGTCACGTTATATTTACACGAGCAAACATCTCACAAAATATTAGCTATGATTGCCATTTATCTTCTTTAAAGCGCATTTAGATATACAGCTAATCCATTAAATTACGTATTGTGAAGACGTAACAGCGCGATTAAGAATACACCAACACTTTTCACCAGTTGTTTGCATAACAATTGTAAACTATTATCAAATCGATTTCTAAGGATGATAAGATGGATCTAATTAATTTATATCTAACAATTGCTCATCCGATTATGAAAAGGACATCGTACATTAAATACCCTTTGTGATAATAATAACTCTACCTCCCTCTTCAGACTACCGGTAAGCATCGTAACACGATTAGCCAATCAAAGCATGTTGGATGGTTTGTTGGACCTGTAATACGTCTTTTATGAAATGAGGACGTATTGTAACGACCCAAGGCGACCTCGGGGAGCTGTAGTGGAACAAACCAGATACTGGGCATGAAATTGAAAGAGAGTGTGCTAAATTCAGTGCCCCATGCGGGAATCGAACCTCTCGCTCCAAAGTCCGATGCTCTACTGCTGAGCCATAAGGGCGAGCCACTACAACTTTGCTGAAGTGCAAGTTGCTACCGAGGGCCATTACGTGAACGTGGCTGTTCGATGCTCTCTTATATTGGTTGAATGACCCGCTGCAGAATCAGCATTAGTCGGAGGGTAGTTGATTTATTGTACTTGCCGATCAACCCCAGGGTAGCCATAAAACTGACCGTAAGCGGCTTTATGATTAACACGGCGTAAAGCAGGTGTGGGATTTCCCGCAATGATTTATAAATAATCAGGTAAATCGTTACTTGACCTTCATGATACTCATTTGACATAGAACCTGATGAAAAGCTGGCCGATTTAATAAGATCCTTAATTCAATCGTTTAATCGCACTGATTGAACATAAACTGAATAAAGTACTTATTTATTGAACATGTTGAGTGTTTGAATATACTGACTGATGAAACGTACTTAATTATAAGACGTGTCGAGTCTTTGAATATACTGACTGATGAAACGTACTTACTTATACGACGTGTTGAGAGGCTGACTGATGAAACGTACTTACTTATACGACGTGTTGAGTGGCTGACTGATGAAACTTACTTACTTATAAGACGTGTTGAGTGTTTGAACATTCTGACTGATGAAACGTACTTACTTATAAGACGTGTTGAGTGTTTGAACAAATGCTGACTGATGAAACGTACTTACTTATACGACGTGTTGAGTGGCTGACTGATGAAACTTACTTACTTACTTATACGACGTGTTGAGTGGCTGACTGATGAAACTTACTTACTTATAAGACATGTTGAATGTTTGAACATACTAACTGATGAAACGTACTTACTTATAAGACGTGTTGAGTGTTTGAACAAATGCTGACTGATGAAACGTACTTACTTATACGACGTGTTGAGTGGCTGACTGATGAAACGTACTTACTTATAAGACTAATGCTTTAACTGATGAAACGTACTTACTGATTGAATGTGCTGGCTGATTAAACACCAACTGGCGAACGTTCTAACTGATGAAACAAACGGTCTGATAAAACGTCTAGACTGAATATACGTTCTGACTGATTTAACATAAACTGATTACGTACTGACTGATGAAAC
Organism: Owenia fusiformis; assembly: GCA_903813345.2. Classification (NCBI taxonomy): domain Eukaryota; kingdom Metazoa; phylum Annelida; class Polychaeta; order Sabellida; family Oweniidae; genus Owenia; species Owenia fusiformis. The sequence continues at coordinate 9,313,991 of CAIIXF020000002.1, forward strand.
GTACTGGCTGATATAATATACTCACTTGCAGTCTCACTTGTGATAATGACTTGCCCTGAACTAAACGAGGATGTCAATTGTGCTGATCTACACGATGGCGTCGAATGTGCTGAACTCAACGGGGGCGTTGACTGTGCTGAGCTAAACAATGACATTGATTGTGCTGAACTCAACGCTGCGACAGTTGTTTGCGTCGAGTATAAACTAAATGTTGAAGATGTGGAATACATCATATCAGCAGATAATGAAAGTGATGACAGAGGTTCTACTGTGGTACTGGCTTGAATCGGATAACTAGTACTTGTAACAGATTCAGTTATACTTGTTACATCCAACGTGTTACTTGTAACACTTATAGTTTCACTTGTAACACTTGACATTTCACTCGTAACACTTGTCACGTCACTCAACATGTCTGATATTGATGATGTCATATCTACATGTGTGATAGTTGACGTATGATATAGTGGACGTTCAGATATAGACAATGAAACTGTTTGTGAAATGTCTGTACTAAATGGCACGTGACTCCTTGTTGACTCAATCAGTATAGTTGTAGTCGACGACGTCAATGAATCGTCATCTGGTGTCGTCACTGCATTTGGGGTCGTAGGTGCGGGTAACGTACATGTGTAGCCCGACAGACCGACACAGGTCAACTCTGACTGATCCCAGGCGGTATGTGGGGCGCATTGATACTCCACGGCGTCACCGTGACTGCATCGGTAGTACAGGAAGCAAGATGATTCGTGCTGGAAAAAGTCGCCATCGTTTGTGCCGTCACAAAAAGACGCTGAAATAAAAATGCATAGTATTAAAACAGAAACACAAGCGAGATCAAACAGAATTTGAAAATCTTTACAGTCTCATTGGTCGACATCTAAGTTACAAGAACGGGCCGTTTATGAAACGGCATTGTGACGCTTCATATGTCCATTATCGCTATTGAATAGGTACATGGTATGGTAAACTCAGTATAATTGATATCCTTCTAGGTGCGAGGTCTATCTTAAAGGCGCAACGTCACCTTTAGAATTTCAAGGATCATCAATTTCACTGGTGTTGTTAACTCCCTCTGTTTCATTCGATGTCAAATTATAAAGATGATGCATGACAAACCTATCCAAAGTTTGTGAAAATGCGCGGGGAATATCCAAGAAGCGGTTATCATAACTTTAAGAATATATCATTGATCGGATTTCTAAGAAGTGTCGGTGTATGGTCAAATAGAAAAAGTAAAAAAAGTAAAAAGGTTAGAACTTTTATTGATTCAAGAATGAAGATACCTTGGCAATAATCTCATTGACTGAGATATGTCTCAGTGCAAGGCTTAGGAGACCAGTCAAATCGATTCTTAAGCTCTTGCCATGTTTTCGAAAGTCACACAATGTTCAATATAAAAATATCTTTCATTGTTAGGATGAACTTTTGCCAGAACCTAGAGGCATTTTGTTGATATTCTACTTCAAATCTTGGTTGGTTCATTGGATCTCCAATAAATACATGTACGTTATTGAAGCCTGTTTATGCTGAGATCATCATAAAAATGTGTTTCTAACATATTGTATTAGCACACCGGAATGCCCTGACAACGGTAAAGTCAAATGTCTGTCGCTGTCGTGGTAACTACCGCTTCAAATACGAATCAAAAACGAACCTGTGTCCGCCATTTTTGTGACAACGGTGTCTGACTTTACCGTCGTCAGGGTATTCCGGTGTGATATTGGATTGGATAACGTTAAGTTGCTGGACATTTTGAAAGCCACTAGATACAAACAGGCTATAGTTAAAGAGGGACCTCTGCATCCTTCCTCAAAGGACTTCATTTATGCTTAAATCACTATATAATTATATCAACATCTACTTTAAGGTAAGTCGCAAAAAGATCAAGACAATGAAAGAACAGAATTCCTTTCTGAAAGAGCAACTGAATAATTGTAGCAAAGTCCACAAATATGGACTTGTGCAAAATATGAAAAAGATAGATAATTAACCCATTTCCAATTTCATAATTTTGGAATTACCTGTATTCTGCACGTACCGTCATTCTCGTTATAGTGGGCTGTATAACAAGGTTGGTCGGGGTCGGGAGCTGGGGATAATTTTATTGCTTAAATATAACCATATCATCATCCTACATTAGAATCCACTCAGTCTAACATCAATTTCTGGTGCGAAAGTTGTCATTTTTGAGTTTTACCCCCCTTGAAGACAAATTCTTGGGGGTACTATGACAAATGCTTATAACTAAATAAGTATTTATTTGATCATCTTCATTTCTGGCATGGGTAATTAACAGGTATGTAAAAGTAAAATTTGAAAAATTCATACAAATCGGGTGATTAATCCATTCTAAAGATAATAATTCAGGTATTTTCAAGGGTCAATTTCAACATTTTCTGAATGTCGACATGAAGTAAAAATTACATTATGACCCAATGACATATTTATTGAATGTTTTTAGGCTTTAGAAAATAATTTGACTATATAAGCTAAAATAATAACATAAGAATTGTACCATATTGATAATTCTTCATCGCCATCCAGGCACTAATAAACCCCACCCCCTCCCCATTTTCGATTATAAAGGTCTATACCTGAAACTTCCTCAAATAGCTATATTTCAGAAACTATTACCGCCTACATTCCAAAATTTCTCATGGTGATTATACACATCATACTATGCATAATAGACATATAATTGAGATTTATCCATTCTATAGCTAATAATTAAGGTATTTTCAAGGTTCAATTTCAGCATTTTCAGAATGTTGCCATGAAGTAAAAATTTCATGACCCAATGACATATTTATTAAATATTTTTGGGCTTTAGAAAATAATTTGACTATATAAGCTAAGATAATAACATAAGAACTGTACGATATTGATAATTCTTCATCGCCATCCAGGGATAAATACCCCCCCCCATTTGCGAAAATAAAGGTTTTTATCTGAAACTTTCTAAAATAGTTATATTTCAGAAACTGTTACAGCCTCCATTCCAAAATTTCTCTTGTTGATTATACACATCATACACTGCATATTATACATATAATTGAAGTCTTAACACTTTTTGAGGGTGTAGCTAATAATAATAGTATATTTATTAGACATCTTAGAAATGTTTTAGAAGGTTGTCACAACACTACAAGAGAGATATTTGGATTGTCATCATTTTTGAGAATATTACAAAAACATACTTATTTTATGCAATAATCACCTATTTTCATTTAACATGATTGAAATATATTATCCAGCTAGTTTCAATGATTTCAGTATATGCATTTAATCCTGAGATGCAATAAAGTTTGATATCCATGAAGTAATCGTTTCTTTTTTGTTTGTAATTAAGTTCCTAAGCATAAAACTATAAGCATTAAATCTGTATGCTTTAGGATATACATAATCAATACCGATGACTAAACATTCAATTGACACATTCAGTCAATATGCTTGACAACATTTAAAAATGATTAATATGTTCGACCAGTATGTTTTTGAATAACTTCACCAATACAATTTGCTTGAGTATTTACTTCAACATTTGCTTCAAGCAGTTGAACATTGTTAGTTATCAACATCACCTGAAAAGAGTTCATCTATGAAATTGTTGACTTCATTATCTGTCATATCATCATCAATTTAGTCATCTGATTCTTCGTTATAAATGTCTACCAACTCTTGTGTAAGAATAGCATTTGGATTTTCAGCCCATTGTATATCAAGTTCGCCATCATCTAGGATCCATCCATTTTCTGCTGGAGAAGGTATATCCATTTGGGCTTTGTGAGACTGCTTCCAAATGTAACCTTGGTAGTTACATATTTTACAATGTTGAACAAGGGATGACCTGCATGGAGGAAGAGACTGATGTCTATCCCATCATAGTTGTTGATAGAGGCTTGAGGTTGAAATCTGATGGCAAAATTTATGTATCGTACATGATTGATGTCTGTTTTTTTCTTTTCCCCGTACATGATGCACACAAATCTTTCCAGCTTTTGAAGATGCCTTTGGTCTATTAATTTTCCAAGTTCTTGAAAGATTGCATGAATGTCCTCCCTCTTGATCAGCTGTTTCAGAGGGTTTATTTTTCCCTTTCTCATGAAGGCACTGGTGGTATCACACCCTGTAAAACAGTGGATACCGATCAGGGTGGCTGTGATTGGATCACCCAAACCCGCTGCAACTGTCTTCAGATCAATGAGGCGCCTCTTGTTTGAAACTCCAGTGTCAAACAGTACTTTGAGAAGTAGGTGTTTGCTGTAAATAAGCAGGAGTATGATAACATCTGTCTGGAGATCTGACAAGTATGGTCCTGGCCTCAGCCCCCACCTGACTAAATTGGCTTGTTCTGAATTTAAGAGAAGGTGTACAGGTAAAATGCAGCCACTGCTGGTTAAAGGTCCTAAAGTGAAAGGTCCCAAAACTAAAGTCCCAAAAATGGAACAGCTTGTCCAACTTATCCTCGCAGAATGGAAGAAGGACAAATATGCAAAAAAATTCAGAACACGCCAATTTACTTTGTCTTTCAAGTGCTTCTTACTCACAAGTGATGGGTCACATGTTGTTAGTGAGGAAGTCCTAGACCTAAGGTGCAATTATTCTCCATGCTTTATATGCATCAAGGCAAGTGGGGGCTGAGGCCCAGATCATACTTGTCAGATCTCCAGACACAGATGTTCTCATACTTCTGCTTATTTACAGCATACACCTACTTCTCAACACTTCTCAAGTACTGTTTGACACTGAAGTTTCAAACAAGAGGTGCCTCATTGATGTGAAGACAGTTGCAGCAGGTTTGGGTGATCCAATCACAGCCACCCTGATCGGTATCCACTGTTTTACAGGGTGTGATACCACCAGTGCCTTCATGAGGAAGGGAAAAATAAACCCTCTGAAACAGCTGATCAAGAGGGAGGACATGCATGCAATCTTTCAAGAACTGACCAAAGGCATCTTCAAAAACTTGAAAGATTTCTGTGCATCATGTACGGGGAAAAGAAAGAAACAGACATCAATCATGTACGATACATAAATTTTGCCATCAGATTTCAACCTCAAGCCTCTATCAACAACTATGATGGGATAGACATCAGTCTCTTCCTCCATGCAGGTCATCCCTTGTTCAACATTGTAAAATATGTAACTACCAAGGTTACATATGGAAGCAGTCTCACAAAGCTCAAATGAAGAATCAGATGACAAAATTGATGATGATATGACAGATAATGAAGTCAACAATTTCATAGATGAAATCTTTTCAGGTGATGTTGATAACTAACAATGTTCAACTGCTTGAAGCAAATGTTGAAATGAATACTCAAGCAAATAGTATTGGTGAAGTTATTCAAAAACATATAGGTCGAACATATTAATCATTATTGAATTTTGTCAAGCATATTGACTGGATGTTGTCAATTGAATGTTTAGTCATCGGTATAGATTATGTATGTCCTAAAGCATACAGATTTAATGCTTATAGTTTTATGCTTAGAGACTAAATTACAAACAAAAAAGAAACAATAACTTCATGGATATCAAACCTTAGTGCATCTCAGGATTAAATGCATATATTGAAATCATTAAGACTAGCTAGATAATATATTTCAATTATGTTAAATGAAAATAGGTGATTATTGCATAATATAAATATGTTTTTGTAATATTCTCAAAAATGATGACAATCCAAAATATCTCTCTTGTAGTCAATTAGTATATGTATAATATTCAGAGTATGATGTGTATAATCAACAAGAAAAAATTTAGAATGGAGGCTTTAATAGTTTCTGAAATATAGCCATTTGAGAAAGTTTCAGGTAAAAACCTTTATTTTCGCAAATGGGGGGGGGGGGGTGTATTTATCCCTGGATGGCGATGAAGAATTATCAATATCGTACAATTCTTATGTTACTATCTTAGCTTATATAGTCAAATTATTTTCTAACTAAAAACATTTAATAAATATGTCATTGGGTCATGTAATTTTTACTTCATGGCGACATTCCGAAAATGCTGAAATTGAACCTTGAAAATACCTTAATTATTAGCTATAGAATGATTAAATCTTAATTATATGTCTATTATGCACAGTATGATGTGTATAATCACCATGAGAAATTTTGGAATGTAGGCTGTAATAGTTTCTGAAATATAGCTATTTGAGGAAGTTTCAGGTATATACCTTCATATTCGAAAATGGGGAGGGGGTCGGGTTTATTTGTGCCTGGATGGCGATGAAGAATTATCAATATGGTACAATTCTTATATTATTATTTTAGCTAATATAGTCAAATTATTTTCTAAAGCCTAAAAACATTCAATAAATATGTCATTGGGTCATAATATATTTTTTACTACATGCCGACATTCAGAAAATGTTGAAATTGACCCTTGAAGATACCTGAATTATTATCTCTAGAATGGATCAATCACCCGATTTGTATGAATTTTTCAAATTTAACTTTTACATACCTGTTAATTACCCATGCCAAAAATGAAGATGATCAAATAAATACTTATTTAGTTATAAGCATTTGTCATAGTACCCCCAAGAATTTGTCTTCAAGGCGGGTAAAACTCAAAAATGACAACTTTCGCACCAGAAATTGATGTTAGACTGAGTGGATTCTAATGTAGGATGATGATATGGTTATATTTAAGCAATAAAATTATCCCCAGCTCCCGACCCCGACCAACCTTGCTATACAGCCCACTATTAACCCGATGAAACTAATATCTCATAGCTAGGTAACAGTATAATTCTTATATAAAATCAAACCATTTTCCTTCAATTATAAGTGCACATGGCATAACAACACATATAGTGAAATAGTACATGTATATATCATACAGAATTATTTATGATTCCTCTGCACAATCGATTCTAACCTCAACTTAGAAGGTCTTTCTTTTATCTCCGGCCTTAAATGGAATTTTGGGTTTCATATTAAATTTTTAGATAATTGGATTTTTCGAAAAAATGTTCCCCGATTTCTAAAAAAATTCCAAATATGGGCCTCAAGAAGACCCATTTTTCAAGAAGAATTGGCCTGCCAGTTTGTAAACTTTCAGATCCATCCCTGGGCTCATTATCTTCCAAATGTATTATTACACAATGGTACAATGATGTAATAAGCATCGCTTTTATAATGTTGTTTGAACTGCAATCATGGAGTGTTGAGGCAAAGAGTACTCTGTAATACTAGTAAAAATCGAAGGAATTGTGAGTTCAGTGTCTCATATTAAACAAGTGCTCTTGACATTGTTCTAAGAATAAGGTAACCCGCTTATTTTAAATAACTTTTAAGTTCACTTTGTTACAAGGGACGAGTACCTGGGAATTTCTGAGAAAAAGTCTTAAAGTAGATATAGGGCTGATTTGTAATGCAGATTATCAACAACCTAGTGTACCCTTATTTAGGGAAATGAAATTCTTAACAATTTTTGACATTCACAGGTTAGAGAAATCAAAATTTATGTATAATTGTGTCAAGGAATCATCAAAATTTCCTGCTTATCTTTTCAAAAATTGCTTTACATTCATGTACAATCATAATGTTGGTAATCGTACTACGAGACAGTTTCATAATATGGTTCAGTTTATATAGTTTATATAGTAAAATGAAAACTGAATTGACAAAAAGATCAGTTGCATATTCTGGAGCTATTTTATGGAATTCTTTACCAATTGTATTTCGAACATGCAAAACTTTGAATTCTTTTAAACACAACATTAAAAAGGACCTTTTCGAAAAGACGAATGAACATATTATATAAGATCACATTTGAACATTTGAATTAATTATTTATATCAAGACTTCAAAGTTTCTGTATTGCATCTGGACAATTTAGATAACTTATGTTATATATTATATGTTTTTTGATTGCTCTGCAATAATTTTTGATATATGCACTGATACGCCCAATTACTAAGGGTGTCGAGTGCACATGCTTTGTACATTTTATTGTTATATTATCATGAAATAAATAAATAAATAAGTAAAAATAAAAATAAGTACTATGTTTTTAAGTTCTTGAATTACATTAAAGTATTCCAGAAATACTCCATACTCCCTAACATTATTCAATTAAAGATTCCAAATTTTCAAAATACAACATAGGATTTATTTTTTACCATAGACAAAATGAATTAATGGCACCTTAAGATACACCAGACCAGACAGTAACTGGTATTTAGGTAACTTTCTCAAGCCAAGTCTCACAACGTCAATCGAAGTTTTGAATATTTCATTCGTCCTTTGTACTTTTTGTGTCACCCTGTATATTATCATTAATTGCTTAAAATGTACTTCAAATATTATGTAATTGATACTTCATGGCGCTTTAAATATGTATCAGAATGTAAATCAAATAAAGATATTGGAATAAATATTCCAACAAATTGATTTCTACGTTCAACTATCACTCTATCTGTGACTATGCTTTTATATTTAAACTATAAATCTACCTGTCCTTTGTTGAAACTGATTATGTGTAGTTTCACTTCCGATTTAAATAATTTTCCACGTAGGTTATCAACTTTGTTCATTTCAATTTTATTAATTATAAGTTAAAATAGCAATCTATTTATTTGTAATCACATATTGCGTATCAGTTTTAGAGATACTGGCGGATATCAAAATGGATTTATTTTATTTTGCTTTTTTGTAACAATCTATTGAATTTGCAGTTGATTCTTAGAAAATGCAGGATACGTGAATCATTCTAAATCCATTTAATATTTGTGATTTCATTTTCCTTTTTAAATGTAGTAAATGCTAACTGATTCATTTAATAATTTTGATAAGGTTTCCGCGATTTGGTTCTAATTAAAAATTATTCCACAAAAACAAACCCTAATTTAAATAGTTCTATGTAAGTTCATCTCTCTGGTTAATATATCAGAAACAAGTCAAATTCTTTACTTCAGAGAATATTTTTAATTTAAAAAAAAAAAAAAAAAAAAAAAAAAATTCTCTGAAGTAAAGAATTTGACTTGTTTCTGACCTAATTTAAATGTTTATTCCAAAAGTTTTGATTTTATTTAGTTTACCTGAACATTGTACATAGGTTGATATGATATATGTGTACAATGGGAATATTAACGACCATGTTGTGCTCGGCATCTTATTAAAGTTGTACGGCATCCATTATAACAATTTTTCCAAAATCTATATTCTCCGCCCGGGATAATCCCTCAACCTTTTCCATCTTGTCACAACGGCCTTTTGTTATCTTACAAATTGTACGAAAATGTTTGATATCTTTTTGTTTTTCATTTACAGCTTCGTATGCACAATTTGAAGATCGGGAAACTGCATTTTGTTGTCGCTACATTCATCAATGTATCAGATTGTTTCTAAGTTTTAATTTCCGTTACTACAGTTATGTAGTTATCCTTTCTCATGTTACTTATGGTTATCACAAACAAATTATTTTCTCGCAGTTTTGTTTATATCTAAAAGGGATAGGCCTATAGGAAGAGCAATGAACTCATAATCCGCAATCATCTCTTTGGCTCTCTTATTCATAGGCTTATGTTATAGTGCAATGAAAATAATGTATAACAACAATGTGTTAGCTTGTTCGTTATCTATCCATCAACGTCCTTTCCACACTTTTGCTCTTGCTTCGATTGATTCTCAGCTCCGCGAAGCATTTAGCAGCAGACGACACTTCGTTTGGAGGATCGATTCCCAGAATCCTTTTTATCCGATGTCGACGGGTAATGGATATCTTGATCAAAGTTAATACTCAAAGATTAGAGAGTTTCAAATAAATAATTCCTAAGGGCTGGCTGACATATAATTGAAAGACAAATTGTTTCACTTCTGATCATAAAAGAGATCGTAAAACACGATTGTCAACAAAATGTGAACAATTTTGACCATGCTATAAAAATCGTTGTATACGAACAGACTCTACCACATGGGGCAATAGGGGAGTTCCTGTGTTTCCAAACCTAAGTAGAGGAGTGTGTATTCGTATTGTTTATCAAATGAAATTAATTACAACTGACATTGTTGTTCCTCATCTTCACCGTCTCAACCAAGGAGTATTGGCTCCTAGGATCGAAACTCGATAATTTCCAACAATGAAAACGTCGAATTGTCGTTATTTTCTGAAATTATAACCGACTATAAATTCAAAATAAACAGTTCAAACATTCGAACAAATATTTCGATCATTTCTTGTGGGTTTTGGAATTTTTCGTTAGGAAATAAGACCAAATTTCACGATTCAAATGTTGAAGTGAACAAAATGACGGCTGTTTGAATTCGAATTTTGTATTACGACATGCCCATTTTTGGGACAGAATATCGATGTTGCACTCTGGGAGCCAATCCTCCTTGGTCTCAACTAAACGTTGTATCCACCGTGAGCTGCTATTTTATGGCATTGATTTTATGACATTGATAATGCACCATTGTAACTTATATGTGTAAATCTAAGTCGAGCAGAAAATAGTTTACGCAGTAGAAAGAGCAATCAGACAATTAAAGTATCATAGTCTTGCACTTTCACTGCATACAAAGTTACAAACCCTCTTTAATTACAATTTAAGGTAAATTGCTCGTGCTTCAGTTGTTAGTGAATATATCGTTTTTTAGGGATTTTCAAGAGTGGATTCACCTCTTAGAATTTGCACTAGTCATTCCTAATACTAGATAAGCGATTGATTCCAGCTTTAGCATTTATAAGGAAAGAAAGTTTTTATCTAAGGTGCCAATTACAGGCCGTTTTTGATGAGATATTTTAAGATTAATGAATGCAAATAAAACTCATACCATAAACCAAAGAGGATGATTGGCAGCCATAATTTGATCAAACTCGATCTTCTGTCGTCTATCATGGAACAATTTGGTAATAATATTTCCCATTATGTTGAAGCCTGTCACAATCACAACCAAAGAAGTTGAAATATAACAATAATAAATACTCGTACACTTAAGGTGTTTTATTTTCAAGAATGTTGTCAGATCACAACAACGGCCCTTTATAGCTTGGCCTATAACTATAATGTCATTGGGGGATTGACAAGCTCTTACGTTGGAGAGTTAAATTTTTATTAAATAAATAGATTACATATAAAAAAGACGGGGTTACAAATGGTGCTGGGAGTTTACTGATATTTTTCGAAAAAATCGGATAACGGGTTTAAACTGGTCCGTCGACAATTCTTTCCGTCTCATTGGATTACATTGAGGGCGTCGTCCACATTACAATGGAAAATCCTGTTTCGTTTAGTGTTTTAGAAATCAAAAGCTTATTCTCTTCTATTCCTTGACAATACAGCTTTCGTTTGGTATAATCCAAAATCGAAGTACTATCATCTTTGCACCTACTCGAAAAACCGAACCAAGTAAAAACCGGACCCTGCGCAGATTGCAGATTGGGTCTAAATTAATGGGCCTAAAAAGGCGTTATTATTATTCACAGCATAGTTTTCATTTTCGTATCAATATGTGCTTCTCATGGGCATATTCAATAATACAATCGGAAAAGGTGGATTTCATTCCCACTCTTTTGTAGTGTTTTCTCTCTTACAAGGTCTTATGCTCATGGTCTACCTTTCGGCAACTCGAAACCTCGAAAAGCGAATACTGAATATATGAAGACATGCGTAAAGCCTCACTAATATATTAAAGGCCCTGTGAAAAGTTTAAACCGCTTTTGGTATTGTAGTATATCCGATATTATCAACTTTTGCTTAGAATTTCACAAAGCTGTTTTTGAACAATTATTTCATCCAAAATAATGAATTGTTGCTTTATTTTGAAAATTCAAGAATCACACGCATCCAATATTTTACTGTGTCTACACGTTATTCCATGGCGTTCAGCATATATCATACGCTAATTTGCACTGAAAAATAAATACAATTCGTTGAAAAATGAGCCACAATTATGTGCAAAATTAGTTCTGAAAAATTATTTAAACCCAAGATATCCAAAGGACTTTACTTATTTTATAATCTGAACACGTGACTATTGTTACTCAGCTGGCGGAAAATTCATATAATCGAAAATTAAAAGGCAACTCATTTTTTCAAAACTTTTTCGAAATACATGTATGCTCCATATTGTTTTTTGGCAAACTTAAAATATTGTGAAGCCTTGCATGGGGCCTTTAACTAATAAACATCGGAGGTCACCTTACATTGTGTACTTTCTTGAGATTGTGAATTATCATGTGTCTTTTTTCCTGAATTGATTTTCGTGATAAAACTGTTGTGTTAACATACACAATGTCTTTAAGCAACGTTCCATTTACGTATGGAATTTCATCCTTTAGTCCTTTTAGCAAGATCGACATAGTTTTTGTACTACTAAACAATCATCTAAACCTTTGTCACCAAGATTTGTCTTGGGATACTTTTTTCATTTATCTATACAGTATAGCGGAAGAGGATCGCCTCTCTAAGGCATTTTAAATATAATTTCGACCAAAAATTAAAAAAAATGAATCTTATTTTTTCGAGATATTTGTATTCTTTAAAAGAGGAACTCAAAGCTTAAAAAAAGTTGAGTCAGATTTCCATATTCATTATTTGCGTTTTTGAACAAATATAATATATCGTATCGTTTCTTAGTAATCAGAGGGTCAGTCCCGGGGGTCAGTCTGGCCGGCTGGCTGGGTTGTTATATATTCCCGGAATGTTATTGGGATCTGTAGCAGCGTTAGATGCAAACTTCCTTGTCGATATTCTCAAAAGTGACCGAGGGCTACATTGGCATGTTTACACGACAAGATTTTACTGTTATGATAAAGCAATTCTTTGTTGTTTAATATTGCTCTTAGCAACAATCAATCTCGTGTATCACAGAGTAGATAATATTGGCCATTGGGCAAAATGGTCGTATTTTTAATTCTCTAATCGGGGTTATTGTTGAACTATTGTAAATATTTACGTAAAAATCCCTGTCACTGGACCAAAGCGCTGAGTTCGCCATCCTTAGGTTAAATTCGCTAAACAATTCGATATATATTAGGGACTCCATATAACTTCATAAAAATAGAGCCCCATTGGATGTATAGTAAAATGTCTGATGAAACGTAGTTATCAAAAACCTAGAAGAGTCATCGGGTCTAGAATATTTTATGTTTCTAAAATTAAAAACACAACGACTAAAATTTCGAAGAAAAGGTAAAAATCCAAATATGGTTTATTCAGATTCAATGCACTATGAAACAATAATGCCCGACTTTTGGATCGTTTGACCCAACATCCCAATGCATTACCTAACTAACCATAAAACCCATACGTATCATGTGCATCATAGCATAACTTATTCATGCATGGAATTGAATAATGAATTATATGGTGGTAAAGGTGGGGTCTAAAAGGTCTATGGTAAATGTGAAATTCTCAAGATGGTCGAAACAGGAAGCACGTGGTTTTTACTATGTTTTGCATATTTTGTCCAATATGAATAGATTGAACACGATTTCAAGTAGGGACTTCTGGTGGCCAAACTTATTTAGGTGGGTGTAGTATTGTCACAGGAGGCTATTCTTTTGTATCATCGAACTTAGCCATACATTTATTAGCCCACTGGACCGTCCTTGACATCCGACCTGAACTCGACCTTGACCTATCGCAGGCACTGCTACCCCGACTGTATGTAGAGCCATCTATGTACAAATCTTTGAGGTATATTTCCCTAGGGCGATTGGCGTCCAATAAGATTTGATATTTAGATAGATCTCTCATTGGCTCTAGATTTTTCTCTTCATTAGGAACTATTTTTGATAAAATACTACGCCCAATGTTGTTTGGTAAATCTGTCGTGCCTTGTTTTCTCAGATCCTTTGATCGGAGAGATTTATCTTTCAAAATATGACCTTCTTTAGATTTTGTATCAGGCAAATCTCGATCCGTTAATTTTTGACGATTGAGCGATCTTAATGCGTACGATTTACACTTTGAGAGGCGAACACTTTTAGTTTCTTTCATAAGTACACTCTGTTGGAAGCGAGATTCCTCCGATTGAGTTTTGATCTTATCAGGGACAGGACACGTAGTATTGAAGTCAATTTGATGTTCCACAAAATGTTTAACGAGGTCTTGAATGTCATTTGATCCATTTTTGGCATTTACCGTAGGAAACATTGCATTATGCTGGTGATGAAGGTACACTGACGTCTTTGTTCTTTTGACTTTATTGATCTTCTTTTGTTGGAGGACTTTATCAATACGTTCGGTTGGTGTGCTTTTGTCACGCGTTTGGTTATCCTCAAACTGTTTCGGCAAAGAGGTGAGTGTAAACGTTTTTGCATCCAATGGGAATGTTACTGAATAACGACGTTTTTGTTGGCGACCGTTAGTTGTAGATATTTCTTTTCGTGGTAATACCACTGCAGATTTAGCTCGAGGTGCCCCCATTAACTCTTTGGACCTCGCTTTAACCAAGCGCTCATTGTGAATAAATCGTTGCTCGATTAGTTTTTCTTCACGGTCCAACAACTTAATGCGGCGTTCCAATTTTGTTTCCATAGCGCGATTGGTCATAAATGCTCGCAATTCGTTATCACTGGTATGAGTCGATATGATACGTTTAATCGCATCCTTTCTAGCTTCGAGTTGTTGTATATCAACTAAACTTTCATTTGCTTTGGCTGTTCCCGATTGCGATTCACCATCTTCAAATTCCATATTTCTGCATGTCCAAGATGAGCTAGAATAAATGTTTTTCTGAAGGCCTTATCATCCAATTGCTACAGGATCTAATTCCAAAATCAGTTTTAACATATTCAACGTACGTTCAATTCTAAGGGTACATTAACAATAGATATTTACTTGATTTCCGAGATTGTTTTGCATTTAATTTCAATCCAAATGACAAACAATGCTAAAAGTAACATAATACCTTGTGTCACTTATGGTCATTTCCTCCGCTAACCTCAGTCCAGGATCTCTATTTCCGCCTCTAAACTTTTACAATAGTTAAAATATTTTTCGATCAAGGTTACGTGTATGAAAACAATGACTTTAAGTATTCACAAATTGTATTACACTTTAAGATATCACCCTTTAAATATTTTCACAGCGATCATAGAATTACAAAGCAACTTTTTCCAATTCTCGAGGCAATTTTCTTTATTAATAAAGACCTATTCGCTTTGTTTGGCTAACGGACAAGCGACATTAAATATTGCTTTCTTAATTGTTTGCATAGCACTCTAAGAATGTAATTTTTCATTGTATACTACAAATCTGCTACCAATATATTTTTCATTTTTGGACACACGATTTCTTATTTTCAAGGTGTAGAAACATATTATCCCGTTCCCGGACTATGGTCCTGTACGGAGCCCATACATTTGCCTGTACGATTACAACATGGGAGAATTTTTTACTGATCTTACACTTCAGATACCTACTTCAATAGATTCCTTGGTAATTTAGCATTCTTTTCGTGTAGTTGAATCCACAATTGTCTGGGTTTATCGGCAGAACGAAGACATTTTCGTTTTTGATCGCAATATTTGCGTGTAACATTTAACCTTTTTCAACCGTCAAATTCTTATTGGTACTTCCGGGCTACATCCGGGACAGCCAAACGGGGGATTCCCCGTTTAAATCCAACCGCCATTTTGAAAAGTGATGGAATCTCTCTCGATGAAAAAGAGAAAATGTTCTCGTTCTACCGATATACCCAGACAATCGGCGGTTCCAATATATTAGAAGTTACATCTTGAGTTCTATAATGCATTGAGGTAGGTATCTTAAGTGTAAGGGGCGTAGATAATTCTCCCAAGTTGTAATCGTACAGGCAAATGAATGCGATCAGTGCAGGACTATAGTCCGGGAACGGGATAAGAAACATACCTCGACATAAAATCTTCATTCACCCTGCCAGTGATATTTATAATTTATTTACACCAGAAATACACTCCCATTCAAATATATGCAACTGGCAAAATAAACACTTGATTTTATTCGACCACGTGGAAAGGTGACGATATTTAATATTTGGCGATTCTAAAGTAAATAGATGCAATTATTTGTGTTATGAAACAAATAGCATTTATGATTAAAATCCAATTTTAATTCAAGAATTAAAGTTGTCATTTCCGACCTTCAATTTTCAGTAAGGTGTGTCAGACTCTTTAGAAGAGTGTAAGTAACTAGAACTACTTATGTTTTTTCTTTTTTACTTATGTTGAATATTAAAGCGACCTTACCTTATTGAAACTACCCAATTCTATTGTTTATACCATGAACTGGAAAATTAATTCGTTTTACAATTAACTTAAACCGTTTACTTGAATTGTCCTTTGTAAAAGTTACAACCTTACATTTACAACAAAAATGATATCATTCTGTGTATACAATTAATGAAGTTTTATATTATTCGAAAGTATTTTCTTATTTTGTCAATTAGAATAATAAAAAAATATCGAAAGTCGAAGCCTCAAAAGAACGCAGGTCGAAATGTTCAAGAAGCTTCATTTCATGATAATGAACTCCTTTGTTGTTAAAAGACAAGTCTCAGTTTGGAGAACGAAGTTCACATCAGTCTACTGGACCAATATTTTTTTTATGAAAATTGTAGAAATGGCATCCAAATCAAATCTCAAAACCGAGACTAGGCTTTTCATATTTGATCAGATATCCTGAGGGAAACATTGGCATAGTTTCTGAAAATTGTTTTATTATTTGCTACCACTTTCATACCAACCGTACTTAGACAATACGAACTATTTTCTCTTTATGCGTATTATCCATTAACTTCATTGCCGATGTTAAATAAATAAAGAAACGTGAAACGAGTAAATATGCAATCCTTTGTGGGTTGCCACATCCGGTTATCATTTTATTACTTATATGATAAATAATTCACTGCCAAAGAACGTCACTCAATCAATTTGTAGGACATTAATGCATTATGACCATATTAAACTACCCTGCATTCAGAGTCTAGTTATAAACTAGACGAAACTCTCTTTTAAGAAGTGAAGTCGAACGAATGTAAAAGGTAATATTTAACTAGTGCAGTCGTTGAAAAGAACTTCATTTGAAAGGTGTTCATCGCGAAGCATTATGGGTTGATATGCAGTGGCGTAGGAACAATGTACGCCAAAACGCCAGTGCGTAGTGTTGAAAAGTGAGAATAAAAAAGACTTTTTAATTTTCCTATGTTCTTTAGTCATATTTTCTCATTGTTTAAATTGTAAAAGTAATCTCGAGCACACTAGCCTAAAGAAATGTTTTGTGGATACCATATCATTATTGGTCTGTCTGGCAAATATCATTTAACAGATTGAATTCCCTTACCAACATGCTTTATTTCATGAAAATCGAGCCACTGTTGACTGTCTTATAAATACAATTTTGCCAAATATTCGTGAATCGCGTTCTCTTCACGAATTTGAGAGGAAAACTGTTTTTTTTTCAAAAACTACTTGATGAATACCTTTGACATTTTTTCTGCATTCCGTAATGCTTATGCTAACTATGGTTTCATATAATTATAATGATGAACCTCTTTAAATTTAGATGTATATTTTTTTATTCTCCCCTACCCCAATTTTTCAATTTCACTATCGATTTATATTCCGTTGCTATGCAAAATCATAGACACGAAATTATAGTTAAGTCAACAATTATCTATTTTCTTACTAAATCACTAATTGTTATTGGTAGTACTTTTTGAAATATGGATGTTAAAGACAAAAACAACTTGAAAATGCTGATTATTCAATTACACGTTCCATTGATTTCAGTTCTAGAAAAGCGATAACCTAGTTTTTTTCATTTGAAAAATAATAGATTCTTGTTTTATAACATTTTTTGGCATCCCTTAAGTCACGTTGACCTCGATTTGACCTTTGTGGTGGGTGTGTTTATTTGTTTCATTGATCACGAATGCGTTTCTTTATATCAATTGATCAAACTAGTTTCTTTAATCTGTACGTATTGTATTGCACGGTACACGATGGAATCCGACAATACTATATATCTTAATTCAATTATTCGAAAATGATTAAAAAATCTCTAATTGTTTTTTGGAAATTGGTGGTCTCAATCGCTCGAGACATTAGCAAAGTGAGAATGATTTGTGTCGAGATTTAAAAGATAGGCTTTCCAAGGTGATTTTAAATGATGGAAATCATTCGAACATTTTAAAGCACATTAAAAAGGTATCGGGGATTTAAAGCTTGCATATGAAATCGAAACGCCAACCTATACGTATGACCAATCGTCCATACAACTGCATCGCTTAAGTATTTCCGTTCACATTTAGGTTGTGAATATTGCAAGCTTAAATCTCTGTTACCATAAAATGACGTTTTACGAGCATAATGCCTTGGTCACATTTTCTCCGATTTTCACAACGGCGCCCGGCCGATTGAGTATTTTGTTCAAAATTGAATGCAATATTGAACAAAACACTCAATCGGCCGGGCGCCGGCCGATGGATCGGACCATATGTGACCCAGGCATAATATAGGCGTTTTGATATAGAATATTGACACAATTGTTTCATATTTTTTTGGCGGGACTTTTGGCGTAGTGTTGAATTTACACCTTCCTACGCCCCTGGATATGGGTCTTCGTACACCCCTCTCCAAAGGCTTGGAAACACCCGACATCATCATCGGTCCATGTGGTACATATAAAGGCTTGTTCAAGTTTTAAAAGTGATGTCAGAAGAGTCTTTTGTCATTTATTTCCGACCTATTGAAAATCCGAAGGCTTTACCACGCTATGCAACGATAATAGTCAGAGTTACCAAACTCAAGAATATATAGTTATGTTCAAGGGTAAATAGTTCGCTGCCCACGTATGTTCTATCACATATGTAATGACTAAATCATGGACATTTTATATGGACTGGCGTAATGGAATGGTGATGGTCGATTACATTATGTTATTTTATTAAGCAATAAGCAATATCAGCTACAATGTCCAAATAACGTTACATAGATAAAAGCAGTAATTTTGTGATAAAATGTAATCATATCTTTAAATTCAAGTTTGACATTACAGCATTATTTATTAATCAAATTAAAATATATATTTAGAATGAACATATTTATATAGAGAGTAAACTGATGAATATAATATACAAAAACACGTTTATTTCCCAAAAATCTAATTACTAAAATAGAGCTAAATATTAAAAGAAGAGGCTCGATAGAGAGAGCTTTTTAGATGAGTACAACTTTTTTATTTTCTACACGATCATTATGGAATTTTCAGACAATATCGGAGGTGTGATGAATTTATATATTCTAAAATATTATTGTTGAATTATGAAAAACGCATTTTGTAGAACTTTTTTGGCGAAGCGATGAAATTCCATCTTATATTTTGTACCGTTTTTCAGTGCATAAATAGAATGACTTAACGTTTTTTAAGCAGCAAAATAACATATATCGTAACCACATAATAAAGCAAAGTCTTATTTTCTGTAAAGAAATCGTGATTCGATTCATGAGAAGTATGTCTTAAAATTGATGAGAAAAATGGTTACATTTTTTCAATATTTTTGAGCGATCTCTTTAGTAGAATTTTACTTGTGTTAGATAGAGGTCGTCTCGCAAAACTATTATGTGCAATTTTCTCTTAAAATTGATTATCTTTGGAAATGATTCACTCGACGAAAATTAGATGTCGTTGCCATGTCGTCTATGGATGGTCTATTTTTCTTAAATAATTCCAAGGCCGAGAGAAATACCCCGAACGTACCGCGTTCGTAATTTCAATGTTTTCTGCGTTCGGCCTTTTATCGTAAACTGTTCTATCATCAATGAAAAAGAAGGGTGCGCGAACTTTGAATTTATTCAGTGTGGGGGTTACCCTTCCCCCTTTTGACATGAAGGCCAGAGCTGAATATGACAGCACATGTTAGTGAATGATTGGTAAGTGAAAACAATATCTATCTTTATAACGGAATATATTCCATATAGTTAAGTGGATTTCTGGTCACGAAACAAAGAAAAACTAGATATAGTCTGATAGTAACAGTTCAAACAAAGCTTGTCCCCGTCTGTTTTGATTGTTTGACCGGGAAACCAATGGGGTCTTCTCATCTGCATAATCAAGTCACCTTATATCGCACTATTAGAGCTGGGTAACTGGTAAGCAGAAAACACAATCGCCGCTTCAAGTACATTTCACTGTTTTTTCTTGCGCTTTTTTCTTAGCTCTCATTTATGTATCATACGTTTAGTCAATCAATTTTTTGTAGCTAACGATTTGAACGGATTGCAATGAAATGACCTTTATGCGGTCTGGCTACGTACGGCCTGTTGATTTCTACGGGGACCGCAGAAATTAACAAATATTGTAACTCCGAGTTATAAAATCTACAGCTTCCCTTCACTGATATAATTGATCTGCGGTCTACTTACGGCCACTGTGCGACAAATGTGACTGGGGAGTAAATTGATCTGCGGTTGACGTAGTCGCCTTTCAAGTTAAGTATTGAGATTTCTATTCTAACCTTCACTTAAGAAACATAACATTAACTAGGATGTGGCTCTGCGGCTGCTGCAGAAAAACCGAGTGTATTATTTACATACAATAATGTTATCGTATATACCATGTTGGTTGCCAAAATGTGGCTCTGCGGCCGAGTCGCCGCTGGACAATATACAAAAATGTTTATAATGGACAATTGGTAAGCTTTCTCGATAATGTAGTAATAACAAATCTCATTTCAAAATTAAAAACTTTCCGACCACCTGTAAAACCTTTTCTATCTTTAGCATCACAAATTCATTAATGCCCATCATTATTCTGTTGAGAACATGATGCTAAAAATCTTTGAAATCCTCAACAATTGAGGTTATAAGGAAAAAGGTTTGTCCGAAAATTTTTCATAAACATTTTAAGGACATAGACTTAGTTTATCTCGCCGCTTAGAGCCTAAGTGATCTTATTCACTAATACATACACCGTTCACTCAGTAATACTGCATTTACAATTACCGTTCTATTTTCATAACGTTAAACGACCAAATAGAAATCATTTTCTTGCTAATTCGTACTACGTGACTCAAACGCAATAAAATACATTTCTTGTATAGTGATAAGACCTGATACATTTCAATTTATTTTAGTATTCCCACGATTTGTTATGGGGTAATGACCATAGATGAATTTTATTTGTAATTATGATGGCTAGTTTTTAGTCGAGTTACAGCACTAGTTCTTCCATTGACTGACTTGTTTAAACTAACACTTCTCCCTACAATGTACAACAGTTTTTAATGCATGTAGGCATACACCCATTGCAAGCAGAAACACCGCACTTCAATTTGTACTGCAGTAAGGGTCGAGCACATGTTGTAAAAGCTGCATACCGAATTTTCCCTCAAATATTTGTAAAAGTTGTTTCAATTTAAAGGCTGGATTTGAGATAAGGTATAAGCCTTGTGAGACGTGACCTATATATATCATACAGGAGTCGATTTAATATTTTACGCTCACACATATCTGACATAGCCTAACATGTTATAAATTGAGAGATTACAAAATATATGCAATTAGCATTTATATCACAGTTAGCTAGAACAACCATTTCGTGACAATTAGCCCACGTTATGGCTGGGTCACATAGGTGTCTGGCCGATTGAGTGTTTTGTTCAAAATTGTATTTGTTTGAAACAAAATACTCAATCGGCCGAGGGCCGACCGATGAATCGCAGCAAATATGAACCTGACATTATGTAACGTTCCCTTTTTTACAAATACAATGTATCTTGGGCTTTCTTATATTTTGATATTGGTTGCTTATTTTCACGGCTTGATTGACGCACAAATATTTTGATTGTACGTGCTCATGACAGGTTTAGGCATTAATGGGTGACAACGTCTGTCAAAATATTGCACGTTGGTTGTGTTTACGTGATTTATGACTGAATACATATTAAAACTAGTACTGCTTTTGAAAAGTTTTTAAAAAAGTATGGAAGAGGCTAACCTGCTCGTTAAAGATATTAAGTTGTATTGTATTGTACACGTAACTACATTAATTGTATGTACCTACATTGTAACACAACGGTGTTGCATGGTGTACTTAGTAATGTTTATGCGCATAAGCAATGTCATGAACAAAATTGAGCAGAATGTGATCCCCTCGATTTTTGTGAATTTCTAATTTTAGGGACTTTCTCTCAAAACAGACCCCAAGTTAGTCATGGAAACACTTTCTTAATCTCTCAAGCAACTTTAAGGTAGATGTGTTTTTTGGGAATTTTTATACAGTCTAATTTTAACGAAGCCACACAGACACATTACTTTCAAATATGGACCTCTTTCCAATGTTGTCTACAACTTTCAGTTTTGCATAAAGACTGCACTATTGTAGCAAGAAAAGAGTGTGGACAATATTTCGTTTATAAAATGTATGAAAACGAGAAAATCCAGTGACTTACTTTTTAAAAATAAAAAATAAGTCGGCTACTTCATTTTCCAATTTATATATATATATAAATATCCAAAACGTTCACTACGCTCTTTTCTGGTTACCTTTAGTGTACTCTTTGTGTAAATGTGAAAGATGTAGAGAGCGTATGAAAAATACGCCTCGCACTTTTTGTCAGATTTCAGACATAATTAACTTCAAGGTAATATACAAATTGGGAAAGAAATTGCCATCAATATATTCCAGAAAAGAAACATATTGATATGGTCTTTGTTGATTGAACATCGTTTAGATAATATTAGTATTGAAACATCACTGAGGGCGGTCCCAACAAAATCTCTATATGTCAACCTTGCTTGAAGCATCAAATTGATTAATTTGAGTGTTCACGGAATGTGTGTGTCAACGATGGATGCTTTTTGTTTGATACGTTTATTTCGTACACTCGTATGATTGATATAATCAATAACTTCAAAAATACATGCTCATAGAATCTAGAATGTTTTGTTAATTAGGGGTACAATGTTTAGGACACTAAAGACTAAAAGAGTTTTTATGTTCACAATGATTATACAGTATGTATTACATTCAAGGACAGGTTGACCGAACAAGCTCGAACATTTAGCACGCATCAATGAATATGTACGTAACATATAACAACTGAATACACTCCCTGGAGTGAATTGAACTTACACTTGTACAGAATCGGTTTCCGTGTTCAGCCTCGTACTTGAAGCACAGTTGAATTTAGAAACATATTATAACGAATGCGTCAGTTCTAATAAGTCTCAGCAACGTACCCAAAAGCAAAAGCGACCGACCCAAGACGGGAAAGGCTACAGTTGTCTGTGATGCTTCTGAAAGCTGGCACATCACAAATCAAGAGTGAGTATGCCCCCCCCCCACCCCAATAACGTTTGAAAGGTCGTATAAAGTGCGACCACTCGTACCTCTCATGATATCATGATATACATAATTGTTTTTGGATATTGCTTTTGTGTGGGTCAAGTAAATTGGAGCATTTGGTTGAGAGGTGTTATCATTGATGCCCTCCATTTATTAATAGGGACGGAATAAGTCACTACAAAACCCCAGATGAAAACGTCATCAGGTACAGCTGGAAAGTAACATTTTGGTAAAACATTTTTTTACCTGCACATGTTATTTTCTGGTACAAAATAAAGTATGAAGGCATGTGTCAATTTCCTTGCTTTTTTAAGGAAAGTATCATTACGTTGTCTTCTTATCTGGTAGGAGTTCAATGGGAACTCCAGGACATTCCGATATTCCACACTTTCTATTTTTCTTTCAAAGTTTTCAGACAACACAGGAACTATCATTGACCTGTTTCCAGGTTTACTAAAAATAGACAGTGTAATGATCCTTTCCTGAAAAAAGCAAGGAAATACACACATGACTTCATACTTAATTTTGTACCAGAAAATAACATGTGCAGGTATATACTAGCAATTTTTTACCAAAATGTTACTTTCCAGCTGTACCTTAAACTGGTCTGTATAGGATTTTTACATAAACTGTTTCAATATGGTCATTTGATTGCTTAGTTTTAAATTCAAAGTACTCCCAAACATTTCTGTTTTGACTGTAGCTTCATTCAAGATAGTTGACGACATTCTTTCGTTTTCGAAAACTACCGATTTCTGCTAAACTAAGTTGAATAGTACTAATAACGTCATTTCATCTTATTTCCACATACTGGTCAAGTCGATATAGTAAATTCTAATACGATACGTGAAGTCACAATAGCTACAACAATTGAATTAATGGTCTTTATTGGAATATGTATGGCCGCCAAAATTCATAAATACAAAGAGTAGTACAATAACGTCATTTCGAAGGGCAATATACTGAAATATTGGATCGAGCGCCGAAGGCCCAAGGTCCAATATTTTTCTATATTGCTCGCAGAAATGACGTTACTACGAGTATTACCACCGTTAATGACCAGAGCTGAAATAGCAAGAAAACCTTACGCGCTGAACGATATCTAATTTCTCGGGGAAAATTGCCGATTGTAAAATGCATTATCCTATACCAAGTAGAGTTTTAGGGAGATAAGTTGGTAATATATATCCCGTATCCTGATTTTGAGGTTTCCATATCCAGAACCTCCAATCTCCCGCCATATCTCCCGCTTCGTTGCATATCTTCCCGCTTCCGGTGCATATCTTCCCGCTTCCGGTAATGCAATAAAATGACTTTGCATATGAATGATTTGTTTATTTTCACACCTTGTACTATTGAAATGGCCATATGCTCCTGAAAACTCTACTTGGTATAGGATAAAGCAGTTATGTACGGTCGGTTTGGATATTGGGTTCATTCCTCATGAGATATGCACATCTACCATCAGTCCCTACGGTCCCTCAGGTAGATATGCATATCTCCCTCTGGATAAACCCCATATCCAAAACCTCCCAGTACATAACCCTTATTTATTGACCGGCAATATGGCCCGCCAATATGACGTAACTGATGTTGATATAGTAAAATAAATGCCTTCTAAACTAGCACTCATAACCCTAGAATAGGACCGGTAAGGTGGTAATAATTGTTTTTCTTGTCTGTCTATCATATTAGAATTGATTTCATGATTAATGTCAAATATATGACCCCAGATTTTATTCTGGCAATTGCTACGCGATTTCGGTCTTTTAACAATGAGTAGAATATAATTTTTGGTCATACATTGCGCCATAAATTATAAAATATCGGTCTTTATTCCTTAAATAAATGCCTTCTAAACTTCACTTATACCCCTAGAACAGGCCTGGTAATACCGTGGTCACATTGCTCCGATATTTACTACGACGCCCGGCCGATTGAGTATTTTTATTCAATTCAATATGTATCTAAGCGCAAAACTAATCATTTATCCGCGTCTATGGTATTTTGTGGTTCATGGTATTTCACAAACACAAAGTTGATCATCATTTTTTATTCATAGAATTTATTTTGACATTTCATATCTAAAACATAATATTGTAGTGGCTCTGGTTATCGAATTATAATATATAACTCGGTATAGGCTTAATATACTTATCTAGATGTAACCAAAATCTTTATAAATCATGTAAAAACTCCTACGTATTTAGGAACCCTTATTATAACAATTTGGATTAGTGTTCGTCTTCGAAAGTAAGGACGTCAGCAAGGAAGTATTTTAAGCGATTTTAAAAAAGGCGATTATATCCAAGAGGCCTAAATATTGCATATCAGAGCTATATACAGGGCGTTCAATAAATACTGATAAAATTGCTGATTTTTTTTTATATTTCTGACTAACTTTTCTACTGAACGTTGTTGAGTATTGTGCTGTGAGAATTACAAGAATGCACTCTAACAGGAAGGTGGTACTGGATGGAGCCTAAGATGGTTCGCTGTAGTTTAGATATGCACGAAAATCTTTTCAAAAGAACCACTTCAAATGTGAACATTTTCATAATATAATACTAAGATACCTTGGCATCAAGGAAGTGCATTCTAACAGGAAGGTGGTACTGGATGGAGCCTAAGATGGTTCGCCGTGGTTTAGATCTGCACGAAAATCTTTTCAAAAGAACCACTTCAAATGTGAACAGTCATTAATAATTTTATTTTGAATCGATTTTGACAGTTGGGTAATACACACTGGTACTAAGATACCTTGGCATCACTTAACATGGCTGCTGAACAGAATATATCAATGATATTCATCAAATTAGAAGCAGCGTCAAGTTCTATATACATGCAACCATAAGTTAATCAAAATAGGATGCAACAAAGGACATTAATGAAGGTTTTGGGGAGGACACTATATCTATCCCTGGCATATATCATTGGTTCTGCTATTTCAAATAGGGAGAAAGTCAGTTGAAGATGAACCCAGACAGGAGTGACCAAAAGCTGTAACTTCCCATAGTCAGATTGATGCAATATACTTATTGAATGAATTCCTATCAGAAAAATTGCAGACATGACTAATTCAAATTTTGGTTGCACGCATCATTTTATTCAAAATGATTTAGAAATGACATTGATTTGTGACAAGTTTGTGCGCAAACAATTGACTGAGGAACAATTTTCATTTTGATGATTTTGAATTCAATGGTGTCAAATTATTCGAGAAAGATTTGTCTTTTGATATCCAAAGTATGTTTTAGGGAAAATCAAAATTATGAAAAATATTGAACTTTTTGTAAGTGTAACATATTTTTTTAGACACACTGTATATTACTGAACGATCCACACTAAAATAATTAGTTAGATATCTGAAAAAATAAAAAGTTACAGCATTTTTATCAGTACTTATTGAACGCCCTGTAAAACCTCTTCAGTTTGATTATCGATGATTTTATTTGTGTCTTATCTGTGTCCGATATTTTTTAATTTTTAATTATTTTTTTTCTTCGACACCATCCTCATTATCTCAAAAGAACATTGGTTGATTGAGTTTTAACGAGTTATATTATTTTACAGGCTATACGTATTAACATGTATAAGTCCAATTCGTTCGAATAGGTAGGGTTCTTTGGCAGGAGTTTTTAGCAGAACCGAGGCCTGTTTGAAATTATGCAAATGTTGTCTGTAATGCATGCAAGTTGAAGAGAAGATGGTGTGCATCCATACATGTATAACTGTACTTTCAGGTGCAAGATGACGACGATAACTCTGGCGACAACGATGACTGATGGTGCTCATGATGATGACGACGTTAATATGATTTGTAGCTTGAGGCATATCTAAACATTGTGATTGTTTGTGTTGAAGTGATGTCTATACTCAAAACGATCTAATGATATTAGGATTATAATACGAAGTGTGAACTCAGAAACTAATTTTTGGAAATACGTTGTCCTTGAAGCAATCTTTTATCTCTGACAATTGACTCAGGCTAACTCGGATTCATTGCTCTTGTATGTATTTCAATATATTTATGAAAGTGAAACTTATCTTGAACGTTCACATTGGTTACATCCTAGAGAGTCCTGTATATCTTTCGATATATGTATCTCTAGGGATTATAAAAATATTTGTCTTTTTCTATGTACTCTTCGGTAAATGTATCCAAGTCGTATCAGGTTCAGGTTCAATATAACGAGTGTAACAATGGCAACAAAGATGTTGATATTGTTTATGATGAGAAGATATTATTTGGGAAGAGGTATTGAATGTCATTTGTTCGTAGTAATAATTAGTCTTGAAAAGATGCTTTTATATCATGTAGATAATTATAGCTTATAAAGCACTGGAACATGTTTGGCACGACAATTGAGTGGAATTAACTAATGAAACATGAAGAGCAGCTAACAACTGTAGATAATAAATAATAAACTGAGTTTGGCATGACAATTGAGCGGAGCTGACTTGTAAAAAATGAAGGTTAGGTTGAAAACATGTAGATAATATGAAATAAACAGGGTTTGGCATGACAATCGTGTGGAATTAGCTTATTGAGGCGATTGACAACATGTAGAGAAAAAAATAAACGGAATTTGGCATGACAGTTGAGTGGAATTCGCTTTTGAAACCTGAAGGGCGGTTGACAACTGTATCTTAATACGAAATAAACCGAGTTTGGCATGGCAATTGAGTGAAGCTAGCTTGTAAAAAGAAAGAAGAGATTGAAAACATGAAGATAATACGAAATAAACAGAGTTTGACATTACTGTTGGGTGGAATTAGCTTGTGAAACATGAAGAGGCGATTGACAACTTGTCGATAAATGATGCTTGACAATTGAGTGGAATTAGCTTTTGAAACATGAAGAGGCGATTAACAACTTGTAGATAAATTATGTTTGACAATTGAGTGGAATTAGCTTGTGAAACATGGAGAGGCGATTGACAACTTGTAGATAAATGAAATATAAAACGTTTCGCATGACAATTGAGTGGAATTCGCTTATGAAACTTGAGGGACGGTTGACAACTGTATCTTAAAACGAAATAAACCGAGTTTGGCATGATAATTGAGTGGAGCTAGCTTGTAAAAGATAAAGAAGAGATTGAAAACATGTAGATAATACGAAATGAACAGAGTTTGACATGACAATTGGCAGGAATTAGCTTGTGAAACACGAAGAGGCGATTGTCAACTTGTAGATAAATGAAATAAACAGAGTTTGGCATGACAATTGAGTGGAATTAGCATATGAAAATTACGAAATAAACTGAGTTCGGCATGACAATTGATTGTCGCTTATGGTTGACAACTGTATCTTAAAATGAAATAAACCGAGTTGGGCATGACAATTGAGTGGAGCTAGCTTGTAAAAAATAAAGAAGCGATTGAAAAAATGTAGATAATACGAAATAAACTGATTTTGACATGACATTTGGCAGGAATTAGCTTGTGAAACACGAAGAGGCGATTGTCAACTTGTAGATAAATGAAATAAACAGAGTTTGGCATGACAATTGAGTGGAATTAGCATATGAAAATTACGAAATAAACTGAATTCGGCATGACAATTGATTGTCGCTCATGAAACCCGAGGGGCGGTTGACAACTGTATCTTAAAATGAAATAAACCGAGTTGGGCATGACAATTGAGTGGAGCTAGCTTATAAAAGATAAAGAAGAGATTGATGTAGATAATACGAAATAAACAGAGTTTGACATGACAATTGGCAGGAATTAGCTTGTGAAACACGAAGAGGCGATTGTCAACTTGTAGATAAATGAAATAAACAGAGTTTGGCATGACAATTGAGTGGAATTAGCATATGAAAATTACGAAATAAACTGAATTCGGCATGACAATTGATTGTCGCTCATGAAACCCGAGGGGCGGTTGACAACTGTATCTTAAAATGAAATAAACCGAGTTGGGCATGACAATTGAGTGGAGCTAGCTTGTAAAAAATGAAGAAGCGATTGAAAAAATGTAGATAATACGAAGTAAACAGATTTTGACATGACATTTGGCAGGAATTAGCTTGTGAAACACGAAGAGGCGATTGTCAACTTGTAGATAAATGAAATAAACAGAGTTTGGCATGACAATTGAGTGGAATTAGCATATGAGAATTACGAAATAAACTGAGTTTGGCATGACAATTGAGTAGAGCTAGCTTGTAAAACATAAAGAAGCGATTGAAAACATGTATATAATACGAAATAAACAGAGTTTGGTATGACACGTGTTTGATTAGCTTTTGAAACAATGCGATAGACAACTTGTAGATAAATGAAATAAACAGTGTTTGGCATGACAATATGAGTGGAATTAGCTTATGAAACATGAAGAGTGGTTAAACAATTACTGAAGATAATACGAAATAAACAGAGTTTGACATGACATTTAAGTGGCTTGTTATTGAAAGAAAGAAAGAATAAGATTAACAACTGCATGTGGCATAGCATTGCCTCAAATAAGAGCGATGAAACCTATATTTTAGCAAAATAACAGAAACCGTACATTTCTTTTCTTGCTTCTATGTTTCAAGTTTCACTAATTCTGAACAAAGCCCAGATGACACAAGAAAGCCCGGTTGATTTCACACAATTCTCTCGATCTACATGTACGACAAATCGATCAACTTTACTTTCATGCGGTGAAAACATAACTTTTCGATGCTTTAGACATATTTAATGTAATGAATAATGACAAACTAGATGAATTACTAGAACTAATTAACTAGTATGTTTGAATAAGTTTTAGCTCTTCCATTTCATCATGTGAAAAACCATAGGATTTGCAAGCTGTCTTGAAACATGTAGTTCCTGTTTCAAGCTTTATCTTTTCTTGCGATTTTGGATTTACTTGTTTCGATTTATGGTACCCCGAGACGATAACAATATCAATAGAATGGGAATATTGGTCATGGATGTTTATATAAGTTATGGGAAATACAACAAGTAACTTGATTATATATATTTCTTATATTTCAGATAGGATCGGGTCGAGATACTGCATATAAAAAGAATTATTTAATGGAGAGGCATACGTGTTGACATCTTTCTGTGATGATCACGGGGATGAGCATGTTATGTGATGTTAGATATGGTATGATTGCACCGCATATTGCTACACTCCAACACAAAACTGTGTCAGTCACATCTTGTCAAAGGAGAATATTGCCTATCATATCTTACTATCTATCATATGTAAGACAAACCAAGAACTACTTTCTACAAGGAACACCGTGTTGATATTCTGCATGATCTGGGTGAATGTGAAACTCAACAACTCATACCATTCAACATACCACTAACTGGTACCAGTGTGGTAAACATAACAGTAACTTCTGTAATAGACTTTAAAATCAACACGATGCAAATCCCAATAGACTTATAATCAAACTGTATTCATATTTGTGATTTTTCTTTTTTTCTATGAACTTTGCATGTAGGTCTCTTCAGACTAGTTCAAAAATTGAATTATGGGCTCTCATTCCCAGGTAGAGAACATGAACATGTAAACCCCTATTGAGATGACATATGTTTCTGATTGCAATTGGTCAAAATCGAAAAACAAAATGTCGTCCTCAAAACTTTCGAAATACGCTTCGAATAATATTTTTTGTTCATTTTTTACATGTTGACCAATATCATAACTTTATATTTCACATCAACATAAATATAGATGTACATAATATGCCTACATGAATTTAACACCACATCAGGGTGTAGATATGCCATATTTTGTCTTCCATGGATAATGAATAAAAATCGTTTATCAAAGTTTATCGAGAGTATATGATTTTGACCACTCCAACAAGAATTTTGATATGTCATTAACCTTATCATATTTATATTTATTATAATCATAAAAAACAATGCTCAATTGTGATTCTTCCAATGTATGAAGACTGTACGATCGCTTCGAAAAGAATTATCTCAAATAGTAACATTCGAGTAGAATGTGTGCATGTAGATGTGTAAAACTATGCATTAGGTTAGTGTTATAAATCTTTTACTTGTCATAGTAATCAAAAATAATTATCAGATTTTTACAGTGTTTTATATTGCATCATGGCATTTACAGACACTCACAAAGTTACCATTGTACAAGTAGCTACGTTAGGCTACACAACGGAGCTTCACAGATGTACTTACGATGGTACTAAAAATAACACATATAGAATACGATAAAGCGCTGAATGTAGACTCAGTTGAGTTATTGTTCGGGGATAATCATCACTGGTGATCCACTCGATTACGCTGGTTACCAAAACGATTCGTTTCGTTTTGGTAACAAAATGTCGGAACATCGAAGGTACGATTTTCCGACGACATTTTTAACACAAACGTGTATCAGTATCATATGTTTAAGAAAATGTACATATTTGCGAACAAATAGTTCAGAAGACAACAGAATCGTCGATTTAATTTCTCACTTAAGTTACATAAACGGTTTTTCGAAAAACAGTTAAGATCTGCACTTAAGTGAGGAGCTATTTTTTCGCAAACATGTACATTTTCTAAAACATATGATGCTGATACACGTTTGTGACAAAAAACGTCGTTGGTATTCTGCCTACAACGCGAGAAATAAGGAAAAAGAAAAATCGTACCTTCGATGTCCGACATATTGTTACCAAAACGAACCGTTTCGGTAACCAGCGTAATCGAGCGGATCACCAGTGATCATTGTACAACTAAAATTAATTGAATTCAATTTTTGAATTGAAACAAAATACAATAATAATGTTAACATATAGAGTATGTTAAATAGCTAATGAGTCCTGATAAATCATGACATCTTATTTCTTCTCCAGTCCTAAAACTGTGCATCTGTGCCTTTGCTAATTTATATGTGGTTGAATACAATGCCTATTATGTAATGGATTGACATTAAGGTATATGATAACTATCACACTTATTGACAGTTATAACACATCCCATCTGATGTGTTCAGATCACAGAATATGCCTAATAAAATCAAAGCAAGTTTCGGTTGAAACAGAAGGATGTTATGAGTATCGAAATGTAATGAGTGGCTATTGCACTAGGCCGTGTGGGCTCACCGTTCGGAATATCCTGCTTTAAAACTATTTGATTAGCCAACCGTATGTCCATGTCTAGCCCTGCCATCTGCAAAACGTATCCATACTGTAGCGAACGGTGAGCCCACGTGGTCTAACGTAACAGCTCCATAAAGTGTTGTAAGATTGAATTTAATAAAAAAGAAATTATATTGCATAAACGTGAATTTGCATTGTGTTTCTAGTCCTATACATGTATTCCATTAGAAAGTTTTAGAGAACGTCTTCTTTTAGACGGAATTCATAGACATATACAGTACCATTATACAAGAGATGAGCAGTCTGTAGATATTCGTTAATTGGTTATCCCACATTTGCTCCGATTCATTGCCCGGCGGCCGACAGATTAAATATTCTGTTCAAAACTGAATGCAATTGTCAGCAGGATACTCAATCGGCCGGACGCCGGCCGATAAATCTGAGCAAATGTGACCAGGTGTGAAAGAAATGATGGTCCCCCAGGGATTATGGTCCCCTTTCTTAACGGCCCTTATTGGCCCAGATTGCGTATAAGATAATGAGGGAAAGAGTTTAGGTCACCATATAAATCAATGGAGAGTAGGACCATAATTGATAGAACCTCCTACCCGTTTACACCAGGCATTAATGTTTTTATCCATCCTTGTATAGATATGCTTTCGTTGTTAATATTGATTCACTATTTTATAAATGCCTCGCATCTTATGAACTGTAGCTAGTTTTGAATAGATAACCCTGGTAAGTTCTTAAAATGCTGCAATTTCAATTAGGGGCAATTCTTCATATATCTTTTGGACATAAGTTTCAGCCAGTCTAAGATTTCCCTTTTCAATAATATGTATTATAATAGCCCCGCTTGGAATTTTAATCCTATTTCTGCAGCAACGCTAACTATACTTTATCTGTAAAATGCCTGTTTTTCATATTTATATGATTGTTCCATTGTTTCAGATGGAATTATGATAACAATTTCCATTTGCTTGAAAAAGATTTATTAAATAAGAAATATTGCAGACCAAAACATTTTGATACATATTTATATGATGAAAATGTTTAACAAACATAAATGGCCGTCAATAAACTAGAAAAATAAAATAAATTAATAATCTAAGTAGTCCTGAATGGCTTATCACCACTTTCAAGTTATTTATTCCGTGGCACTGGATTTGTTAATTATACTACGGATCGTAACTCATTATTTCGGTCATAACATGTCGAATGTCTTTAACTGGTAAATAGTGATATTACGACCTGCCCAGTTCATGTACAACTAACTTACCGCAAGTTAGTCGACAAGTGAAATGGTTCCAATAAGCGATGTTTCAAAAATATATGATTTTCTATCGTTTTACGTTTTGGCGAATATAAACTAAAGAGGTTACTTCGCTAGAGCTTTTGAATTCTTCTATTAATTGGTAAAATACTTGTTTTCTCTTCAAAGTACAGTCAATCGTATATTACATATGAATTATAAATATATACAATCAAAATCAAAACGTTAACGAACATGTATTCCAAGAACCCAATTTTCTTCAACTTATGATATTACAAGCAACACTATAATCTTACAAATCTGGACATCCTTTTCTTCATTTGATACATATTTTATAATGTAATTTACATTTTGATTGTGAAAATTCTCCCGGCGCAACGTCTGCCGGTGATCGGTTGGCAGTTGAAAAATACCGTAATCGGTAGGCACCCATAAGGTGAATCTGAACTTATGTGAGCAAAGCATAAACGATAAATCATGATCATAAATCATGATACGCAGGTAAACCGAGAATGCGAGATAAAGGTACGTTTTAATAAATCCGTAACCCAATATTTTGTAGCTCCCAGTGTGAATAACGTAATGCGTTAATTTCAGTCAAAATCAAATAATTCGATGGAACAGCATTTCCCTCTATAAACTTATCATCGGTTCAAAACCATAACATAATGGGTCAAACCTCAGGAATTCCCGGGGATCTCAGCCCCCCTATACTTTAACATGGAAAAATTGATGAATGGGGAAAAAAAATATTTCTGATCAGTTAAACAAATATGTGTCCACATTATGTAAGACTTTAGATAATTAAAGACCTAGAAACAAAATATTTTGTTTCTATAATTATATAAAGGGCATTATATTTAACCACAAAGAAAGGGTTAAACCTGAAAAACGAGTTCATCGATTCGCCAAAAAGGTTGTAGAAAAATCCATTTTGATGATTCAGAAATAATATTTTAGAATATGAAAATTCACCTCATCTCCTAAATTGTGTTACAATTTTATATTGATCATCGAAATAATAAAAAACTTATACCCATCTAAAAAGCTCTCTCTATCGAGCCTCTTCCTTTGAATGAATAGCTCTATCTCCGTGTAACAGTACTTTCAGTATTTTACCAGTTTCGCATAATCAATATTACAATTATAAATGAGAATATTGGATTAACTACCCGTCTGTCTAACATAAGATAGTAATTTTAATACTGTGGAGTTTTAATTTTGCTAATATCCGCTGTTATTATTAAGCATTAGTTTAATTAGATGGAATTGAGATTAATTTAATAGTAATTTATTGTTTTGTAAACTTTTGTTTTCCAATTACAATTAAAATCATAGGCCCCGGGAACATGTATAAAATAGCGAGTCGACATCTGTATTACTACAAGAAGAAGTAGTAATACAGATGTCGACTCGCTATTTTATACATGTTCCCGGGGCCTATGGTTTGAAATTGAAAAACATTGCAAACTTCTATTTAATATAAAGATGTCACTATTCTCTATAACTTCATAATTGTAATTCATGAATTAGATTTAGCATTATATTCTTGGATATAGACAGGCCCGTAGCCAGGGGAGGGGGTTCGATGGGTTCGCCCCCCCCCCCGGCCAAAAAGTCTTTCAAAATAATGCAGTTTTTTACCATTCTGAGCATTTTTAAGTGATTTGGGCCATTTCTGGACCAAAATTGTCACAAGTGAACCCCCAGGAATTTTTCTAAAAAATCCTGGCTACGGGCCTGATAGGATAATCATTTAATCTAGCTTACCGAATGAGCGAGCTAATCAATCTACAGCTACATCAATCGTTTCAATGACTGATCGACGTCACTGGAAATCTCAAAAATCGTACATCTTTGATTTCCAAATAATTTGTGAGGTGGTTATTAAGATGATAATACACATTTTAACGTATTAATTTAGAGTACATCTCAAATCCATTCTCAACGAAGCGTTCTCGAAATAAGTATTGGAAATGTTTGAGTTCAGGATGATAAAAGAACGTTAAGATATACCGCTCCTTAACAAATTTTTTTGGGAACAAGACATAGAATCAAAACTGCATATTCTTCGATTCTTGTTTACTCCCTGACACATGCCAACGAATATTACATATTGTAAACGTTGTTCTCTACAGGTGCCATTTTTTATAATTGAGAAACAAAATTGAACATTTAGCATTTCTAAATTGATAAGTTTCTTGGAATACAACTTAACCGTTAACGATATAAGTCATTGATAATATTTCCCTAAAGTGATCACATGCTAAATAGATAGTAACTGGGTCAATGTTTCATGTTCAACCCTTTTTCCATGACTTTCAAACATGACAATTATGTAGGAAATTTAATTCCAATGTAAGCGTGTCAACTCCTGTTTTTGCACAATATTTAGCCTTTTATAATGATAGATCGCCAAAATCTGCATGTACCTCTCATGATGAGGCGATATTTTTTAAATTTTTAGATGTAAGCTATAAACTCAAACTAAAATTCAAACCACCCGCTATTATTTTGATTGCACAAGACGAAATTTCCACTCCCGGGGAGCACTTTAGTAACACTTTGAAGGAGGATTCTTGAAAAATCGTTCGAATTTTCACAAAAGGTTTCATGCAATTTCATTGCTTTGTTTAAGCCTCGACTAATATCATACTCAAATCCGATACCATAATTATAAATTTGAGTTAACTGCGGATATTTATATGAATGTAAGTCGGCATGTATTCGACAGTTAATGTATCAACGTGTGACTTAAATATCAATTCGTGGCTATCATATTTGGCTTTCAAAAGTTAAGTTGGAAGTTACAGTGGTTGGGGATTAACGAAAACGTCAATCACATCCAAATATCCAAACGACGTCAAGTATTAACAATACACTTTCGTGTATCTTGAACAAGGCAAGGTTCTTTGATCCAGCAATGTGTATTCCGAAAGAAAAAATTCACAAATATCAACAAATTTTATTGAGTAGGAGATTACATTCGAAATCACAACTTTCAAAATATTTTTTTAACCAAGAATTGTAAGAACTTGAAACATGTTGTTAGTTTTTCCAAACCGCATATCCTCATTTACGTTCTTTGACAAGAATGAATCCATTTGAAAACATTGATTTTCTTGATTATTCTTCAAAACTACCCTTGAAATATAAGTACTAAGTATATAGGATATTACAGTGTAAATTGACACATTTGTTTGCTCCATATCATGAAAAAATAAATGCAGTACGTACCATCTTTCAATATTCGAAAACAGAAAGTTCATTCTGTATGTAAACACGAAAAAAACAATTGGTTCATAATGAAAAATGACAAATAACACACATCTTTTGAAGTAGGGGTATACAGGAACATAGTGGAAATTTCAGAAATTTAGGCCATATCCCCAAGATTGCTTCACCAATATTTAACAGAACATCAAAATCATCATTTACACGTTTGATGATAGGTTCATTGAAAATAATTAACCAGAGGTTTACTTCAAGTGTGGCAACATTCTTAGTATATATTGATGAACATACGAATATCGAATGTTGACTAAGTTACTAGACTTGGTCGATAACAGATGAGCCGAATATGCACATGTGTTTAATGATTGTGATGTTTGGTCAGGTTTTGTCAGGTTTGATACTTTTAAGAGTACGCAATGAAGGAAGTACTTAAAAAGCTGTGAATAAATGGAATTTACAAAAAGGATTGGTATCGATATGGTGAACTGAATTCAACAATGTTTTTCTCTTAAACCAATTATTGAAAACATTCTGTAAAAACACGATCTTTTATGTAATGTTGACTGAAAGACAACAATTTAATGCGAAAATAATTTATACATATTTTATATTACTGTTTCTATTAACATTTTTTGTTTTTTTAGTGCAACTGTTTTTTGTTCCTTTTTACCATTTTTTAATAATGAAATAAAATATCTTTCCGAAGCTTGTTGGAACAAAATAGCAGATACAACATTTTCTTAGACCTCTCAATATTATAGTAATATGCAATGGAAATTTTGGTTGGTTTAACAAAAAATATTCAAAAAATTAAAGCAAAACCCCCCAAAATAGATAAAAATTAAGATAAACCTTTTATTTCATTAACAAGATACTTTTTTTAAATCAACCAAACTTTCCTTTGTACAATTACAATATTGAGAGACCTAAATACATTGTGTTTATGTATTTTTGTTCCAATGAGGTTCGGAAAGATGTTTCATTTCATTCCGAACATATGATACCAAGAACAAAAGAAGTGTCTGCTGTGTTTTCTAAAACAAAATAGAGAAAAGTACTATATGTATTCAAATCATATTGTTACCATTTAAAAGATGACCATTAAATTGACAATGTGTAAGATTTTCAGAATTTTTCGGTGACTGGTTAGAGAAATGTGTGTTAAAAAAGTTTACCATATCGATACCCATCATTTACTGCATAATCATATCATAAGAAATTGACTTTTAGACATAAGTATAAGTTTACACAAATACATAAAAATTACCATTACCATTATCACGTTCCAGGATGTAAAAGACTGGCCTGTGAAGAAGACAAAGCCATTGCAGAATTGACTTTAAAATGCCAAGAACATAACACGATTCGGGTAATAAGAGTAAAGAACATTGCTGAAAGAACGTGCAAAGGAGTTAAAATATGTGAAGTACAGATCCAGTATCCAAGAAATCTAAAATCTAAATGTGATTATCGAACTGAATGTCCATTTGAAAAGGTAACGGAAGAAGATGGGCATTATAGACAATGTAAGACATACGATGAAGACGGGCATATAATCTGGCATAAAACAACATCACAAGAAGTCTGCTACAGCTGCAATCCTTTAATTCTTACGACAGAGATACCTAGTAAGTTATTCAATCCTATAATTTATGTGCTGGGAACAACTTGAAACGACTTGTACGTGAATAGAGGAGTTTCTAAATGATTTTGAAATCTCGCTAATTCTCGTTTTTTCATGAGATTTTAAGAGATTTGCACATTTTACATCCAATGACTTACTTTTCTTTCTTTCTAATAGCATATTTGAATTCAGTGATATGTTTCCTACAATAATAGCCTTGATTTACACATTTATGTCATTTAAATCATTCTCCATGACATTTATAAAAAACTTGGGCCAAATTTCCATTGATGTTATGCTAAAATTCTTTAAAACCATGGTTTAATCGACAACCAACATTGTTATGTTTAATCACAATATCTTCATTGACAGGGTCATTTAATAGTATGCCATTCAAGTTTCAGACAGATTTAACTAACACTCTTTGATAAATCATGAAAATAAGTGACTATTGCAAGCTTTAAGCATAGAACTCAATGGAAGGTTGGCCCAAGATGAACAAAGGTGACATCTATTATGTCAGCTTTATTTAGCTATTTAGAAACTATACTATTAGGACTTGAACGTAGAATAATGACCATCTTCATAATATTTACTTGTCCAATTGAGTATAAAAAGATTAAAATATATTTAATGAAATATAACATCCCATATCGGCCGAATCTAATTTTGATAGCACATTACAAAAACTCCAATTTTGTTGATAATCTCAATTAAAATAAATTAACCCATATCCACGGTGTAGAAGCATGCCGCGCCGGGGATTGAACCGGTGCGTCACGTTTAAATTGTAACGCATCGGAGTGAATAAGAATGGCGGACGAGGAAACAGAGACGAAGGGTGTATGAACTTTTGATTTCCTACGTTTCGTGATTAGAAAGGACACAAGCAGCATAATTTTTTATATCTTTTATTCATTTTATCAAGTAAATAGAGTATTCCTAGGTTTTGCTGACAGACACCTTATCAACTTGAACATTATGCCAGTATATAAAATTCTGCAAGTTAAGGTTCCAAATGGTGGTCAATTCAATAACATATCTATAAATCTTTTAGTGACGCACCGGTCATACAAGGCCAGTATTCAGAAACGCACCGGGGTATGTTGATTATATGATCTTTTTACATTCATAACAGGGTAAGGGTGTTTTGGAAGCTCTTTCGTGTGTCATGTTCATCCAACAACACTCTGAATTCTCAATTGAAATATTAACGTTAGCAGAGTAGAACGCGTAATCTGACTAATAAATATATTAACGTTTACAGAGTAGAACGCGTAATCTGACTAATTAATATATTAACGTTTACAGAGTAGAACGCGTAATCTGACTAATTGATATATTAACGTTGACAGAGTAGAACGCGTAATCTGACTAATTAATGTATTAACGTTGACAGAGTAGAACGCGTAATCTGACTAATTAATGTATTAACATTGACAGAGTAGAACGCGTAATCTGACTAATTAATATATTAACGTTTACAGAGTAGAACGCGTAATCTGACTAATTAATATATTAACTTTGACAGAGTAGAACGCGTAATCTGACTAATTAATATATTAACGTTTACAGAGTAGAACGCGTAATCTGACTAATTAATGTATTAACATTGACAGAGTAGAACGCGTAATCTGACTAATTAATATATTAACATTGACAGAGTAGAACGCGTAATCTGACTAATTAATGTATTAACATTGACAGAGTAGAACGCGTAATCTGACTAATTAATATATTAACGTTTACAGAGTAGAACGCGTAATCTGACTAATTAATATATTAACTTTGACAGAGTAGAACGCGTAATCTGACTAATTAATATATTAACGTTGATAGAGTAGAACGCGTAATCTGACTAATTAATATATTAACGTTGGCAGAGTAGAACGCTTAATCTGACTAATTAATATATTAACGTTGATAGAGTAGAACGCGTAATCTGACTAATTAATATATAAACGTTGACAGAGTAGAATGAGTTAGTGAGCTGTTAGTGAGAAGTGAGGCTATTAAGGTAGACATAGAACAATGAGTAATCTGGAGAATGGGGATAGATGGGGTAAATACTGTAAATCTGGCTTATGATGAAAAGATGTAAGAAATGTAAAATGAGCTTTGAAACATATTAAATTAAAACTACTAATTAGTTTTTAATTGCATACATTTAGCTAAATTAATATAATTTGTCATTAATTAGGTAAAAACTATAAATCATAATAAAATATTTGTTCACCACATGTGCGTTGGTATTAGATAAAACTTTTGCGAATACTGAATATTTTCGAATATCTTAAGAGATGAACTCCATAAAAACTGTACAACTGTGTTCAGTGAATACCTTAACACATTGCTACACTTTAACAAATGAATTTGAATTTATGTAACAGTATTGTTAAAAAAGATATATCATACTGCAAAAAATAAATAAAAGTAAAATAATCATAAAAAAAAAAAAAAAAAAATGGTACGAAAAGGGTAACACATGCCTACTCTACGACTTACTCCTACAACGATCAGTGATATTGTTGGCAGGGTGGTCATTAGGGTGGCTCAAAACAACAATATTTTTTTAGAAAAGTCATACTCTGGACATGAATTAGGTTTCCTTTTGGAAAACTTCGAGGGCTGTGAGGATAAGCAAAAGACAAAAAATTGAAAATAATCACACATCAGTTTTACCCAAAAAAGGAACCCGAATTCATGTCCGGGGTATGGATTTTTCAAAAAGTGTTAATTTAAGCCACTCTAGCGATTATTTCCACCCACCATTTTTCTTAACCCAGTGCGTTACACTGTTTGAATAGGATAGTTTCTAAATAGCAGAAAAATCAATAAAATCTAGTGCTGCCATCTTTTATTAAAGGTTTTAATTTGGCTAGAGTTCCATTCACTTCCATGCAAAAATCTTGGAAAAGTGGCTTAATTTCATAATTTATCAAAGTGTGTCAGTTGAATCTGTATAAAACTTGGATGCCACATGATGACCCTTTCTATGTAAATGTTATGATTAAACATGCAAATGTTGATTGACATACAAATAATCCAAGGTTTTAAAGAATTTTAGCATTGGATCTATGGATATTTGGCCCAAGTTTTTTTAAATTGTCATGGAAAATTATTCAAACGATGTGTTATGTGCAACGATGGAATAGAGGATGAATACCATGTATTGATGACGTGTAATGCTTATAATTGTGTCAGACTTGAGTTGCTTGAGAAAGTAACAAGTATAATATGCAATTTTCAGGCATTAGACTCTGACATCCATTTTTTAAAACTCATGAGTGATTCACGCATCTACCAACACGTTGCCAGAGCCTGTGGTCGGATGTTAAAATTAAGAGAATGTGCTATTTTTAGATAGTTTTACAGACTTTTAATTAATGACTATTGCTATTTATTGAATTTTTACATGCCAGTGTCTTATAGGTCGATGACGGCCTGGATTATTGTTGTTTTATGAATTTTTAGTGTATTTATTAACCATGACACTTAAATAAAATAAATATAATATAATATAATACAATTTTGACTTCACACAAACCAAAAGTTTAACAACCCGACAAATCAAAGACTCGATCAAGCCATCAACGGGGCATTATCGCCGTGCGTTAACCAATGGAAAACCCACATAGTAGTTCATTTACGGAGACACAGATATGCAGAATCGTCAGTATATAACATGTGTCACTTACTTTCTCAGCTATTATGCAATCGTTTCCTGACTGATCGATGTCACTAGATTTGTTGGATTTGTTTCATATAAGTATATTTGCCGACACGTCTAACAACAGATGAGCCGAATATGCACATGGATGCGTTTATGATTATAATGTTCGGTCAGGTTCTGTCAGGTTCGATACTTTTAAGAGTACACAATGTAAGAAGTACTTAAAAAGCTTTGAATAAATGGAATTTACAAAAACTTACTGCATAATCATTTCAATAAAAATTGACTTTTAGACATAGCATATATGTATTAGTAATAAGTATACATACATATATACATAAAAATGATCATTATCATAATCATATTTCAGTATTAAAAGACTGGCCCGACGAATCAGAGCCTCGATCAAGCCATCAACAGGGCATTATCGCCGTGCGTTAACCAATGGAAAACACACATAGTAGTTTATTTTACGAAGACACAGATATGCAGAATCGTCAGTATATAACATGTATCACTTACTTTCTTAGCTATTATGCAATCGTTTCATGACTGATCGATGTCACTAGATTTGGTGGATTTGTCACATATAAATATTTGCCGACACGTCTAACAAAAGATGAACCGAATATTCACATCTATGTGTTTAATGATTGTGATGTTTGGTCAGGTTTTGTCAGGTTTGATACTTTTAAGAGTACGCATTGTTAGAAGTTCTTAAAAGCTTTGAATAAATGGAATTTACAGATATTTACTGCATAATCATATCAATAAAAATTGACTTTTAGACATAGCATACATGTATAAATAATAAGTATACATACATAAAAATGATCATTACCATTATCACGTTCCAGAATGTAAAAGACTTGCCTGTGAAGAAGACAAAGCCATTGTAAAATTGACTTTAAAATGCCAAGAACATTACACGATTCGGGTAATAAGAGTGAAGAACATTGCTGAAAGAACGTGCAAAGGAGTTAAAATATGTGAAGTTCATATCCAATATCCAAGGAACATCAAAAGGAAATGCAATAATCAAACTGAATGTTCACTTGAAAAGATAACGGAAGAAGACGGGCATTATAGACAATGTAAGACATACGACGAAGACAATATAATCTGGCATAACACAACATCACAAGAAGTCTGCTACAGCTGCAATCCTTTACCTACGACAGAGATACCTAGTAAGTTATTATTGTAACTTTGTACTGGGGATTAACTCGAAACGACTTGAACGTGAATTAGGACTTGAACGTAGAATAACTAGATAATGGTAACTTCGCGGAGCAGCAAATCCCAACGAACAAAATATCAATTACCGAATTCCAATCAATTATACTCATTACTTTGGATAACATTGAAAAATTTAGATTTTAGAATTGCGAATTCCTGCAAAGCAGCCATTTTGAATTTTCTGAGGTACAATTCTGAAAAATAATACCATAATTGTGATCTACTCCAAAATTCCTTCAATTTGAGTATTATATAACCATACGTTGAAGGGATCGAAAAATTATTGCGAAATCGTACATTAGACGGCCATTTTGAAGTTTACGAGGCTTGAATCAGATAAAAGATACAATATTTGGAACCTACTCTTAATTGCCTTTCATTTGAGTATAATAAAGCTATACTTCAGAAAGATCTAAAAATTAGCGAAAATTTCTGTTTTCCTGACCCCCCATACACGGCCCCTTGGGGTCAGGATGAAAAACACGGAATATATTTGAAATAGATAGATGTTGCGAATATACTACCAAAATTTCAAACAATAATATTAATTACTTTGGTTTAGAATGAAAAATTT
Source organism: Owenia fusiformis (assembly GCA_903813345.2). Lineage (NCBI taxonomy): Eukaryota > Metazoa > Annelida > Polychaeta > Sabellida > Oweniidae > Owenia > Owenia fusiformis. The sequence goes on from CAIIXF020000002.1 coordinate 9,357,963, forward strand.
ATGATTTTTGCGAAAAAGTTCCGTCATTTTTAAAGCGGCGGCCATCTTGAAAATTTTTTTTTGCGTAAAACTATTCATCAATATACATCTTTCCACCAAATATGAAGAAAATCCGTTGACTAATATTTGAGTTATCTTCCGGACGGACGGACAGACGGACAGGCGGACGGACTGACGGACTGACGGACGGACGAAGGGCGGGATTAGTTCTCCCCTTCGTAGTATTTACTTGCCCAATTGAGTATATAAAAAGATTTGATATAATTATAATTAATTATATTATATTTGATATAATATAACATCTCATATCGGCCGAATCCAATTTTGATAGCACATTATAAATAACCCAATAATCTTAAATAATATAAACTCTGATGCTTCTACACCATGATATGAAATACTTACGTATTAATAGTATCATTCGAACATCAAAGTTTTTTTTTCATTTTCAGCAGGGAGTACATCTTACAACCCTAGAAAAATTGAAGAAACTACAGATTGTGCCCGATACGACAATACAATAAATATACTTTTGTATATGTGTGTTTCTGGAATTGTATTTTTATTGGGGGGTTTCATGATCATGTGCAGACGCTTTCGAAAACGGATAAGGCAAATTGAAATGGACCATGCTGAAAGCCATTGAAAATCTTGTTGAGATAGTCTTCGCTAACATCGCTAATATGACAGACACATATTTAGCCCAATAAATTGGAAATTGTATTATTTGCGAAACAATTTAATAAGACTCAAAGTAAAAATCTTGATCATATATTGTCACAACAGGTAACAATAAAAATTGACAGACCAATTTCATTATATTTTAACCCGAATAATCCGCGTACATATAGGATAGTGGAAACTACAAACAATAGTTTACAGTGCATCTGAGTCCTGGAATTTATGGGGAATAATAGCCGAGGGCCTTTGCCGTGCCCCGAAGAGGCTATTAGTTCTTCCAAGACCCAGTACGGATGGTTTATCTAACTGAAACCCTACACTGACTCTTATGAAAGAGAAATTGCCCATGATCCAGTTTTAAGAAAAGTTGATCCATTTTCTATTGACAATTGACAATCCCACGATACCTAGTTGCTAGATTGTCCCCTAATAGCTTGTGTTAAATGAAGCGAGCTGATTTGTAAACTTGCTTCAACCTGGAACCAGTTTGAAAAATAAACGGTACGTTTTTATTAAACAAAAATACAACGCATAATCTTTTCCGAATTGATGAACGTGGTCCAATTCATCGAAATTCATGATTACAATTCAATTTACACTTATAGTTTTGGCATAAAATGACCCCTGCAAAAGATCTTGAAATATCTTTAGAGTTTACTTATTTTTTCAGTTTGTTCTCATTTTCATGCAAATTATACGAGAATAAAATGCATAATGTACAATAAATTGATCGGGAGATAGTATCCCTTGATTCCCAGTTGTTGGATTGTCCTTTAATAGCTTATGTGTTAAATGAAGCGCGCTGATTTGTAAACTGGCTCCAACTTGGAGCCAGTTTTGGAAAATGAACGTTGCGCTTTTATCAAACAGTACAATGCATAATCTGTTCTGAATTGATGAATGTGATCCAATTCATCAATTTTTATGCTTACCCCCCTATCACACCAAACTAGTTCTTACCCGTTCTTGCCAGTCCTACGAAAATGTCGTAAAACGGGCTCAATCTGGCTGCGATCGGGATATATGTCTAAAATAATTAGCTACTTCGTTCATAAACAGTCTTCAATACGTCCATCTCATTCGCAGTTCGTTCAGGTCGCACCACTTCGGTGTGCAACGTAGTATAAACCGTCCCTTAGTCTAGAAGGTCATCATGACCTGATTACAGAACGGTATAGTCGCCATCGAATTTTGAATCGATTCAAAATTGTAAATCACAAACCCCGTTCGGGAAAGTCCATGAAGTTCGTAAATAGACCGTAGAACGTTGTAGCTACGTTCATTCAGTTCGCACACAGTTTAAAACCGATTTGGCAACGATTTGAACAACGCAGTGACAACTGGTCCTGGTGTAATAGCTATTTTTGTAAAATCGTTCATAAGCAGTTTTTAATACGTTCATCTCGTCTTTATTCCATCTGCAGTACGTTACCATCAAGTTTAGATCGGGTTAAATTGTGCGTTCGTCTCGTCTACACAACGTATCCAAGCAGTTCAATTACGTCCTTTAATCAGTTTAGACCAGTTGACAATTTGTTGTACCTCGTTCTCAATACGTCCTAATATGTTACTGAATTATCCACCTAATTTCCAAACGGTTGAACTCCTTCTAAAATAGTAAACATCGTGTCCCTTATCCGTGCAGAACGCATTTATAATCCCCTTTTTCCTGATTGCGGTACTCACGGCTGCAATTTACGCCTGACTACACAACGTCGTAATACGTCCCTAGTAGGATTGAAGTACGACACTTCCGTTCGTAGTGTGTCCCCAGTGCGTCCAGGTCGTCTTAAGTACGTTGTCACTCGTTCCGATTGCAGAACGTGACGATCACCAGAAAATTTTGAGCATGCTCTAACTTCTGGAGGACCTTCTCGTTCGAGTAGTTTCATGAAGTTTGTAAACAGATCCCAAACGGTTCTTAGTGGGTTCTTAGTACGTCAAATCCGTTCGTGCACAGTTTAAGCCCGTTTTCGAGAACGTAGTGAGAACTAGTTTGGTGTGATAGTAGGGTTAGAATTTAATTTACACTTATAGTTTTGGCATAAACTGAAATGACTTCTTGCAAAAAAATCTTGAAACATCTCAAGAATTTACATATTTTCAGTTTGTTTTCATTTTCATAAAAGATATGCGAGAATAGCACGCATTACGCGCGGATCACCATAATCGTGAGGCATGTCCCATGATTTCCAGTTGCAAGATTGTCCCTCTATAGCTTGTATTAAATGAACCGAGCCGATTTGAGTCAGTTTTGAAAAATGAGCGCTATGTTTTTATAAAACAGAAATACAATGTACCATGTACAATGCATAATCTGTGCTCAATTGATGAATGTGACCTGATGAATATATGATTAAAAATACCAAAGATTATTTTGCTTAACTGTTGTTTCCAAAGCTAGCTTTCAAACTGATTTTTAAAAAGCCGGCTTTTAAAAACTGGCTTCTTGGTGACTGCAGAAGCCGGCTTCTGTAGTACGTCAGAAGCCGGCTTTTGAAAACTGGGTTCTTGGTGACTGGAGAAACCGGCTTCTGTCAGTTGTAAGAAGCCGGTTTTTAAAAGCTGGCTTCTTGGTGACTCCAGAAGAAACATGATGCATAATGTATTCTAAATTGATGAACTTGATCCAATTCATCTATTTTTATGCTAAGAATTGAATTTACACTCATATTCTTGGCAAAAAATAGATAAAATGAGCGTAGCGTTTTTCGTAAACAGAAATAATGATCTCAATTGCTGAACGCGCGGCTGCTTGTGTTTAATGGATTTTTATGATAAGAATACGTAAAATGAGAAAACCACCTTAAATATTTTCAGAATCCATGTAGTTTTAGACTTCTATTTCTGTGAAAAACATCCAAAAATAGCATGCATAAATATATCATTATAAACTATATTTAAAAGCCAGCTTCTTTAGTACGTCAGTAAGTAAGCCAGTATTTAAAAGCCGGTTTCTTGGTGACTCTAGAAACCGGCTTCTGTTGTAATTTTTAGTACAGCAAAGATGAACCAAACAATATTTTCAGATATTTTTGCATGGTAATTTAGGATAAGCGTGTAAGTTTACTCCCCAATAATGAATATTTAGTTCAGTCTAGCCTTTTTAATGCTTTAACTCTTTTTTATACCACGTATCTATTTAGGATCCGCGCATTTAACCCATTTTACCGAAACGCATTGCACCGAAAACCATTGTACGGATGGGGGTATACCCTGAACTGCAAAGTGGAATATCAAGTCCGAATTCTTCCAATGAAACATGCGTTCACAGTGTCAAGTAAGCGATATTCGTGTCTCGCTTTATTACAATGTCGTTACCGATAAAGCGATTTGCAGGACTGTTTTCAATATCCTAAGATTGCCATCATTTACCGTGACTACCGTACATTTAACGTTGTTTTTAAGCAATTTCACTTCTTTTCTCGAATGCAATTGCAGACTTGGCGCTGATTGAGAAGTTGTCGAAATGAACGCCCGTGGGCTTTATAACAAGCGACATTAGATATTGCTTTCTTAATTGTTTACATAGTACTCTAGCTAAGAATGCAATTTTTCATTGTATGCTACAAATCTGCTACCAATATATTTTCCCGTTTTTGGACACACGAGTTCTTATTTTCAAGCTGCAGAAACATACCTAGACATTAAGGCTGACAAAAAATCTTCATTTGCTGACTGATGATTCAGTCAGATCATCAGTCTTTAGAACTAATATTCAGACTGATGAACTTCGTTCTCAAAACCGAGACTAGTCTGTTCATATTTGATCAGATATCCTGAGGGAAACATTGGCATAGTTTCTGAAAATTGTTTCGTGTCTGTTATTTGCTACCACTTTCATACCAACCGTACTTATACAATACGAACTATTTTCTCTTTATGTGAATTATCCATTAACTTCATTGCCGATGTTAAATAAATAACGAAATGTGAAACGAGTAAATATGCAATCCTTTGTGGGTTGTGAAATCCGGTTATCATTTTATTACTTAAATGATAAATAATTCACTGCCAAAGAACGTCACTCAATCAATTTGTAAGGCATTAATGTATTATGACCATATTAAACTACCCTGCATTCAGAGTCTAGTAATAAACTAGACGAAACTCTTTTTTTAAGAAGTGAAGTCGAATGAATGTAAAAGGTAATATTTAACTAGTGCAGTCGTTGAAAAGAACTTCATTTGAAAGATGTTCATCGTAAACCATTATGGGTTGATATGGGTCTTCGTAAACCCCTCTCCAAAAGCTTAGAAACACCCGACATCTTCATCGGTCCATGTGGTACATATAAAGCTTGTTCAAGTTTTAAAAGTGATATCAGAAGAGTTTTTAGTCATTTATTTTCGACCTATTGAAAATCCAAAGGCTTTAGCACGCTATGCAACGCTAAGTCAGAGTTACCAAACTCAAGAATATATATAGTCATGTTCAAGGGTAAATAGTTCGCCGCCCACGTATGTTCTATCACATACTTATCTAATGATTAAATCATGGGCATTTTATATGGACTGGCGTCAGGGGCGTAGGAAGGTGTAAATGCAACACTACGCCAAAAATCCCGCCAAAAAATATGAAACAATTGTGTCAATATTCTATAGCAAAACGCCTATATTATGCTTGTAAAACGTCATTTTATGGTAACAGAGATTTTAAGCTTGCAATGTTTTTCACAAACTAAATGTGAACGGAAATACTTAAGCGATGCAATTATATGGGCGATTGGGCATACGTATAGGTTGGCGTTTCGATTTTATATGCAAGCTTTAAATCCCTGATACCTTTTTAATGTGCTTTAAAATGTTCGAATGATTTTCATCATTTAAAATCACCTTGGAAAGCCTATCTTTTAAATCACGACACAAATCATTCTCACTTTGCTAATGTCTCGAACGATTGAGACGACCAATTTCCAAAAAACAATTAGAGATTTTTTAATCATTTTCGAATAATTGAATTAAGATATACAGATATATAGTATTGTCTGATTCCATCGTGTACCATGCAATACAATACGTACAGATTAAAGAAACTAGTTTGATCAATTGATATAAAGAAACGCATTCGTGATCAATGAAACAAATAAATACACCCACCACAAAGGTCAAATCGAGGTCAACGTGACTTAGGGGGTGCCAAAAATGTTATAAAACAAGAATCTATTATTTTTCAAATGAAAAAAAATAGGTAATCGCTTTTCTAGAACTGAAATCAATGGAACGTGTAATTGAATAATCAGCATTTTCAAGTTGTTTTTGTCTTTAACATCCATATTTCAAAAAGTACTACCAATAACAATTAGTGATTTAGTAAGAAAATAGATAATTGTTGACTTAACTATAATTTCGTGTCTATGATTTTGCATAGCAACGGAATATAAATCGATAGTGAAATTGAAAAATTGGGGTAGGGGAGAATAAAAAAAATGTACATCTAAATTTAAAGAGGTTCATCATTATAATTATATGATACCATAGTTTGCATAAGCATTACGGAAAATGCAGAAAAAATGTCAAAGGTATTTATCAAGTAGTTTTTGAAAAAAAAACAGTTTTCCTCTCAAATTCGTGAAGAGAACGCGATTCACGAATATTTGGCAAAATTGTATTCATAAGACATTCAATAGTGGCTCGATTTTCATGAAATAAAGCATGTTGCTAAGGGAATTCAATCTGTTAAATGATATTTTCCAGACAGACCAATAATGATATGGTATCCACAAAACATTTCTTTAGGCTAGTGTGCTCGAGATTACTTTTACAATTTATGAACAATGAGAAAATATGACTAAAGAACATAGGAAAATTCTTTTTTATTCTCACTTTTCAACACTACGCACTGGCGTTTTGGCGTACATTGTTCCTACGCCACTGGGCGTAATGGAATGGTGATGGTCGATTATATTATGTTATTTTATGAAGCAATAAGCAATATCAGCTACAATGTCCAAATAACATAGATAAAAGCAGTCATTTTGTAATTAAATGTAATCATACAGTATCTTTATATTCAAGTTTAACATTATAGCATTATTCATTAATCAAATTTAAAATATATTTAGAATGAACATATTTATATAGAGAGTAAACTGATAAATATAACATACAAAAACACATTTATTTTCAAAAAATCTAATTACTAAAATAGAGCTAAATATTAAAGAATGAATAGTTTATTATCTCGTCAAAATGAAAAACACAGACCTTCTCTGTGTAATAGTACATTCAGTATTTCACCAGTTTCGCACAATCAATGTTATAAATGAGAATATTGGATTAACTACCCGTCTGTCACACATAAGATAGTAATTTTAATACTGTTGAGTTTGGTAAATATTCGATTTTTAATTTCGCTAATATCCGCTGTTATTATTAAGCATTACTTTAATTAGATGGAATTGAGATTAATTTAACAGTATATACTTTATCGTTGTTTGAACTTTTGTTTTCAAAGTACGATTAAAATGGATTTGAAATGTAAGTTAAAATATTGCAATCTTCCATTTAATATAAAGATGTCACTATTGTCTATAACTTCATGATTATACACGGTTTGATTCATGAATTAGATTTAGCATTATATTCTTGGATAAAAGATACTCGTTTAATCTAGCTAACTGAATGAGATAAAGCCAATTAGAATTTGTAGACTGAAAAATTTGGAGACTGGCTGGATCTTTATTTTTTTAAGAAAATATGGTTGTCATAGCAACATAAGATACGACCTCATGGTTCCATGCAAATTTATTATTACGCAGTAAACAGAATAAATGACATCAATTTGCCAACACTTTGTTTAGTCTCATTATAACAACTTTCTGCATATTAAAACATTGTTCTAAAAATTCCTATTATAAATTTTCTGCAAACATTGTTCTCAAATTATTCATATGATTGCCCCCAGCTGCCAAACATTGTTGATGTCTGTGGACCCAGTCTCTGAAGACAGCCGGAAATCCCCCTGCTGATAAAACAGCCAATCGCTTCCTCACGGCTGCGTCAAATTCCTCCTGGGTTTCAAAGCGCATTTCCCTCAATCCCCACCTCCATACTGTAGTATAGTCTTTGGCCTCATCACCAAATGCACCTTTGACAATGTCATATGTCTCTTTAAGAGTTTTCCCATTGTAAACCATGCATTCAATAAGGTTTCTGCGTTTCCAATTTTGAAGTTTACTTGGTGTAGAGGTATTAGTCATTGTCCATTAGCAGAAAGAGAAAATTTACTTGAAACAAAATGGCTGCCAGAATGCACAGGTTCTTCCCACAATCTACATCACAATGTAAATCCATATGTCATAAGTCTTGTGTGATGTCATCAGAACAATAAGAAATAGAAAATGGGGGAATAAAAAGACACACAAACCTGCAATTTTGGTGACTGAATCATGATAATAACAGGATATAATAAAATTCAAAATTAACATATTCTAGGTGGAACCGAGTACCCTCGGGTTCCGTTACCATAGCAACCATATCTTCTTAACCAATCACAGATGAGCAACCAAATAGTGACACATGTATAGATATATGATCTATAATTGTGCCTTTCAAAGCAAAGCTAAATGTAGAACTTAAGATAATGCCAAAATTGCAAAACTTTTTGATGCACTCAAGTAGATGCATAATCCCTAGAAATATGAGTGTTATTGAAGGTATATGACAGAAATTATTGATGATTATCATAGCACCCCCTCATAAAAGTAGCCAGGGGGGTATAAATGGCAATAATTCGCAGATGCTGAAAAACTAGATTCTGTTATTTTCAAAATCGAGAAATGATATATTTTACAAAATGAACATAATCAGAAAAATGCAATTCTGTAAGCAAAAACATTGACCAAACTCATCATGTACATTATCAGTCAAAATGGAACACGAGTCATATATGTATAATTAGATTGGAAGAAATAATGGTATAGGCCTACGAGACAATATCAAAATGGAAGTGAATAAAAATTCAGTTTTCAGGGTTATTTTGGTATTTCAAAAACAAGAAACCATATAAAAAGATTTTTTTATTTATTATTAATCAATTTTTTTTCAATTTTCAATTTGTTTATTTCATAAACACACATACAATATAGTATACAATGAGTGGGTGACACAAGGGTTTGTGTATATTCCCAAGATGGAGTAAATTAAATACAAAGTATGTTGAAATGGCGGGGATCTGCCATTGCATGCCCTCAATAAAAAAAATACAAATTGTGCCATCAAATTGCCCCTAAAAAATTAAAGTTGTAGCAAATATTTTTTAATCTGTTTTTTCATGAGGATGATGCTTCTGATGGATTTAAAATGTGGGGGTAGTTGGTTCCAAATATCAGGTATAGAATATGATAACATTGATTTTCCATAGTTTGTACGGATTTTAGGTTTGTCAAAAGTTTTCTTGTTTCTTGTATTATAATTGTGTCTGCTTTCAACTGTTTGGAAGAAATTAAGAAATATTTGCTTGTAATTGTCCTTGTCATTGATCCATTTAAACATGAATAAATATCTTTGTTGCTTATTTATCTCAAATATGTTCAAGATTCTTAAATTTTGAAAAAGAGGTAAAGAGTGGGCTCTGTAGTCGCTATTTGTTGCAATCCTTACAAATTTTTTCTGTGAGAGATGAAGAGTATTAAGCAATGTGCAGCCTGCTTCACCCCAAATTATATTTCCATAAATAAGATATGAATAGATTAGTGAGTAATATATACTAAGTAAGCTTTTAGCGTTTAATAAATGTTTCACTTTGTATAAAATACCAATAGTTCTTGAAATTTTCATGTTTACTGATGTGATGTGATTTCTCCAGGTAAGATTTTGATCAATTATAATTCCCAAAAAGTTTATATGTGACACTTGCTCAAGCACTTTATCATTCATCGTGACAATTATATCATTTTTATTATATTGCTTTTGTCTTGAAGAAAATATTATATATTTAGTTTTCTTGGCATTTAACGAAAGTTTGTTTGTGGCTATCCATTCCTCGATTAGTTTCAGTTCAGCATTCAAAGCGTTAGTAATTTCATTAAGATTTTTTCCTTGTATTATCAAATTGGTGTCATCTGCAAATAGCACAAAAAATAATCGTGGAGAAGATAAGTAAATGTCATTCATGTATATGATAAAAACAAGGGACCTAACACAGAACCTTGAGGAATTCCACACGTAATTATCTCGGGATCTGAAATAGTGTCTATATAACAGGTTTTTTGAATTCTGTTAGAAAAGTAACTTTTTACCAATTCCAGTGCTATACCACGAATCCCATAAAATTCAAGTTTTTGAAAAAGAATATTGTGGTCAATAGTATCAAAAGCTTTTGAAAAGTCAAGAAATACCCCAATAGAGAGTTCACCTTTGTCTATAGAATTTCTGATTTTTTCAACAAATGTAAGAACTGCCATAAATGTCGATTTTTTTTCCCGAAAGCCAAATTGATAAAGATACATGATTTCTATTTTGTTCAAAAAAGAAGTCAAACGATGGTGCATTAATTTCTCAAGAAGTTTAGAAAAAACTGGTAAAATCGATATAGGTCGATAATTAGTAAAAAGTTGTCTGTCTTCCTTTTCATGTATTGGTATGATCTTTGCAATCTTTAATTTGTCAGGAAAAATACCATTTGATAGAGATAAATTAAAAATGTGTAATAATGGTACTTGGAATGCCTTACCACAATGCTTAATTATGGAAGGTTTGAAATCGTCAAAACCGGCCGCAGAGTTTTTCAATTTTGATATTTCCATGTCTAATTCTTTGGAATCGATGGGATTCAAAAATAAAGTCGACGCCTGTCTTCCAATATTACGCATATAGTCTAAAGGACTTTTGTTAGAAGGTGGAATTTGTGCTGCTAGGCTCTCACCTACCTTTGAAAAAAAAAGAATTGAACTGATTGGCAATGTCAAGTTTATTTGTTAGTTCAGTATTATTATGGAAAAATGTGTCTGGGATATTGTGGTTTTTATTTTTTCTTAGAAGAATTTCATTGATAATTTCCCAATTTGCTTTAATGTTTCCTTGATTTTCCTCAAATTTTTGGCTAAAGTAACGCTTATGTGCTGATCTTATGACTGTTTTTAACATTTTGGAATAAACTTTGTAATTTTCCTTATTTTGATTTGTTGATGTACGAAGATATTTTTTATATAATTTACTTTTGTGTCTTACAGATACAAGTATGGCTGAACTGATCCAAGGTTTTTCATTGTTATTATATAATTTAATAGATACTGTTTTTGTTGGAAAACTTTCATCATATATTTCCTTTAAGCGATCTTCAAATAGGTTATAAGAGGCATTTGTATCATCACTATTTATTGTATCTGTCCATGATTCATTTGATAATTTTTCCTGAAAGGTAATAAGATTATTTTCAGGGTATTTCCTAATTGATTTCTTGACAACTTTAATCTGATGGATTGTTTTATTAAAGGTAGCAAATATTGGGAAGTGATCTGAGATGTCATTGAAAATTATTCCACATAAGCCATTTTTAGAATCATTTGTAAAAATGTTGTCAATTAAAGTTGCTGTACTTGAAGTAACCCTGGTTGCTTTATAAATAAGTGGTATTAAATTATAAGAAGTCATGGTGTTGTAAAAGTTTTCAGTTGGTTCATGCTGATTAGTCTTAAATAAGTCAATATTAAAATCGCCCATTACGTAGATTGTTTTGTTTTCTCTTGAGATATTATTTAAATATACTTCTAAACCATTGTTAAATTCATCAATATCAACATTCGGAGGCTTATATATGCAAGTTAAGAGAATGTTTTTACCATTGTTTACAATTACCTCAATTGTTAGTACATCACAACCGAAATTATTAAATTGAAGATCTGGCCTTTCTTTAACATGAATTGTATCCTTAATATAGAAACCAACACCACCCCCTCTAGTTGATCTTGATTTAAAATAGCCATTAAAATTCATTAGTTCGGAATACTGTGATTCTTGGTAATCAGTGATTTTTGCTCTGCTAGGCCTACATATACAAATGATTACCCATACAAAAAACAAGTTTTTAAAACTTACTACTCAAAAGTTATGAAGACCTAAACTTCAACCTCTGATTTCTCAATATCAGCGAAAATGCAAGTGTAACAATGTGGAAATAATGGGACGACATGTTTAACTAGAACTTAACGTTAAAAATATATGTTTTGTATTCATTTTGTTTACAAAGCAAACATATTGCGACTTGTGTCTGTTTTTACGAAGAAAAAAAAATTAATAGAAATATGGCGGGTTTCAAAGACTCTCGTCATTTCAATACACAAAAAAATTATGTTTTTCTAGTGAGATTCAACTAGATTTATAATGTCATAAAAGCATTACCCTTATACCACATATACTATAAGTTTTAAATACAGTTGCATTGCTTTATATGTATTTAGACCAGGTAATATGAATTGGTCAAATTCAGCATTCTTTTGTCCGAAAATATTTTGAAGTTGTAAAAATTGTTTAGGGTGTTTTTAATATCATATTTTTGAGTATAAAACAGATTAAAATATATTTAATGAAATATACAGTAACATCTCATATCGGCCGAATCTAATTTTAAAAGCACATTAAAATGGTGGTCAATTCAATGACATATCTATAAATCTTTTAGTGACGCACCGGTCATACAAGACCAGTATTCAGAAACGCACCGGGGTATGTTGATTATATGATCTTCTTACATTCATAACAGGATGAGGTTGTTTTGGAAGCTCTTTCGTGTGTCATGTTCATCCAACAACACTCTGCCTTTTTAATCATGAAAAGCAAAACCCAGTGTATATATATTTTTACACATATCAATACAACTGATGCGTTTCCGTTTTTAAATGTAAACCGAACCGACGCAATACTTACTACTATGAATGTCATCACCTTTACACAGAATTTCCGAACATTTCTTAATCATAATTGAGCTCATGTTTGGTATCATGAAGCTTTGAGATAGGACCAAAGTAGATCTTGATGCTCTAATTTTGACTAAATTAATAATATGAATAGAGAGATGGAATTTTAACTGGTAAAATGACAAATGCGTTTACGAATCTCGATAACTATACTGCTTTCTGTACTGCTCTTCCAAATTGATTCAAATGTCAACAGTCACTCAATTAATATATGGATGTCACATATATCAAATGGTACGAAAAAGGTAACACATGCCTACTCTACGACTTACTCCTACAACGATCAGTGATATTGTTGGCAGGGTGGTCATTAGGGTGGCTCAAAACAACAATATATTTTTTTAGAAAAGTCATACTCTGGACATGAATTAGGTTTCCCTTTGGAAAACCTCGAGGGCTGTGAGGATAAGCAAAAGACAAAAAATTGAAAATAATCACACATCAGTTTTACCCAAAAAGGAACCCGAATTCATGTCCGGGGTATGGATTTTTCAAAAAGTGTTAATATAAGCCACTCTAGCGATTATTTCCACCCACCATTTTTCTTAACCCAGTGCGTTACACTGTTTGAATAGGATAGTTTCTAAATAGCAGAAAAATCAATAAAATCTAGTGCTGCCATCTTTTATTAAAGGTTTTAATTTGGGCTATGAGTTCCATTCCATGCTAAAATCTTGGAAAAGTGGCTTAATTTCATAATTTATCAAAGTGTGTCAGTTGAATCTGTATAAAACTTGGATGCCACATGATGACCCTTTCTATGTAAATGTTGTGATTAAACATGCAAATGTTGATTGACATACAAATAATCCAAGGTTTTAAAGAATTTTAGCATTGGATCTATGGATATTTGGCCCAAGTTTTTTAAATTGTCATGGAAAATTATTCAAATCACATAACTGTGTAAATCAAAGCTATTATAGGAGAAGACATTTCACTGAATTCAAATATGCCATTTAAAAGAAGGTAATGTAAGTCGATATGCTTCTACACCGTGATATCAAATACTTACGCATTAACAGTATCATTCGAACATCAAAGTTTTTTTTCATTTTCAGCAGGGAGTACATCTTACAACCCTAGGAAAATTGAAGAAACTACAGATTGTGCCAGACACGACAATACAATAAATATACTTTTGTATATGTGTATTTCTGTAATTTTAATATTATTGGGGGGTTTCATGATCATGTGCAGACGCTATCGAAAACGAATAAGGCGAATTGAAAGGGACCATGCTGAAAGTCATTGACAATCTTGCTGAGATAGTCTTCGCTTAACATCGCTAAAATAACAGACACATATTAAGTAAAAAAAGGAAATTGTGTTATTTTCAACTTGATTCATGGGCGGGAGTGTAGGATAACTAAAAACATTATTTTAAAGTGTATCATGTTATGAATTACGTGCGACTACTGGGTTTTATGATTAATAATAACCGAGGGCCTTGGCCCATGCTCCGTGGAGGCTAATAATTCTCAAAAGATCCAGTACGAAAGGTTTATCAAACTGACACCCTACACTGACTCCTATGAGAAGTAAATGTCCCATGATCCAATTTTAGGAAAATTTGATCCATGTTACATTGACAATGAGGTAAGTGTATTGAGTAGACAGTTGGTGTAATTATTTCAGCTTCAGTACACTGTATGTAATAGACCAGATACATTCCAAATTTGATTTCTTTTACATTAATTCTACTATTCAACTGTTGAATGAGTAAATAGGGTGTTATTGGATCAGCTTTAGTGCACTGCACTAAAAAGAACAATAGAATACACTCTTCTTTGTTACTATTATACATCATTCAAAATAAACCACAGTTCATTTGATTGTGTTGCTACCTAAGTGGATTCTACACTGACCTATACTTATTTTCTAAAAGCGGTTTTCTTTTTTGAAACACATCTTTCAAATTTAACTTTGAAATGTAAGATAAGGATACTCCACTGAAAATGAAAAAATGATTTCAATTTTTAAAAATAAATATTTGATCTTGGTAATTGTATTTGAAAAAGTAAGAAATAATGTTTTAATTGCCATTAAAATTGAATTATGAAATCTTATCAAATATTTTAATTAAAATAATCACTTTTTATGATTCTAGTTCAAACACAAAACAGCAATTATCAATGCTTTGATTAAATAATCTATCCTAATATTTCCTTAACCTGTAATCATTCTTATCAACTCATTATTTAATCTCCCCTTCAATAATTTTTCATCTAAACATAGAATTTTATTAGGACCATGTTTACACTCCCCTCCATAAGTTTGGCAACCTTTTTTCTCCATTGAACTACGTGTTAAAGCCTCTTTACGTTTGAATTTTTATTTACTTAACCAGCGATGAAATAACTTATAATATTAATGGAAACGTAACTTGACTTTATTTCCAATACCTCCAAATTTTCTCAATTTTTTTCCTCAATTACAATAGGTCGAAAATTGATGATAAATTTGATGAATTTTTGAAAATCGTCATTCCCATGTAATCCAATGGGAAATGGAGGGTTCGGGGCAAATCTTAAATCAGGATATCTTTTCAGTAAAAGATTCAGCAAAAAATATTTTTATATAGAAAATTGAATTGTCTAACTTTTTTGAACACTAAGTGTTTAGTTTATTTGATGAATATTAAAGTTACAGCGCTTCAAAGTCATTTTTGAAAATAATTTTTCGCCTCCTGTGTTATTTCAATGGGAGAGGTTTTTTGAAAAACAATTTTGACATTAAAGCCCTATAACTTTGTTGAACCTGAAGAAACATATCAATTTTTTGTTAAATAAAGTTAGCAAATTCAATTACCTGCCTAACTCGTATTTTTTGCAAGAACTCGGATGGATGGATATTCTGTCATATGACTTGCGGCAAACCTACCATTTCCCATTGGTTAACATGGAAATGTCGATTTTCAAAAATTCATCAAATTCATCATCAATTTTCGACCTACTGTAATTGAGGAAAAAAATTGAGAGGTATTGGAATTAAAGTCAAATTACGTTTCCATCAATAGTATAAGTATTTTCAACGCAGGTTAAGTAAATAAAAATTCAAAGGTAAAGAGGCTTTAACACGTAGTTCAATGGGGGGAAAAAGGTTGCCAAACTTATGGAGGGGAGTGTATGTTTCTTTATTTCCTCCGTGTGGGGGAGAGCATAAAAAAGTACATAAAATTAAATTACATAATTTACAAGGGTTAAAAGCATAAAAAGAGATTCAACATATTTACAGAAGCATGTTCTTCAGTTGTTCAATGTACATTAATTGTTCAGGATGAAGGTATATTCAAGTATACTCCCTAAGACTCGTGGAATCTTGTGAAACAAATCTGAAGAAATCCTTTAATGTCAAACAGAACTACGCAACACATTATTATGAAATGCTCAAACATCAAATCATCCATGAACAACTCTGACCTACTGCAATATCAATTTTATGGTTTATAAAGCTATGTGTTATCCACACACCAACAGGCTTTTTTCAAAATGCATTTGTCGTGTTTTCCAAAAAGTCATACTTTTATACAACGTTAGATTTTACTGGTAAACATGTTTCATCTTTTAAATATTAATTCCAGTGCGCTGTAAACTTTTAAACAGGATCCGAAGACTTTTGTCCCCTCCTCGAAGATGCACTTTAAGTAAAATAGATCTATCACTAGCAGTAACAATATGAAAAGTAGATACAGACACTGCAAAGAGCTGACGTAAATTGTCTATCTGTTATGTAACTTCACAACTGGGGTTCTAAGTGCAATGACCCGGAAGTACTTAGAAAAAAGGAAAAAAGTCAGCTATGATGACTTTTTTCCTTAAAAGATAAGTAAATATACCTGTCTCTCTGGAATGTCCATTTTCAGATATGAGTATATTCACGAATCACTTTTAAGAGAATTAATATGCAAAATGGCACCACTGGCCATTTGTTAAAGATGCAATCTGTTACAGTAGACAAACAGCACTTGCTGATTGCAATCCATAAAAAGCTTTGATCACAGAAATATACATGTAACGTTATGTTACTACTTTTTGTGGTGACATAAAAAGCTCAATCTGTGAGCTCAAAATCAAATCATTGCTGAGTAAGTACAGTTCACTAAGAACTATGAACATACCATCATCGCTGAATTAAGTGGTAACTTGTTACTTAAAAAGTTATCATTATAATATAATTATAGAATAAGAACTATTTTCCCAGTAGTAGTTGCAGAACATAAATTACCAAACACATGTAAACAAGACCACTGTTCCCAGTGTTGCGGCCCAAGATCTGCTTTGCTTGAAATACAAAAAAGATGCTGTAATACTTGTAAATCTTAATATAACAATTTAAACGAATTGCCAAAAAGAATCAATTAGGAGGGATGGAGTAAGGCAGTAATACATTTTAACTAGATAATACAAAACTGCTATTGCATCCATAGTGTGGCCACTACCAAGTTCATACTTTTGGCTACACCGAAAAATCCAGTCCCGTAGCCAAAGAGAGAGAAGGGGAACGGGGGGGGGGGGGGGGGGGTCAAGGGGCCAAAACTTCTTTCAAAATAATGCAGTCTTTCTGAGCACTTGAGCACTTGCGATTTTGTGATTTTAGCCATTTTTGGGCCTATGTAGCAAATTATAAAATTATTATCAATACACTAAAATAAATATTATTATTATATTATTAATTTTCAAAGGGTAAGTTTAAGGTTAATTACCAATTTAATGGTACTAATGGACATCTATTTGGAACTGGAACTGATCATAAGGAGATTATTGCAGTTAGACTTAGATTTAAAGACAAATTAAAAACGTATGCACTTGATGTTACAAATTTGATGATAGTTGATCTATTAACATTATAACTGTTATTCTCGTTACACGAGTACTTTCATATTAATAAAAGTGCATGATTTTCAAAAGGACTTACACTTAAAGAAGATATCATCCTTCAACAATTAGTACAGAGTTATTCAACAGTTATAGATTAAAGTTTGAAATATTTTATTTCTGTGTCACAGGTTTAAAAACTGCATCTCAATATCATATAATAAGTACTTTATAAAAAAACCATCAGCCGGCATCGGCTTAGGAGACACCATAAAAGTATTTCTAATTGTAATTGAGTATTGACGAGAGTAAGTTGACTTAGAGCACTCTTAAAGGGGACCACCACCATGGTCACATGATCAGTCGTGTGGAGGTAAGCTCCCAGTTGAAATAAAAGCACTGTCCTCCTTTGGTTTATGTGAAAAGTAGCTAATACCCTCATGCATTGGTCAGTTTGTGTGTCACACGACTAATCCACACCATATGCTTCATTCAACATATTTTATGCTATTAAGCTGCATATAAAAACACTACTTTGCAGTAAAAACGTACTACTGAATGAACTAAGGTTAGGGTAATTAAATTAGTTGTTTCTCCCGCGTGTGGCCCAATCCCCCCTCCACTTTTTTCTGCCATTTCTGAGAAAAAACACCGTACCTCGCGCGCATCCATGGCGTGTGAAACACTTTTTTTAAACTTTTTATGGATCAGGATAATTGACAATATCGTGGTACTGATATATGATCAAATATACCAGTAAGCTAAATTCAACATATAAATTCAACATAAACTCAGTTTATTTCCTTCAAAATTAGTTATTTGTTTTTACAGTTATTTTAAAGAAAAAAATCATCCCGTCCCTCATCAGCATTTTAGATAGACAAAAAGGTAATATAAAAACCGTCATTCCCTTATCAATTTTGAAAATTTGAAGAAAGAGAAACAACTAATTTAATTACCCTGGCCTAACATAAAATACAAAGCCACTAGCTAGCTCATACAGTATACTTACCCCTTGCAAATTGTAATTTATTGAATTCACAGTAAACCCATCAATTTAAAAAAAATCAAAGAATATTGTTCTCATTGATCTATTATTCATGTTAAACTAACTATGAAAATATAAATATGAAATAATATGTTAGCTTGAAGTCATATATAAGATGAAAATATATGTTCATGCATTTGCATTTTTCCATAAGGGAATATATTCCCATGTAAGTAAATACAGGTGCAATATATAATTTATATGTATATCTATGTCATCTGTCTATACATGCGCGTATAATATAGTGATACATTTGAACAAGATGGTTCTGGAAAGAAATGAGCGTGGCAGATTTGCTAAAAAGCCACATACACCACAAAAGCAAGACCAATTTGAAAGTAAGTTCATTATTCTCAAGGGTACACTTCAAGTGAAAGCTACATTGCTACAGGGTGGCCTATCATTCTGAGACAAATGTATTATCCAACGATTGTGATTTTCGAAGCTAAAATATGATATCCTGAGCAGATGGAAATACATTCCCATGAGATATGTATATATAGTCAAAAGTGATAACTATTATTGAGTGTATTATTATTATTATTATTATTATATCTTGGTTACCGCCATATTTGGCGAGCAATACCTCATTGGTATATTCCGTATTTACGTATTTTACACTCGAAGATAGAGCCAGAAACCCCTCCTTGGAGGAGCCCTGTGTTCTTTTATGTGCACAGGTACACAGACATACAGGTACACACCACAGCCTTTTATACGAGTCGTGAACCACTCAGTCAAACACCCAGAATTACATAACGCACAAACAAACTTGTCTGAACCGGGAATCGAACCCGGGGCCAAGCGATATTGGTAACCCTGACTCTCTCTGCCACTGGGCCATAGCGGGTGGACTATGAAACGTATCTTTCGCTAACTGCTTTTGTTTCAGATAATTATCATGAAATATTTTAAAATTAATTTTTATGTGTGTCATTGATCCTAATCCACCCTGTAGTCGGGTGTTTGTAGAGCATTGCACCTCGTACAACTTATTCTCACAAATATCAAACCTCATTTACTAATTAATTTTTTGTGTGAATATGAAGAGTCCAAGCATTGCTTTTTTATGTTTATTGTATAGCTATATTTAGCCTTGATATCCATGATTTTTTAAAACAAAATCTCACCGTTAAATTTCGAGCTATTTATGTTTACTCATTTTTCTAATTGGAAAACAATGCAAATCTCATTTTTTCAAAGGAAAAAAATTGAAATTCTAAGACGGTGAAAAATCATTAAAAAATACGCAGATTCAGATTCCGGCAAGCATTTTACCTTATTCCTCTCCGTTAAGAAGTTATGTAAGGTGTTGGGCCCCTTTAAGTAGAGTAGTATTCAAATGCTGCCATCTTTAAATGCTTTGACAAATAGTTTGCTATTAATGGCCATTAACACAATAAATGAATATGCATGCAAACATAAATAAACTGTATTGATACAATAAATTTTGCAGTCAAGTGCTGGAAAGTGACTATAACAAATTGGGGACACACACTTTGTTGCCCAGTTATATCATTAATTCTAAAAATGTATCATATGGGAAGGAAAGGTATCAGTTTTAATCAAGGCTGGACTTCACAAATGTAACTCCCATAATACGCCATAGTCAAATTGCCTTTTTGAACACATATTATGTATAAGAGCTGCTAGAGGTTTTTGAATCTTCTTAGCAAGCATTAGGCTAATAAATGTCAAAAGTAAATTTGCATTATTCAAGTCTTTATATGGCAATTACTCTTGCGCAATCTCTCTATAAGAGGTATCCCTTGGGAGCTTATAGTGTGGACATTTTATCAAGAAATGGATTTCATTCTCAACTTCATTCAAATCACAGAGTTTGCAAGTTCTCTGGTCCAATGGAGTACGATCATATCTACCAGTTTCTATACGGAGTTGTAGTGTCCCAGTTCTCAGTTTAGCCAATGCACTTCGATGGTGTCTTGGAATGAAACAAGTAACATAACTTTCTGCTACCACTCCATACTTAAATTGCCTGAAAGTTCTTAATTTATTACCGTTCACTTCATTGTTTTTGTCATTCCAAATGTTCTTTTTAGAAAGGGAGTCATGGACCAGTGTCAAAATATATTTAAGTTTGGATATACATCAAGACTATCACATATTTTTATTATCTCCAAAGAAACCCCCTGGATGAACATTATTTTAGCTTATATTCCTCTTGAAACGTGGTGATCTTAAAAATCTATAAGTGCGACTCCCGTTATAGAAGCTTTGAACTGAATCTACACTTCTTAATGCTGAAATTGATAGTTTATCCATACATCTTAAGAAAAAAGGTACGTCAATGAAGATGCTAAATATTGACCCGATAGTTCATAAAAAGTAAAAATTTTCGAATTTTCTCTCTACAGTCCTTGTTGCCCCTTTAAATTCAGACAAGTACGCTTGCAGCAAGGATGGAAGATAGCAGCTCCAAAGCTGCCTGAATTCATATTTGTTGTTCAGAGTCAGAGTTTATATTATACTTTTAATTTAAGGTGCAAGGTTCTCTAACTGAATTCGCCTCCCTTGCGTTAACGAAATCTATGGCAAAATCGTGGACACCAGTATATCATGAAAGCAATTTCAATGTGTGTATGTTATTTTATTTAGAAATATCTGAAATTCTGAAATGTCCATATAACATCTAATAAATATAATACTAATAAATATTCATATTCGTATTTTATGAATCAACATTTTGTCTATCATTTAGCATATTGACATTTTAGCATGTCCAATTTTATTTCTTATTTGATACAGAAATGATAGAATCATGCATTAGAATGAACAGATATATCGTAAATAAATAAATATAATTTACAAAAAATTTAAGACATTTTCTTAATATTAATTCAGATCTAGTATAAATAGCTTATTTAGTTATATAAAAAACACTACTCCCTGGACCTATTTGTAAAATACATCCGTCACTGAAAATCGTAGTACTTCTAATATTTTGTCGATAAATAAATAATTAATATCTAATTTAGATTTTATTCCCTATAAAAGCAAAATTGAAATTGAGATTCAGAAGTAGTTTATTGTTGATACAACTGTGAACTTTTGCTTTTAACGTTTAAGCTAGGATTACTCATTTACATATGAATGCTACCCGGGAATACAAACTCTAGCAATACTCAAGCAGTTAATTGACACCACTAATACAAAGTGATCCTTCTTTTATTCGAGGTTATGCCCTGGTCACATTCATAGGTTCTGGGTCGATATAAAGAAGGCAGCATCAACAGAATCCAGTATTATCCTTTTCTCTTAAACACAGATCGATTACTATGCCATCTTTATTTAAAAAATATTTTTTTCGACCTTTGCCTATGGTCACATTTTCTCCAATTTTCACTACGACGCCCGGCCGATTGAGTATTTTGTTCAAAATTGAATGCAATATTAAACAAAACACTCAATCGGCCGGCGATTGATCGGAGCAAATGTGACCCACACATTAAAGTAATGTGGAGTACTTTTATTTCAAGTAAAGAAGTCACTGCTAGGCCTAACTAAACTTAATTTAAGATTCAATATAGGATTTAATGTTAAATTATTAAATTGCTTTTAAAAGAAAGCTTCATCCACACTCTGAATATACAATAAGAGATGATCTTTTGATCTAACCTGACATATTCGGATAAAGCTGATCATAAAAATAGCAAATAAAGTGAGACTGTATTTGAAGTAGAGTGCAGGTTTACATACAAAAGGCTAATACCAGTAGTCGCCTTTCCAAATTGACATAGAAATATTCAGCCTTTATCATTGTACATCCGCAACCATATATGGCCATGGCAGTAATACCATGCAGTCAATATGGTATAACGAAAATGGGACTTCTGCGCATGTTAAAATTTTTCGTCAAAATTCAACTTTTGTTCAAGTTGATACGATTGTCTTTCGAACTAGAGACTTACCTCATTCGAAAGATCATAAAAGACTTTATCTATACTGAAAATCTTAGATCCGAACATAGTAGAATACACCGTCAGTCCGCATTTGATTTTTTGAAGTGAGTTTCGTAGATCGTCAGATTTCTCCGACTGATACCGGGTTATCTCAAATTGGTTCGTTTATAAATACGAATTTCTTTACCGTTGTAAGGCGCATGCGCAAAATTATATGCGCAGATTTATAAACGTTATTGGTTGATGGTTTTTCTCCTGAGCATGCGTGAAGTCTGATAAACACTTATGACGAAGACCGGAGCAAACATTACTAGCTCTCCAACGAAATTCCAAGATTCAGATCATTTCGCCGTGTTTGCGAAGTGTGTATATGTGAATGACAAGCTGTTTTGAGTAGATCGGGTACCTGTTTTCGACACAACATTGATTTAGCTTGACATTGATGTGCACATTGACACTTTTGAGCATGTTAATACAAGTTTTTACACGCTTAGCACGAGACGGGTTTTCGAAAAATCTGTTATCTGATTCACTCGATTATCGTATGGATATGTATTTCTGCTGACATTTCAACACCACATCACATAGAATTACGATGCAGAATGATAATAAAACACAAAACAACTACTAAATGCCACTTGTTATTTCACAGGAAGTAAAAATGCACACTGCCTAGATTCTTTGTAAGGGTCGTCAGACATCGGATTGGCCGCCATATTTGAAATGAAAATATCGCTAAATAGAGGTCTGCGCATGTCTCAACATTTCGACTGCATGTCAAGGAGGATTGGCTCCCAGAGTGCAACATCAATATTCTGCCCCATATATGGGCATGTCGTGCTACAAAATTTGAATTCCAACGACCGCCATTTTGTTCACTTCAACATTTGAATCGTGAATTTTGGTCTTATTTCCCAACGAAAAATTCCAAAACTCACAAGAAATGATCGAGATATTGGTTCGAATATTTTGAACTGTTTATTTTGAATTTATAATCGGTTATAATTTCAGAAAATAACGACATTTCGGCGTTTTCATTGTTGGAAAATATCGACTTCGATTCTGGGAGCCAATCCTCCTTGACTGCATGTGCAAGCACCTGATGTCGAAAATGTCTCTTGAGAGATAAGTCCCCATTCTCACTACAATAAGGTTCTTTATACTGTAAAATGCCCTTATAAGGTCATATTTAGGCTTTATCACGATACATCGACCCCCATGCATGACAGTTGCATCATATGTGGGCATCTGAGGTCCTAAGTGATAGCCTCCTGGAAGATCAGTCCCTATTCTCACTCCAATAGTCTTCTATACTGCCTATATCATATCCCAAAAAGGTTCGATATAGAACAAAATGCCCTTATACGGTCATATTTAGGCTCTATCATAATACATCCACCCCCATGACAGTTACATCATGTGTAGGCATCTGAGGTCCTATGTGATAGCCTCCTGGAAGATCAGTTCCCATCCCCATTCCCATCCCGCAATGACCGCCACCTCCTGCCATGTAAGAACCTGCCATGTATCCTGCAGCTCCACCTGAAGTGTACAAATACATAAATAAACATGTAATAAATATCAAATGTTATGTCGTTCTGTGATTACGAGAAAATATAAAAAACTCCAGTTAATATTGATACGGGCCTATGCATTGTCTTGTTAATTATACCATGTTTTTAATTGTTTGATGTGGAGAAAACTTGCACCATCGTATTGCACATTCTAGCCTCTGAGAAGGAGGTTGCATAATACCTTGGTCACATTTGCTCCGATTTTCACTACGGCGCCCGGCCGATTGAGTATTTCGTTCAAAATTGAATATTGAACAAAACACTCAATCGGTGAGGCGCCGGCCATTGAGCATATGTGACCAAGGCATGAGGAACATGAAAACAATCACCACGGATGCTAGTTTTTACGCCATAAGGTGCGTGATTCAAAACCAAACAGAGTCAAAAAATATTAGTTCTTTAAGAATGCAGCTAAAATTGTAAGTGGAAGGGTGTTGAAGGGTTTAAGAATTGTGGATGTTGAAAATCACATTTTATCCATTTACAGTAACATTTGGTTAGGGCTTATAATTTCTGTAAATTGTAAGACTAAGAAAAATGTATGGTCCAACAAAAATTTTAAGACCTTCCTCTACAACATGCAGTGAAAATATGAAAGGATTCCTGAAGGTGATAAGGGAAATATGGACCGTTGCAGGGGTTCACTTTTTTGGACCACCCTGTACTTGGGCCATAAATTGTACTCTAACCATAAATTAATTGTAAATAAAAACTTTTACCCCTCCTAAAATATGAACGATAAAGACATACAAAACAAACAATCAACTGATCAATCAAATAAATAACTTGTTTTACTTACCTAATAACATTGCATCTGTGTTGTCCATCCCACCTCCAGTGGTTCCTACTGGTCCAACATATCCATTAGGATACCCTGTATGATAGCCTTTTCTCATATCTTCAAATAAACAAGAACTTCGATGACAAAATGAACATTATATTACTGACATGGTGAGAATAATCGTTCTGTTTGAAATGGCACTGTACTGGTAATGTACATATAAATGGCAACAACAAATGACATCGTTTTATCTTCCATATGATAACTGTTCTGACTGACCTTAGTCCTTGGAAATAATATATGTTATGTGTACACGTACATGTACAGGTAGTTAACCAATGCAAACCAACTCAATAGCTCATTTAGAATTGTGAATAAAACACATTAGTCATTACACAAAGAGAATGTACTTCAGAGACATTGATGTTCTATCGATTATAGTGTATAGCCATAAATTGTATAAAGAGTGTTTACTTATACTTATGATTAAAATTGTTTTAAATTTCTTACTTTGTGGATTGCCCATAGTTTGTCCTGGATACGCTGGTGTTGACCTCATTCCATGGCCATTTGTAGGATATGTAGACGTCCCTGTGCTTGACGCACAACCCATAATTGAATGCGATAACTGGGGCTTAGTATTGAAAATATCCTATTAATAAGCTGAATCGAGACAATGGTAGAGCTCAGAGCACGTGTAATATGTGCCAAACAAAAGATGTTAGCCGAATGTACACGTTATTCTCTTGTTAAATATTGGAAGAGCTTGTTTCTCTCGACTTGATAGTCTATATGTGCATTGGCTATACGCTTACAGGGGTTTAGAGATGATCTATACGAACAAGTTACATTTGTACGTATAGATATAGATCTCGGATAGAGATTTAAATTCTTGACATGTATTAACTTGATTATACTGTGGACTAGTTCAAAGTATTAACGATAAATGGTCTAATATTGTAGTGTTACCGAGCATAAAAGTCCATTAGTCCTATCGATTTTTTCACCATTGTTGGCTCGATCAGTCTTCTTGAAAGCTTACGATGTATAGAATCTACGCTAGATCCGTCAGTGTAGGCTTATTGCTACAAAGCTTTCTATAATATGTTTGGCTTATACTCTACATTTGAAATCAATGTCATGGTCGTTATATCAACAGCCACATGTATGTATCCCATGACTCTGATTTACACCATCGTCCACCATTTGTAAACAACATCCGGGTACTTGTATTGACAAGTGCGACCACTAAACGAAAAGGCAACTCGAACAACCCGGGGTTTGAGTTTTCCAATTCCGAGTGGGCCATTAGTAGCAGAATACATTGCGATAAGCTTATAAAATGACATTTGATAAATATTTGATCGAGTACATACAGGGTGATCAATAAATAAGGTAAAAGTATCTGGCTTTTCTTCAGATTTTACCCAATCCTCATAAATTTTGCACAGAATAATGTTCAAACATTATTGAATTGAAATAATAAGTTACAGATCAAAGTGATGTAATTGGTTGAAGTTATGGTTGCCATAGCAACAGAAAGCATGAAGACCCGGGGCAACTATCAAAAAACTAAACTTTCAATCGAAACACTTTTGATGATATATTTCAAATCACAATTAAATATGGCATATCATATTCTTATTTCATACTTCATAACTGCTACTTAATGTCCTTTGTTTTTAACATATGCATAGTTCATGTCTTTATTACTCCAGTCTTTGAACTCTTTTTAAACCCATTTTCCCATAGACTGCAAAAGACGGCTGACTTCAAGTTATCCCATGAGAAACTCTCTCAACTCCCTCTTCAGCTCACGGCCGGCATGACGGTAAAATCATAACGATAAGGGGATAAGTCAGGAGAGTATAGTACATGACCTAACATTGGGAAACCCAGTGCTTCAATGGTTTGTACCATGAGAATCGCATTGTGAGATGGATAATTATCCCAGTGCAATATGAACGTTTTTGGGAGCCTCTTAGCTTCTTCCTCTTTGCTCTCATCAAACCTCTTCTCTGGGTATTGTTTTTCATCATTGACCTGTGTCATAGACTTTATATGACCACATCAGTTTTCATTATATATTTATCTTTTCCGTGACATCAAAAATCAAATTTGCAAGAAAATATGTAACAATGGAAACAAAGCATTAAAACAATAAATGCTGGCACCCACATTTATTTATTTTCAGTTTGAAAAAGATGTGCTTTTTACCATTTTTTATTCAAATTGGACGCAATGAAATTGCCCCGGGTACCCCCGACTCCAGTTGCCATAGTAACTATAATATTAACCTATCAGATGTCAGAAGTTATATATTTATATGTTTTAATTTAGAAATGTACAAGGTATATTCTGACCAAATTTCAGGATGTTTGGACCAATATTTACAAAATGCCAGATACTTTTACCTTATTTATTGATCACCCTGTACATAGCATTTGTGCCATTGACCAGAATGGGGAGATCAGCAAATAATAAAATACCCTCCCAAATTCAAATGTTCCTTAAAGATGTAAATTTAAGCGCAAAAATGGCTCCAAAACTTAATAAAATATGTAGTTTGGATGTTCATTTATGTATGTGGATCATATTATGGCGTAGAATAATGGAAATAACGTCACAACGCATGCGCGTAAATCAACATTTAATGGTCCAAAGATTTCAATGGAGAGCAGACTTCATCAACATTTAAAATCTTGATAACTTTAGCAAATCATTTATTTTCTTAGGATTCAACGGATCCCTGTTACACCCAACGAAGTGATCGTTTTAATACATAAATCAGCAAAATCCATCCATAGATCTTTCGGCCTTTTAATGATATAATTTCGGGATATTTTGCCCTAAAATCCCCCATTGGACGCCATTATAAACTTTGAAAAACTCAAATCCTCATCATTTTATTTCATTCGTTAAGTGATCCAAACAACTCCAATCGCTTGGGATTCAACGGATTCTAAGAGATCAAAGCGAATACAATATGTCAACAACCCCCGTTTCCATATTTGCCGCATAATCTTTCGGCCTTTCAGGTTATAAATTTGTCAATATTTTGATTTTCGACCATTAATGAAAAAATTTGGTAGTTTTGCGGTAGATTATTAAAAATGGTACTTTTCGGAAGTCTTTGAAAAATGCGGTACTTTTACAGTAGATTTTGAAAAATGCAGTTGTTTTGCGGTAGATTTTTGAAAAACTAGTTTTGCAGAAGATTTTGTAAAATGCGGTCATATCCCAGTAGATTTTGAAAAAATACGGTAGTTTTTGCGGTAGATTTTTGAAAAAACTGTAATTTTGCGGAGGATTTTGAAAAATGAGGTAGTTTTACGGTAGATTTAAAAAAATGCGCTAGTTTTAGCGGAAGATTTTGAAAAAATGTGGTAGTTTTTGCGGCAGATTTAAAAAACTGATTTTGCATGGATTTTGACACACTTCAATGAATAAATAATAAACTATGTTTTTAAAACATCATTCATGGAACTCTTTCATAAACAGACTAACAATTTGAACACTTCAGTGTTTTTATAACTACAGTAGAACCTGTGGTAGTTGAACACTGTGTTTTTGCATCATGATACTCCCAGTGTGTTGACTGATTACACGCTAGCTTACTTATAGTTACTTACTAAGTACTGCCACAGACGTGCCGACACCTATTTATTTTCGGGTTGGTAATGGAATATTACAAGGGCAATACGGGATCTGGGAATACATCAATTTTTCAGAATTTCCAAATAGTAACGGTAGATTTTACGGTAGGTTTTGGTGGCCTGGACTTAGTTTGCAAATTCAAGATATGATTCAGAATTGTGATCACTGTCAAATGAAAAGATCAAAACAAAATCGCAAACCGTTGATTCCTACGCCAATGACTGAAAGGCCGTGGTTAAAGATGGCGACTGATTTGTGTGATGAGGTAATCAAAACCATTTGATTGTCGTAGATTATTTCTCACGCTTTATTGAAATAATGAAAATGCAAAGAACAACATCTACTGAGGTGATCAAACTTTTGAAGTCATTGTTTGCTCATCACAGAATGCCGGAGAAACTAGTTAGTGATAATGGACCTCAGCTAAGTTCCACAGATTTCAAAGCATTTTGTGATGAGTATGATATCAAGCATATTACAACTTCTCCTCATAATCCTTCTGCTAATGGGGAGGCGGAACGTGCGGTTCAAACGGCCAAACAGTTCCTCAAACAAAAAGATCCTTACCTTGCCCTTCTTAGTTACCACTCCATACCAGTAGGTCCAATAGCTTTGTGTCCCTCTGAATTACTCATGAGTAGAAAATTGAGGTCCACTGTCCCTGTGTTACCAGATAAACTAAGACCAAATATACCAGATATGCAAAAGGTGTGTGTACATGATGAAATTGTTTAGAAACGTAACAAATATTATCATGATGTATGACATGGCGCCAAGTGTTTACAGCCTCTTGGTGTAAATGATTATGCACGAGTGAAATTGGATCATCACAAAAGGTGGAGTAAGCCCTGTGCAGTTGTTGGAGTTCATGATAAAACGCCAAGGTCATACATAATTCAAACACCAGATGGTGCTTGTTATCGTAGGAATAGGAGGCATCTGATGAAAACAGATACTCAACCTCCGGTGTCTATTGAACAAAATACCCGTGATTATATACCTAGTAGGAGTGAAGCAGATGTTCAACCAGTAAGTGCATCCTATAAACTCAAGGAAGATATACGTCCTGTCGAAACATCGATACCGTCGTATTCATCAGAACAGTTACCAAGTGTATTACCTCAGGTATCCAAGGAAGATGTCGTTCGGGAGAGGCGGTATCCAGTTCGTATGAGGAAAGCCCCAGAGAGGCTTGATCTTTAATTGTGTGCAACTCTTTTTTTATAAAACTTCAGAGTGTACCAGACTAAAACTGCTTTATATTTGCTTATACACGGTACTTATTATTCATCATTGGATCTTATATGTGTGGTGTAAACTGTTGGTGATACCAACATCATTTATTTTGGATATACTTCAGTATTCTTCAGACGGTTCCAGTTGTTTTTAAAATTATGAACTTTACAAAATGAGCGATGTTATGATTTTCTCCAGTGTGGATCTTCACAGGACTACATGACTGTCATAAACTTTTACTGTTTAAGAAGGATTGTAAAATATAACCCAGCTACTTACAAATGTATGTGAACTGTATTGTGACTTTATCATTAATATACAGTGATTTTTATTTAAAGGCCTAGTGACAGTTAAAATTTAAAGGACATATGTTTATTAAAATTTCATTTATTGTTTAAGTTTTATTAAGCAACTTAAAGGGGAAGATGTAACATTATATCTTATTGATATTGATATAAGCTGGAATGTGTTTTGCTAAGCTACTTTAAGGACTGTGTAACGTATTATGAGATGGATTAAGAATACACAAGAAACTGACACTTAGTTCTTGTTGCTTTGTTGCTAGAGCTGTTTATTAATGTACATTACATCAGACTAGTTCTGGAACCTGTTGATCGCCGAATCTTCTTCATGAATATTGTCGATTACAGCAGCAGATGGGACGTTCCTTTTGATCCCCGAATCTTCTTGATGAATATTGTCGATAAGAACATCATTTTCATCACCTGAATAAGAAGTGTCTTCGTAAATACTCGGAATAGACTATACAAACGTAGATCCACAAATGTTAGCCGTAGACTCATTAAATTGCATGACATTTGTTTCATATACACCAAAAAACGCACCTCTAGTTTTGGAACGAACAACTTTTTCAAGTTTCTTTGCGTAGATGAGTGTTAAAATCATGAAACATTTGTCTCAGCCGCCGGAGAAGGAGACCCTCAAGTCCATTGTTACCATTAAATTCTATGACGTCACGATATATCAATGCGCCGACGTTCAACAAAAATTTCTTCGTCTATACTAATTTCTTATTTTTCTCAGTTCACGATTTCAAAACCTTGTCACTCGCAAAATAGATTATCCCAACTCTTGAAATTACACAGAATTGTTGAGCTTACGTTACAAGATCTTCGCTACTAAAATTGAAACGACCACGCACGTCTGTTGTGGTGAACAGAAGATTGTCAGTTTTCAACTTTCCGGTCTGAAACGCCATTTCAAGTCGAAAATACTCAATAAAAACGTAAAATACAGTATTTATTTCTGCTCTCAACGGAACATATATATCTATATATATATCCCTGGTATAAAATCACTTATTCAATTTAGATTAAGTTGAGAAGCAGATATGATCAAGTGGTTAAAAACGAATCGAAACCTACTGCCATTTAAACTCAGTTTGACCTTGCTTTGACCAGTCTTTTTTGACCAGTTGACCGGACGACGTGATATCTATAAATGAAATCGAATTCTGATTGACCATATTTTATGCTATATTTAAGACACATTCCACTCCTCAACTTCTGCCGTCATTCTTGGTCCATTTTCCAAAGGAGTGCTATCCTACTAGACCAGGGGAATAGGTAAGAAACCTGGGATAAGGGGGAGACATTACCCCGGAAAATTACCATATTCTATGGCCACAGTGGCTAGAGACTCGAGTAAGGGAGACATAGCTACATGTACATGTGGCTAATACAGTTTAATAACAAAGACTGGAGGTTCATATGAGATTTATAAATTATACATATTGTAGGAGTTTATCACTGTTTGTCTGATTGACTGCTGGTATAGATAATTAGGCATTGAACGAAATGCTATTATCAAGAAGTGGAGAAAGATTACTTAATAGTGAGCCTACATGATGTATCAGTGTGTTAGTGTGACTGGAGTTAATCTAAAGATTATAAGTGGTTTAAAATAAAAGTCAAATGAATGCCCAATTATTATTCCATCTCCAATATTATATGAAATCCTGTACTAAGGGCTGATGTGAAATATTATTAAATATATTAGTAAATAGGCTATGGCGATTTAGTAGTTATGGCAATACCAGAAAATGATTCAAAAACCTTTTACATAATTTCATTTGACTGTTTATTTCAATTTCTAGATAACATGATTATTTCATTCAAATTATCTTTATTTAACATAATCTATAACAGATGTTTAATACAGTTATCTAGACTGGTAATTTTTACTATTCTTTGAAGGGCAAATTGACATTCAAGTGCATTAGTTTAGTTTTATGATGATGCCATATCCTCTGTAGTGCACAGAGTCGGCCATAAGGCAACATACCATGTTATGTACGCTAATGAGTTGAAATACAATTACCAATTTTAATTATTTTATAATGTTGTCTCGTAACTGTTGACACCAGTACCATCACAACCATAAGGCGACATACCATGTTATGTACGCTAATGAGTTGAAATACAATTACCCCTTTTTAACTATTCCATAATGTTGTCCAGTAACTGTTGAAACCAGTAGCATCACAACCACAATGCAACATGCCATGTTATGTAGCTAGTGAGTTGAAATACAATTACCCCTTTTAATCATTCCATAATGTTGTCCCGTAACTGTTGACACCAGTACCATCACAACCATAAGGCGACATAAAATGTTATGTACGCTAATGAGTTGAAATGCAATTACCCCTTTTAATTATTCCATAATGTTGTCCAGTAACTGCTGAAACCAGTAGCATCACAACCATAAGGCAACATACCATTTTATGAACGCTTATGAGTTGAAATACAGTTACCCCTTTTTAATTATTCCATATTGTTGTCCAATAACTGTTGAAACCAGTAGCATCACACCATAAGGCAACATACCATGTTATGAACGCTTATGAGTTGAAATACAGTCACCCCTTTTTAATTATTCCATATTGTTGTCCAGTAACTGTTGAAACCAGTAGCATCACAACCATAAGGCAACATACCATGTTATGTACGCTTATGAGTTGAAATACAGTTACCCCTTTTTAATTATTCCATATTGTTGTCCAGTAACTGTTGAAATCAATAGCATCATAACCATAAGGCAACATACCATGTTATGTACGCTAGTGAGTTGAAATACAATTACCCCTTTGAATTATTCCATAATGTTGTCCAGTAACTGTTGACACCAGTAGCATCACAGCCATAAGGTAACATACCATGTTATGTACGCTAATGAGTTGGAATACAATCACATATTGTTGTCCAGTAACTGTTGAAACCAGTAGCATCACAACCATAAGGCAACATACCATGTTATGTACGCTTATGAGTTGAAATACAGTTACCCCTTTTTAATTATTCCATAATGTTGTTCGGTAACTGTTGAAACCAGTAGCAACACGACCATAAGGCAGCATACCATGTTATGTACGCTAATGAGTTGAAATACAGTTACCCCTTTTTAATTATTCCCTAATGTTGACCAGTAACTGTTGACACAAGTGGCATCACAATTAGGTAGCATCCATGTTATGTACGCTAATGAGTTGAAATACAATTACCCCTTTTTAATTATTCCCTAATGTTGACCAGTACCTGTTGACACAAGTGGCATCACAATTAGGCAACATCAATGTTATGTACGCTAATGAGTTGAAATACAATAACCCCTTTTAAATTATTCCATAATGTTGTCCAGCAACTGTTGAAACCAGTAGCATCGCAACCATAAGGCAACATACCATGTTATGTAAGCTAATGAGTTAAAATACAATAACGCCTTTCATCATTTCATATCGTTGTCCAGTAACTGTTGAAACCAGTAGCACCACAACCATTACGTAACATACCATGTTATGTAAGCTAATGAGTTGAAATACAATTACCCCTTTTTTATTATTCCATAATGTTGTCCAGTAACTGTCAAAAAGCTTTCAAGACGTTTCACCCCTTAACTGTTCGCCCCTTAGATGTTCTACCCCCTGGACGTTTCACTCCTTAGACATTTCACCCCCTAGACATTTCACCCCCTGGATGTTTCACCCCTAGACATTTCATTCCTTAGACATTTCACCTCCTGGACACTTAACCCCCTAGACGTTTCACCCCTTAGACATTTCACCCCTAGATATTTTATCCCTTAGCCATTTCACCCCCTAAACATTTTAGCCTCAATGTTTTACTCCTACATATTTCATTCAAGCATTTAAGAACTGAATACCCTAACTGTTGAAACCAGTAGCATCACAGTCACAAGCAACATACCATGTTATGTAAGGTTATGAGCTGAAATGCAATTATTCCTTTTAATTTTTCCATAATTAAATGTTGTCAAGTAACTGTTGAAACCAGTAGCATCACAACCATAAGGCAATATACCGTGTTATGTACGCTAATGAATTGAAATACAATTACCCCTTTTAATTATTCCGTAATGTTGTCCCGTAGCAGTTGACACCAGTAGCATCACAACCATAAGGCAACATACCATACGTGCTGTCTTCATTGTTCTATAAACGCAGAATAATACAATCAAAGGGAGTGCGATAATTGATACAGTTCCGTCAGATGTATACTTTACCAATGCCATAATGGTTATGAATGAGCTGGACGCATTTTTTATTTATTATACATAGTATGACGGATTCTTATATTTTAATTCACATTTCACTCACTACTGCGCGATCGATTAATTTGAAAATAAGTGAACTGAGTAGTCTAAGATATTCCACTCAAAAAATATAATTTCTTCTAGATATACACTCCCCTCCATAAGTTTGGGAACCTTAGATCCCCCATTGAACTACGTGTTAAAGCCTCTTTACTTTTAAATTTTATTTACTTAGCCTGTGATGAAAATACTAATTGAAACGTAATTTGACCTTATTTCCAATACCTCCAAATTTTCTCATTTTTTCCTCAATTACAAAAGGTCGAAAATTAATGATAAATTTGATAAATTTTTGAAAATCGACATTCCTATGTTAACCAATAGAAAATGGTAGGTTTGCTGCAAGTCATATGACAGAATATCCATCACTCCGAGTCCTTGCAAAAAATACAAGTTAGGTAGGCAATAGAATTTGCTAACTTTATTTAACAAAAAATTGATACCTTTCTTCAGGATCAGCAAAGTTACAGGTCTTTAAAGTCAAAATTATTTTTCAAAAAACCTCTCCCATTGAAATAACACTGGAGGCGAAAAATGATTTTCTAAAACGACTTTGAAGCTATGTAACTTTAGTATTCATCGAGTGAGCTAAACATTTAGTGTACAAAAAAGTTAGACAATTCAATTTTCTATATAAAAATATTTTTTGCTGAATCTTTTACTGAATACTATTACTAAATTGCCCCGACCCCACCATTTCCCATTGGTTTACATGGGAATGACGATTTTCAAAAATTTATCAATTTTCGACATATTGTAATCGAGAAAATAAATGGGAAAATTTGGAGGGATTGGGAATAAAGTCAAGATACGTTTCCATCAATATTATAAGTTATTTCATTGCAGGTTAAAAAAACACACAAACATTTCAGAGGGATTTTAAGAAATACTTCTCAAGGAAATAGTCTTACCTTTCTATTAAGATGTGTTTAGGTGCCAAAAACAGCTGATACATGGATATATATCATTTTGAAAATTAGTAGCATGAAATTTTTTTGGAGGCCAGGAAATAGATTCTCTAAATGAAAACTGGATTTACATCATTAATCCTGATTTTGGCTTAGAATTTTTACTAATTTTGGCTTCAAAATTTTTACTTTAATTTTTAATTATTGACTATTCATTTTATTAATCTTGTGTAGTGATTTGACTATTTTCTAGAAGTTATTACATAGCTTAGAAACTACTATTACATATCAACTTGATCCAGTGGCCTACTGGATAAGGCCCCTGTCTTCGAATCCCGGCCATAGCAAAGAATTTTTTCTTTTTTATTTATTTCTGAACCACAATATTTTTTAAATCTCTTTTTATATAACATATGGTAATCTTTTAATTTTTGGGTTTTTAGATTATAGATGCACCGTCTGTGTGTAGCTTTAAGCGAATAAAAATTCAAACGTAAAGTGGCTTTAAAACGTTGTTCAATGGGGGAGCTAAGGTTGACAAACTTATGGAGGGGAGTGTAACTTACTTCCACTCTCAATATGATATCCAAATATCTGGATATCTCAAAGTTTTGATAGTAGATTTGCACTGAAATTAAGAGTTAAACGCAAACTAAAAGATCAATTTATTCAAAAATGGAATACAAACCTTCAGGAAAGCACATATCATTTATACAAGGCAATTAAGACCAATATTAACTTTGAATTTTATCTCCATCACCCATTGAGCATACGTCTGTACATGACAAAATTTAGGATGTCAAATCATAATTTACCAATAGAAATTGGAAGGTACAATAATATACCAAGACTTTCAAGAATATGTAAACATTGTAACAAATTAGGTGATGAATATCATTTTATACTAGAATGCTTATTATTTTAAAAAACCATACTTTCAAAACAGGCCAAATATGTATAAATTAATTGAACTATTTACAAAAAAACCCATATACAATTCAACTAAGTAAATTTTTACAATGCATTTTGAAAGGATTAAACTAAATAACTGTCATTTGATATTGTATCAATTTTGTATTACATGTATATTGTATATGTATTTATACTCACAGGTGTGGGTAGAAATAAATCTAAACTGAACTGAACTGATTACATAGTACTTCTATTAGTGATTCACGTTATTACTTGTTTAAGTGAATACATGTTATTCACTTATAAAATGTCTTTTTCTCAGTATATTTTACAGATCACAAATCCCCTTCTTGTTATTCAATTACTACGTATTTCAATTTACTTACATGTATAGTAGTTATTGAATTACTAAATGTGGTTTGAAATTATGTTTTTTTAATTTACCTCTTTTTAGATCAAAAATCGATTCTTCATTCAAAAAACTGTAACAAAATCATAAAATGATACATTTGCAAAGAACTATGTCTATTTTATATGAAGCTGATTAACATACAATAAATTAATCCTATCTCTATTTGAAATCAGTCTAATGGGAAAACTCAATTTTGTGATATTCAGTTATCTATAAAGTCTGCTCTCTATATAGGTAAAGTCATAATCTGTTCTCAGTGCTGTTCGTAAGTTCATATATTCATGGACATATGTGGATTCTTGAGAACAATAGTCCTCAAGTTACTCTGTATATAAATCCAAGCCAAGCAAAACAAGTATTTCTAAAAAATATTTATTGGTAATTTCAATTTCAATTACTTATCAGTATTATAATTAAATATTACATAATCACCGATAATGAAAAATTGCTTAGTACAGAAATATGTCTTAAGTAATTGTAATTGCAATACAAGTAATTTATTTTTACTTTAGTAAAATTCAAATTACTGGAATTACTAGGTTGAATATTTAATACTGACCAAGTATTATAATTACAAAAATTTAATCCCTAAAGGTACAAAATCAATTACCTGGCCTAGTAATTAAATTACATGAAAATGTATAAATAATACAATGCTTTGGTGGTCAGCTCATAGCAGTTGCAGAACTTAAAACATATGGGCAGCTTATTCGCCAGATCTAAATCTCTCAGATTATTATCTTTGGGGATTTCTCAAAGCCAATGTGTATACTGGCAGGCCCCTAACAATCGTAAGAGGACAATAACTACCCCAATTCGTACCATCAACATTGATGTGTATAGGTCAGGGTCATTAACAACTTTGTTCGCAGGATTCATTTGTGCATAGAGAGAAGAAGTGTCCATTTTGAGCATGCTTTGTAAGATACTGTTGTTTTGACACAATGAATAGATTATCATGAAACCAAATTCACATTATATCAACTAAATAATTCTAAAATTTCAAGGCAAACTTTGCAAAATTGACCGAAATATTCAACTTTCTTACTGTCCTGTTTTTTGGACACCCTGTAAGAGTGGTGGATGATGCCTGCAGAAGCAATAAATCATTAAATTTATAGTCCACCTCAATATATCGAATAAGTGAAAACAAACACACAGCATGGTACAAAAAGTTGGTCATATTTGATTGCATCCAATCAATATAAGATTGAAGTGCCACCAAACTTTAAGGCATGTGTAAATCTTGATATTGTTAGAATATTGAATGTGAATATATTCTTAAACCTCAGAAAAATGATAATTACAAGAAAAGTACACAATTTCGGCAAAGAAATGGTACACTCTTGGAATTACCTGAAAACATATTCTTGGGTTGATTTAATTTCAAAATAAGTATGGAAACAGTGAAATAACACTATTCCTTTTATTATTTCATAAGAGTTTAACACATGTTCATACATTGGATTCATACCTTATTTATAGTGACACTTATAGTGACAGACAGATTCTTTCAATCTCCCGCTATAGGTTATGACTTAATATTGTCAAAATATAGGTAATTTTTGATAAATGGTGCATGCACACTGAGATTGTGTGTTTCTTAATAAACAGCATCGATCACTGGATACAGTAGTCATTTTAAGTTCGATGCAAAGCCTTATGCACTGACTCTAAGATGAGTGACCGAGCCATACTTGAATATGAAATAAGCCTAACAATGTGACGACAGAATTCAATATATTTATTTCTCGTAAGTTAGTAAAAAATTATTTCATTATATTATTATTAGAAATCGTGTGATTTGATTGGCTCATTCGGTACCATGTGATCAAAAGTACCATAGTGTATTTCACAGGTCACACGATTTTGGATTATAAAAGAGGAAGAATAGAAATAGCGTTGGGATTATATGGTGCAATTTAACATATAACCATGGAAACAAAAGAAGTTTGACAGTTCTGCATCTAATGACTTCGCCTATGTTATAATCAACTTGCTCTTTCACTGGTATTTAAAGTAAAATCTATACATTTTATCAATGAGAGAACATACTCTACTAACATAACACATAAAAATGGGCCAGAAGAGATTCGAGAGCCCGTTACCATAGCATCCATATTTCAGATGTACATGTAGGCTATAGTGACTTCTGCAATGCATGTATCATATGATAGTATAAAGTAAATACAATCTAAGCAGACATCCATCGTAATAATTTATTAAATTTTGGTGAGATTTAGGTTCACTAGTAATATGATGTTTCAGTCTCTGTGTAAGCAAAACTAAAATATTAAAAATGAGAAAAACGTTAGAAAGCTCCACAAGAATGGTGCTAGCAAAAAGACGAAGGCGGCGACCCCATTAATTATTATTTTTTCTGAATCTATGTGATATTCTCTAAAATTTGTTGAAAGGACCGCGAGTTGTTTGTAAAATGAATCTGGGGAGTTTTTTCATGCATTTCGCTTGTGTTTCTCATCCAAAAAACATCAATACACTTTATAACATTTTACTGACCATAAGATTGCACCATATAATCCCCAAAAATATTACTAATTTTCAAGGATTATCTATGGATTAACGCCCAGGTATTTTTATTTTTCAAACTTCAGAGGGCCGGGAATCATTGATTACGAATGCTTTTGAATAATATAAATGTAGTTTTCAATAGGTTTCATGTGTGCCAATAATTTTTCAAATTGTGTAAATGGTACCCATTCCTTAATCCCTAAAATTTCTCTTTGAGGAATTTCCCATAGTAATCCACTGATATAGTTCAAAGCAGATTTTGAGATAACAGGAAAGTAATTAATCACACCTTATTGGGTTGTTTTGGTTTATATCACAACCCAATAAGGTGTGTATTAATGATTAACTTTCCTGTTAACCCATGGATAATTCTTGAAAATGATAAAAAAATTTATGGGATTATATTGTGCAATCTTATAGTCAATAAAATGTTTTAAAGTGTATCGAAGTTTTCTTCGATGTAAAACACTAGTGTTCTGCAATTAAAACTCCCCCAATATATTCAACAAACATTGCTACTCAGGGTCCTTTGGGAAAATTTAAAAATTTTGAAAATTCAGAATTACAAATCTACAAACAGTGCTGTTAACAGTAAAATCCCCATTGGAATAACATGGGAAGCACATTTTTGCACCATAAAAATGCCCGAAATAAGGTGTTATATGGAGGTACTTTTGTAAGGCCTTTAAAGAAAAAACTAAACTGGAAGCATATTGTTTTTTTGGTCTTATTTGTTAAGAAATTGAAAGATCTTTCATTTAAAATATTTTCTAAAAAAATCAAAAATTTGCTTTAATTAGTCCACCATTCATTCCACTAGGTAGTATTATGCAATACCAATAAAATACGTGTATCATATACACAGATTGTGACAACTATTTATATTATGAATGTAACCAAAATAATCCATATACAGGGTGGGCCAAAAAAAAACAAAAAAGTAAATCTGCGGAATAATGTTGATTTTTTATTAATAGAATATAATTTTGTAAGGTGGATACATGGTTCTATATGTGCATAGTTGTGTGACTAAACGTATTGTTTATGAATTTCAGTGTTGTTTACTCTCAATAAGTACTCAAAAGGTTCTGTTAAAAGACATTAAACATATATGTGATGAGGATTTTATTTTCCAACAAGACATTGCCTCGTACCATAGATCAAAGGAGAAATTGGCATTCCTTTGCGAATAAGGTGCCAATTTGATTGATCTTGATGCTTGGCCACCTAACAGCCCCGATGCTAATGTGATTGATTGCCATACATGGAGCAATCTCAAGGAAACGGTACAATCACAAGCATCCAATAAACAGCATTGATGAGCTTATACAGAATCCTAAAGTGCTGCAATGAATTGCAACAGAAATCTCTCAATAAGGCTATTGATAGAGTGCGCTACCACTTGAAGCTTATTGTTGACGCAGAGGGGGAAAGGGGGGGGGGGGTATATTGAGCAATTGTTAAAATTGGTTAAATAAATAAAGTGTAAAATGTTATTAAACAGCACTGATATTCATAAACAATAAATATAGTCACACAATGGTGCAAATATCAATATCCAAGTATGTATTCAGCTAACAAAAAATGATATTCTATAAATAAGAAATTAACATAATTCCCTAGATTTACTATTTCCCCCTTAAAAGCTTAAATAGCAACCCGGCCTCCCAAATAAGTAGAATAAAACTTTACTATTGATTTCATGACATAGTGTTTTATACCAAATTGTTTGAAAATGTTTAACCTTTAAAATGATATGTGAGTCAATGTACCATATTGAATACAACTATTTTTATCCTGATTTGAAGTTGGGTATTGTTTTTTTTGGCCCACCCTGTATATACACATTTAATAACTGATACGAATCAAACCAAAATGATAACTTACCTCGTTCCTTAGCGATAGAGTAAAATGCAAGTTGACAGTTGATACCAAGAACTCACGTCTTTTGCCTTTGTTCAAACTAAGGAATTTATGTGGTTTATATACGATTAGAACGTCGAGCAACTCATACATCCTTCCGCCGCGTATTAATTTCTACGATTTGACACGATGTAATATCACCGGCCACTATCAAGCGAAGGTAACGGCCGTCAGCTTCGCATCAAAGATGGCGGATGAGAAGTGTCGATTTCGATAGTTTTTGTTTTCATCGAATTAAACTACTTACAGGTGACGTAATGCTATGATATTTGAGCTAAATCTGACTGGAGTATCTGGAGTATGATCATTTGTTCATATATATCATACATGGGCACACCAGTTCATAACGATATCTTCCACCGCTTAAGGGAAGGTAACTGGGATTTTTGTTTTACAGATGATAAGGTAATTGATATGCGGTGATGCGGTAACGTTATGAGAGTTTATAATGGAGAGTTAAGATGTCCAATTACCGCGTATTGAAAACTAACATGACCGTTACCATATCTTACATTTCCAGTTACCTTCCATTAAGAGGTGGAAGATATTGTTGAAATGTGGTGTTTACGCATGATATATGAACAATTTTTTATACTCCACAGTTCACATGTCATATAAGCTTGATTTGGTTCAAATATCAAAGCATAACGTCAACTATAAAGTAGTTCGTAATTCGATGAAAACTAAAAAATATTGAAATCGACACTTCCCGTCCGCCATCTTTGATGCGAAGGCGACGGTCGTTACCTTCGCTTGATGCCGACCAGTGAATATAGGATGTTCCAAATGTACAGACCTCTGTCTCTTTAATGAAAGGTACAAAAGAAAAATAATATAGAAAATATAGAAATAGAAAATCAATTGTTTGCTCTTTAACGGCGTAAATTGTGAAGATCCAATTGTCAAAATCGGCATCCTGAGACTAGTGTATCTTGAAATATTGTGTTAGAAAACGTAGCATTCTACGACTACTTTAAGTTTGTTGTCCATTTCTATATGGAACGTTTATCTTTGTTACACTTATGAAGCGCAATATAAGCTTTTCATGCCTAAATGAAGTGAGTAAAGTTGGCTGCATATTGGTATTGGGATTTAAACTCACCAGGAAAATGTGAGCTTGAATGCCAATACCAATACAAATATGATCTCATATTTGGATTCATAACATTCTGTTTGAATGTCAATTTGAATCCTATTATGAATCCCAATATGGTTACTTATATCCTTGAATTTTTTTTTGATTTTATGGTGAAATCATATAGTCACTAAAACGTTTTTAAGTGTATTTCTGTTTTTTTAAGATGAAAAACATAAGCGAAATGCACGAAAAATCTCCCCCAATTCATTCTACAAACAACTTGCGGTCATTTTACCCCCGGTCAAGATTGCGGTCAAAACAAGGCGGTGTTCGAGATGATTCTAATGTCATTGACAAGCTAATATACTGTATGGGTAGTAATGCAGAGACTATTTATAAGACATTCGTATATGCTGAGGGTGAAAACAAGAAGTCGTATTGAACTATTATGGACAAATTCGACCATTATTTTATACCCAACAGAGGCGAAGCTAAGCTATTTTATCAGTGTGTGCGCGAGGTTAGAATAGCAAATTATATTTTTCTTTCTAAGTTGAACGTGCCGTATTGAACTGCTCCTATGTTCGGGGCATGGAAATGAATGCAGGTATACGTAAGTAGTTGTACATATTAGAATTTCAAACACATGTGCACGTTTCCGATGCTGGCTTTTATAATACCGCTAAATCACGTTTAAAGACCCTTTATTACTATCTTATGCGATTATATGCTTTCGTTGAGAATATTGAATGTGGGTTACAATATAAATTGTAGCACACCTTGCAACAATGCCAGTATGGGCTTTATTTCTAAAAATAGAGAGCTTTCGATAAAAGCTGTTTCGAAAACGTATATAAACTTGCACTTTAAAGGGTCTTGTCAGACTAAAATCAATTTGAAATTGATTTTCATGAATTGTTCTCAGTTGAAATGAATACTGTAATGGAATTTTAAATGTAAACTTTTTGATTTTTGATTAAGTGCTGTGTTTTTGTATATAAGGCAATTATTACACTTGGAAAGTAATTTCCTATTGAGATTATTAAGATTTATAATTGTAGGATCATTTGCAGCACTTAAATTGTACTTACAGAGGTGAAATAGTTCGCATATTTTCTTTATTTAATCAAGATTTGTTTATGTTGATCGGGCAGTCTTATCTGGCAGTCTAATTTGTAGTTGATCGGTAGTCTAACATGACAGCTTTATTATTTTACTTCCTGCTTTTTATTCGATTGAATCGAAGGAAAATTAGACTAGATAGTGGTTAATTACTGTTATATTTCTTGAGTCAATATTATAATCTTGCTGTATGATCAAAATTGAAGCGAAATATGGCGTAAATAAACTGTAATTCACAGTTGAAATCTTGTCCGAAAATCGATGACGTCATCGGGCCTAT
The DNA here is from genome assembly GCA_903813345.2 of Owenia fusiformis. Lineage (NCBI taxonomy): Eukaryota > Metazoa > Annelida > Polychaeta > Sabellida > Oweniidae > Owenia > Owenia fusiformis. The sequence continues at coordinate 9,401,390 of CAIIXF020000002.1, forward strand.
ATAAGTATCTCGCTGTTGAAGGCTAGTCAGTGCGATGCCAGATGTTGTCGAGGAAGGACCTCCAGAGCGGAATCTCGGGAAACAGCTTAAATTTTCTAAGTTATTTTGAGAACTTAGTTAATTTTGTGGTGTTGAGGCTATACGTTTGCAGTATACACATGAAGATAGAAGCTGTACCTTAGTAGAATACATCTGATGAGCCAAGCTATACGTTTGCAGTATACAAGGGCAGATTGAGGAAACTAAGTGTGAGAAACTTAGTTTATTTTGGAGATTGGAATTTAGGGAAAACTTTGATGCAACTAAGTGTGTGAGACTTAGTTTATTTATCGCACTGGAAGTAAGGGAGACCTACAAGACTGGACAAAACTTCAACAGGGTGAAGCTATCCCCAGCGCAAAGCATTAGACGTATTGTCCAGCCTTCATAGACTGAGAGGAAATGCTGACATAACTTGTGTTTGAGAAACTTAAGCTGTTTTGATCATCAAGGAACTTAGACGATTTACAACATTATTGAACTTAGTCAATATTTGGGTAAAACATTATTTTGGACTTTGTTGTTTTTGGAGAAAGAAATATTTAACTTAGAATATTTTAACATCAGTATAACTTAGTATGAAATTAACTTAGTCAATTTAAAGGTCAAATATTTTCACATGTTATATTTTTGCATATGTCGTTGTGTGCATGCTATATTTGTAGGTAGCCTTATTATTTAGTTGTGAAGAAAGCAGGCTACATGGACTTAGCAGTTGATGCCGTGTATTAGACGTCCTTGGACTTGGTAGATTGAAGATTGTGATAGTTGGACTTATACATCTACAGAGAAGAGGTTCTGGGACTTAGCAGTTTATTCAACGAGATATTTTGACTTTGATGATTTTGGGTCATTGAAGTTAGAATATACATCTACAGAGAGGACGTTCCAGGACTTAGCAGTTTATTCAACGAGATATTTTGACTTTGATGATTTTGGGTCATTGAAGTTAGAATATACATCTACAGAGAGGACGTTCCAGGACTTAGCAGATTATCCAGCGAGATATTTTGACTTTGGTGATTTCGCATCATTAAAGTTAGAAGATACATCTATAGAGATAGGCGTTATAGGACTTAGCAGATTATCCAGCGAGATATTTTGACTTTGATGATCTTGTGTCATTGAAGTTAGAATATACATCTACATTGAGGAGGATCCAGGAGATAGTCGATTACAGACTTGATAGTTTGACTTGGATTATTTCACATAATCAAAGTTGAATTATACTACAACACAGAGAGAAGGATCCAGGAGATAGTCGATTACAGACCTGATAGTTTGACTTAGATTATTCCACATAATCAAAGTTGAATTATACTACAACACATTGAGGAGGATTCAAGAGATAGTCGTTTCCAGACTTGATAGTTTGACTTAGATTATTTCACATAATCAAAGTTGAATTATACTACAACACATTGAGGAGGATCCAGGAGATAGCCATTTACCGAGCCGATAGTTGACTTGATGATTTCACATTATCAAAGCTGAATTATACTACAATACAGTGAAGAGGATCCAGGAGATAGCCGTTTACAGAGCAATAGTTGACAGGATCCAAGAGATAGACATTTGCAGAGCCGCTGGTTGACTTAGATGATTTCATATCATCAAACTTGAATCATACTACACTACATTGAATAGGATCCAGGAGATTACTATTTCAGGTTCAAGTTACAAGTACAATACAAGACTTACAAGTGTTGCAACATATATGGACTTAATATTGGAGATACAACAGTGTATATAGTGATCATCAACTTTAGTTTATATGGACTCTGGATATTGTGTTATTAGTGATTATTATTAGTTGATATGGACTCTGGATATTGTTTTATTAGTGATAAATATTAGCTTAAATGGACTTTTGAGTTGAGTTTTGAGAGAGATATTAACATAGTAGTATTTTAACATTCATACTTGAAATTTAATGTAGATCTTTATTTGGGCTTATAAACGCCACAATATACTGTTTTATATTTTATATTTAATTGTATATGTCTGTTTAATTCTTTAGGGACAATCGCACATTTAACGTGTGCCGTGTAACTCACGAGGTAAACACCGTTTACTAAACAGTGGGCCTATTATAAGCCACGCTGCCACATTTATCCACAAATAGGCCAAACTGTTACAATACTTTCTGAATTGTAAACCTCATTTATCAATCTGTGACTGTGAATGTAATATTTGTAGCATATTTGTAATCTATACATTATCAACTCTCAATACCTAGCTCTTATGGCATGGTGTTCTACACACAAGACCCTTTAACGTGGTCCATCACACAGACGAGTGAATTATTTCACAGTTGTTATAAAAGTTTAAGTTGAGATATACGTTTATAACGAATAAAATGGCATATACACGATGATTATAAACTTATAAATTGGATCTACACGTAAACTAGAACATACTCATGTGTGTCGACCAATGAACCATGATTCCTTTTTAAACCGTACTAACCCTACTATCACACCTAGTTCTCACTAGGTTCTCGGAAACGGGCTTAAACTGTGCACGAACGGATTTGACGTACTAAGAACCGTTTGGGGTCTGTTTACAAACTTAATCAAACTACCCGAACGAGCAGTCATCCAGAACTGGTGACGTTTCTGGTGACGTCACGTTTTGCAATCAGAACGAGTGATAGCGCACTTAAGACGACGCACGGGGGACACATTATGCCTTGGTCACATTTGCTCTGATCCATAGGCTGGCGCCACCCGATTGAGAACCGTAACTTTGGGGACTGTGCCGCGTTTCCGGCGAGTTCAATTTTGGAAGCAGATGGCGAGAAAAAAACAACAAAAGTTTCAATCATAATTTGTATGGTACATTCTATATGCGTCAGGCCATTGAACGCCAACGTTACATTCGCTCATGGGTGGCGAAATACCACCTAAATTGGAATTAGAAGACAGTTCAACAAAATAGGATCAGGAAATCATCATTTGCGTTGACTATTTCGTTACACTTGTCAATGCCTGATCAAAAATTTCTATGAATCAACATACCTTGAGAGATTGTTCACCGAATATGAAGCACTTGCCCATGTTTCGAGGAAATGGAGGACGAAGTGTCTCAGATAATTGGAGTTGCCTCCACATGTGGTCTGTAACGCGTTGCAGCCTCGTTTTGAACAGCTACGCGTGGCTGCGCCGCGTCACCTCAATCCACCTTGTAATCCCCGGTCCCATTATTGGAGTTTTTAAATCCTTAATTATTTCTTCAATTTATAACATATAGCAGATCTTTTTGGAGATTATATTGTATTTGAGATCACAAGATCGGTTAATTGTACAAGTTGCTTGCAATTGTGTCACCCCTAATAGACTATAAAGGCTAGATCTGATTCTAAATCTCATCTGACATACTGAAACGTAGAATGGATCACCATCAAAAAATTAGATGGGGCTCAATGCATCAGACCTTTGTTTCTGAACACTCGCCCATATTCGAAACATTCGCAAATTCCAGGTTACGATGTTATTTTCCTTCATTCGTTTTCACATTTCTACTAGAAATACTACTTTATGTAAGATCTGCACTTTTAACCCATACCGTTTATGTAACTTAAGTGAGGAATTAAATCGACGATTCTGTTGTCTTCTGAGTTATTTTCTCGCAAACATGTACATTTTCTAAAACATATGATACTGATACACGTTTGTGAGAAAAAATGTTGTGGGGATTCTGCCTGCAACGCATGAAATAAGGAAAAAAAGACGTCGTTCGACGCTCCGACATTCTGTTACCGAAACGAAACGTTTCGAGCGGACCACCAGCAAGTGAGTTTGCTATCCACATGGACTCAGACTGCTATTAAACTTTTTGAAATTCTTCGTTTTCGACCAAGTCAGCGTGTTTTTAAAAATCTTAGATCGGCATCATTTTCACGATGTACAAAGCTTGGTAAAAAGGTTCGTTTGGCCCGTTTGATTTGCTCTGAAGAGCCTACCTGACAAAACATTTTTTCCTGTCTTTTTAATCATGGAGTCCATCACTTTGACTCTCAGAAAAATATCTCGTATATCTCAGCCGTCGCACATTTGGCAATTGCCTCATCTCCGATACTTGGAGCCTCATCCCAACCACTGTAAAACTGTTTGAGATTGTCATACGTCGTACATGAACATAGTAAATACTGTGACGATCCTTCAGATTACTTTGAGCATGGTTATGGAATTGCCTTGAAGGATTGTCACTTTGTTTAACTTTTTCTCTTCACTTTATCAATTGTGTTTTTAGTTACTCAGTATTTCAAGAGTTATAAAATAATTTAAATTCTGTAAAAGGGTGGTCAGTATTATAACTTTGGCTATACTCTTAAAGTATGGTTAAAGTTTAATAATTTTACTCTTTATTTATATTTAGGTTAATAACCTTATCTTGTGTTTTTCATGTAATATCATTTACATGATTATATAATGTCAACATATATACAGGGCGTATAAAAAAACGCAACAAGTAGTTATCTCGTAAAATCACACAAGTGATGACTGCATCAATTTCATCCAATGTACCATAAAGACACGCCTCTCTTCTTTGCAATGATATGTCATTCATTCACATGTGGTAATGGTTGGGCGAGAAATCCTTCCATTTGCACAGTGGGTCAAAATCGGCTCTGGACCAAGTTTTAAAATCAGTGCAATGGCTAAGTGCCAATGGAAGTTCCCCTGACTTGAACTGTTGTGACTTTTTCTTTTGGAGCTATCTCAAGAGCATCTGTGCTCACAAATCCTCCACCAGATATTGCAAAACCTCGAGAAAGAATTGCCGATGGGCTGCTTTTCTCTGATTTAACCCACAGATGACTCAGGGCTGAACCATGCATGACTTGGACAGATGAGCGCATCTTTATGTGTAAGGAAGTGTTGGCAATTTGGAGGGGTATAGGAAGTATTCTTGCAAGAGTATGAGTATGAACACTTTACTGTCTATGCCACACCTGTCACACCTTCTTCTAATAGCCCCTATGCCTCTTGTTCTGACTTTTGCAATGTTTAAAACTTGGATCCGAGCTGAATTTTGCCCCACTTTGCAAAGTTATGATTATTCGGCCAGAGATGACACACTCACTGTGAATGAATGATATTCCATTGCAAAGAGGAGTAATTTGGCTTTTTGGTACATCGAATGAAAATGATGCAGTCAGCATTAGTTTTATGTTTTCTTCGATTATTGCATCGGGCTCCGAACACTGACTTTTGCGATCTTTAAAACTTGGTCCAAAGCTAATTTTGGCTCACCTTGCAAATGAAATGATTACTCGCCCAACCATGACCAAATATCAATGAATGATATATCATTGTAAAGAAAAGACAGATGGCTTTATGGTGCATTGAATGAAATCAATGCTGTTATCACTGGTTTTGTGCTTTTCCGAGATAACAATCTGTTGCGTTTTTTTGATACGCACTGTATTTTGTTCAAAATAAGAGTTTAATGTGAAGGTTTTAGGCCCCGTTTCATGTTTAATGTAACTTTTCAGAAAGGGCAGTTGTCTGGATTGTTTACAAAATCCAAAGTGAGGCTTATTAGCTTGATTTAAGTAAATGAGCATTTTAAGTGAATTTTTTTATGATTCGAATTCCAGCCGGCCAGACATGGAAAACAGTTTGTGGAATTTTAAACATTAAAATCGTCACTAAAATTGAATATTTATATTGCCGCAGATAAACCAACTTAGGTGTACGAGTTGGTAAAGGTAATTGACTTGATTTAATTGTATTTTTGCAGAGTTTTAGTCTTTGAAAAGAAGTATCTGTACACTTGATTTTTTCCTTAATTTTATTTATTTGCCTTGTGAACATCCCATGTTTAAATTGTCCCAGGGATTGTTAAGGAACATTTGACAAGGCTAACGCAAAGTTACACACATAGTATTTGTCTTTAAGAACCTAATATGTAACTTAACCAGCGTCGAAAGCAAGTTCCCGGGGTTCCTTGAAACCTTTAATACAAAATCCCCACAGGGAATCGTTTAGGAATATTTGACAAGGTGTACGAAAAGTTATGGTCTTTACGAACCTTATGTAACTTGCTCTAAACCAGAGTCAACTACAAATTATTGGGGTTTATAGACACCTCTATACGACGTTCTCCCCATCCAGTTTGGGACTGTATTTAGTTTGTTCACATGGTAAATTTTATAAATACGTATACTAGAAATATTCCTTTGTATATTTTAATTCTGGGTAACTCAAAGATAAAATCCCGGGATTATGGGAAGATTATCAAACAACTGATCATTGAAGTACTTTTAAGGGTCAAATACATTTGAAGCTTAATTTAAGACGTTAAGCCCAGTTTAAGTCTCTTTTGGATATTTTGACATTCAGTACCTTCGAGGTTCATTGGAAGTCACTTTAAAGACTAAAGCTTCTTTTGAAGCCTTTGTCCAGACATTTTGAAGTTCACGGTCATTCGAATTCGAAGCCCATTTTCGGACTTAAGACACCCCCTCCCCTTCTAGTTTTCCATGTCTGGTCTAATTCTATGTTAACCACTTTCTAATTCATTATAGATACTAGAATACTTTTAAAATACTCTTTCCCATTTGTTTGCCAATTGTACCATCGTTTGATAGTGGCAAAATGATGTTCCACTTTTCATGTGAGTTGTATAGAGAGCTGATTCCAACCCCACCAGTTATACGTCACAGTGTTCAGTTCATTTTAAAATTATTCAAACTTTGCAAAATGGATGCCATTCGATATTTTCGATATAGATTCCATGATGTTACAATATAAAGAAATATATTCTACGACAATTATAACGTCAAAATGTTCAGTTCATTTCAAAATTATTCAAACTTTGCAAAATGAATGCCATTCGATATTTTCGATATAGATTCGAAGCTGTTACAATATAAAGATATCCTTTGCCAATGAGCGGCGGTTACTACAGGTTGGCTTTGAAAGATCTTTTGAACTAAGATAACAAAATTCTGTCTTTAGTCAGTCGTAGCATTTAATGACCAGAATCACAATTGGCATATAGAATGACCATAAACATGATGAAATAACTTTTCAGCCCTCTGAAAATGAGACAGTAAAAAGTGCATATTTGTAATTTAAGAGAGATTCCCAAACAGAATATTTTGATTTTTTCAGAAAACGTGCCCAATATATTGTTTTATATGATAGGAGATTCAATTTATATAAATAAATTCGTTCCTATAAATGGAAAAACGGGAAAACTAATTTGGAAAGCTATTCTGTTTCCCTTTTTATAAATAAATAACAACAACATAAGTTTCAAAGTATTGTAGATATTAAATGACTTTATTGTACTACTTCTAAGTAATAATGTGCCGATCCGTTATTATAAGACTGCTCTTTATCTAGCAAAACGGTGGACACTTCATCCGTGCGGGCTGATCAGCAGACAGGACGTCCCTTTTGACTCTCGAATCTTCTTCATTAATATCGTCGATAAAAACATCACTTTCCTCACCTGGATAAGAAGGATTATCGTAAATACTCAGAATATACCATAGAAGTCTATATAAATGTTTATACCTTAGACTCATTAATTTGTATGGCGTTTTTTCTTGTATACCGGAAAAAGTCACCCTCTTGTTTTGGAATGAATAACCATTCTTTGTGTTTTTTGTTTCTTTGTGTAGATAGCGTTTTCAATTCATGAAAAATTGCTCTGCTTATATAGTTATAGCGCCATAGACGTAGTCTATATGCTATTTCCGAGGAGGCACGCTTTGCCGCCAAACTACTCAAAATGGCAGTAAGTGAGGAAACATTGCTTTCTAGCCTAATAAGTCAGTTCATCATATTTGACAAAATTATTTCAGAAAAATGGGTAGATGTATTATATTATTGACAGCAATCCAGGTAGAAATGATTAATTAATGGCCAAGACATAAATCTCAATTCCAGATAATAACATCATTGGACATTTTGGAGACATTACAGCATACCTGGATGGGAAACTAGGTTACTTTAAATCTCAAGACCATTGATGTAATGCAGGTTCACGTCTGTTTTTGAATTAAACACTCTATAGCTACACAAAAAACTTGAGAATCCAATCATATTTGAGAATGTTTTTCAAAAATCTGGTTTTAAAATCGAACACTTGTAGCCTTAAACAAGTACCATTGTGCACTGACACAATTGTATCAAGACTTTTCATATTTTATATTTTATAATTTACTATAATGATTATGATGATAAGAAAATTGATAACACCACAGCAAAAATTTTTGAATTTCCCGTAGTTTTATCATCATTGTTCGATACCCCTAAAATTATCCTTTATTTCAGAAAAGTAATTGCAATTTAATGATAAGAATAACAAACATATACTGAACATTTACTAAAATCCCCATTTCCCCAAAAAAGAAAACAAGTTGTTTTACATTCAACATTGGAAAATCTTAATGCGAGTCTGTTAACATAATAGGACACGTGTACGCTAATGATTTGTAATATAGTTACTTCGTTTTCCTTTATCTTTGAATTCGATTCCGAAACGTTGTCCAGTAACTGTTGACACCAGTAACATCACAACCATAATGCAACATACCATTTTATGTACGCTAGTGAGTTGAAATACAATTACCCCTTTTAATTATTCCATAATGTTGTCCAGTAACTGTTGACACCAGTAACATCATAACCATAAGGCAACATACCATACGTGTTGTCTTCATCGTTCTATAAACACAGAATAAAACAATCAAAGGGATTGCGAGTATCTGATACAGATTCGTCAGACATCTACCAATCCTAAAATTGTTGAGTGAGTCTTCTAAGTGTAGCCATTTGATCTACGGCAACCGTACGACGGCACTAGCTTCCCAAAATCGAGAAATATGCAGCATAAAACATAGGGATAAGCAGTATGATGTGGATGTGTAACTACAGCCTCCGTACGGCCACCGTACAGCACATCTGACTTATTGGACATCTGGCCAATCGCATGAACAAAAATGTTTATAGGTTCGGTAAAAATAGATTTTTAATATTGATATAATGAACCCTTTTCCTACTACAAACACTAGAGACAATGGATGACAAAATAGCATCCTGGTTGTGACATAAAGTGTATGGCATCCTCCTAGGCGAAAATATATGCGCTAAATCGAGGTAAGAAAAGACAACATATTAAAAATGAAAATCACATATACAGATTGTGCCAACTACACTGGTACTCACCTAGTTACGCTGACGAGAATATGCAGGCGGTTCTATGTTTGGTATATTAACGAAGACGCAATTTACATATTTAGTCCCTCGCCTTTGTTACGTTGACGATCTTCATGAATATTGCCAATGTGACAATATTCATGAAGATCGTCAACGTAACAAAAGCGAGGGATATTCTCAACTAGACTATCTTCCTTAACTTTGAGCCAAATTATTGTCCACAACTTGACTCATCAGTGGTGTAGAATCGAGAAATAAAAATATCTTACCGAAAACGAAGCCCGGAAGTTCTTCGCTCTTGTTAAGCTGACGTATCGTCAGCGTAACTAGGTGAGTACAAGTGAACTATCTATAGTTTTGCCTAACTTTGAATGCCAGTGTAACCAGAATGATTCATCTATCTAAACATTTAATATCTGGTAGAAATCAAATCAAATTAATCACATACCTCGTTCCTTACCTTATTTCTTAGCGATTGCGCAAATCGCGAGTTGACAGTTGACAGCGTTGTTCAAACTAAGGAATTGCTGTGGTTTATATACTTTTAGAATGGCGGACGACTCATACATCGATCCTTCCTCGGCGTATTAATTTCTTCGACTTAACACGTAACTGTGTGTAACGGTGTCATACAAGGTATTTCAATCGTACAGACATCTATTTCTTTAATTAAAGTTACAAAAGAAAATTGTATTGAAAAACACTTATTTATTCTTTCAACTGCGTAAACTGTGAGAATCAGAAATCGGCATTCTGAGACTAGTGTATATTGAGATTCATGGACCTTGTTGTTTCATTTCTTGGAGGATCGTTCGTTTTTTGCAAACTTATGTAGGACAATATTAGGTTTTTATGCCTAAAATATAAAAACCATACGTTTGATAGTTTACGCGTTGGACATATTATACTTTGGATCCCTACAAATCAAGCACCCTGTAGATGTCACATTTCGTAAGAATATAGTCCACTTGTCACTCCCAGATGCCACAAATTTCTTGGATACTGGTACTGACATTGCACAGTATCTAGGGTCAATTCAAGACACTCTATACGGCCGTTTGGGTATTATCATTTCTATATTCCCTTTTATTTAGAAAATAGCATCTGTTAAGTAACCTGGTAACCCTCACTTTTGGACCAATAACTTGTATGTGTGTAAAAGCTATACTATAACCGGCAAGAGAATGATATTACTCTATAATATACCATTTCCTTTTTAAACTATTTAATGGCACGATACAGTTTTTAGATACAGTGCTCTCCTCATGCGTCGGACCGTGAGACAAATCCGAATACGCATGCTCTGGGCCGACCAGGACAGGTATAGTATTGACAGGTATTGACAGGTATTGACAGTATTGTTAGTCCGAGTGTCCGAGGTAAACAAACTCACGACATTGTGGACCAATCTTTGGTTCGGTTGTCCCTTTATCCGTTCCCGGGAATATAACTGAAATACAACTCATTATCAGCGGTAAATTGCCAAAAATATTAACAAAAATGTATATTTAACAATTTTTACGTTTCCAGTTTTCGCGTTTCTAGATCCACCTGACCTTGATAACCTAAGTATTTGTAGTGAAGGCACAATGAAAATTACAAATATTCATACCCCAAGCCATGCACCCTATCAACAATCAACTCAAATGGGTTATGTCTGTGGGCATATTCGAAATTACAATTTTTTAATACTCCACAATAGCCACCGACCACTCACCCATCCATTCGACATTCAACCTATAGCATTGGTATACCTGATTTACAACACTGCGTACTCTATATATCCTATAAAGGGTGATATGAGAAATAAATAGAAATTAATAAATAAATAAATAAAATATAGTCCTAAAGCAAACTACAAATTACATTTTCGAAGACAACCCTGCCTCTTGTAACGTCGGTGTTTATATTGATTTTTATTTTGAATGTACAGGGTGTCAAATAAGTCCCGTCCTCCCTGCTACAGCTAAAACCTTAACAGACAGAACCTAGTGTGATATACCTTTGGAAAGATCATCAAAAGTTATGTTAACTCACCAACTCTCAAGTATTTTGGATGAAATTTACCTATATTTTTATGATGTCCTTTATAGTTAACGTACCCTCCTTTAAGCAGCTTTTTTGCGTCAAAATGACAAGGATATGGCCTCAGATATATGTCAAAAAGTTAATCTTTTTCGCTTTCCACTTGCTACAAAAAGGTTTTCACCACTTTCCTTGCACCTCTTTTTTCTATACATCTAACCCTATTCAGAAATTGGTAAAATTCATTGCCATGTAGATATTTAGTCATCTTTTGGTCCTTTGACCTTTCTTATACCTGATTCTTAAAATCCTGCCAAATACGCCAAATTGCCATGTTTCTAGGCCTATGGTCATCTCAATTGATACAATGTAAAAATTTGTAAGATTGATTGACATGTGTCGGATATATGCTAATCAACGTAACTTTGAAAGACCTTTCCAATGATATATCACACTTGGTAACAAATATCTTGATTTTGGCTGTAGAGGAGGGGACAGGACTTATTTGACACCCTGTATTTGATATTCGATAGGTTGAAGTGTTCAAAAAAACGCAACCCAAAGAAATCGCAATATCTTGGAAAATACTAATCCAATTATGTTCATATTTTCAGGAAAGAAAGAAGAGACTGTGTATGTATAGCCCCTGTTGTTAGTTAGTTGTAAAAATGATATCTTGGACACTTTCTCAAAAGACAGTTGTACTAGCAAAATATGAAAAACGTGAATGGAAAATCACTATATCTTGGAAAATATTAATTCAATTATGTTCATTTTTTCAGGAAAAAAAGAAGAGACTGTGTATATATAGCTCCTGTTGTCAGTAAGTTATAAAACATGATGCCTTGGACACCTGCTCAAATGACAGTTGTACTAGGAAAATATGAAAACGCAGTCAGAGGTGACTGCCACAGCAATAAAACCAAATAACTTTCTAACCATGGTGTTTTGGCACTTCAGATTTGGCACAAATTATCCTCTTTTAAGGTGTAGTAAATTTGTGGAGTTGCATCAAAATCACTCCAGGGACTTTACAGTCATGGTCAAAATGGCTTCTTAAGTCTCCCTGAACCAGGGCGTTTGACTGCGATTTGAAAGCATTTCAACCATAACTGTAAAGTCCCTGAAGTGATTTTGATTTCACTCTACAGATTTACCATACAATGAATGAAGATGATTTGTGCCAAATTTGAAGAGCCAAAACACTTTGGTTAGGAAGTTTTTTTTTCGCGGTTGCTGTCACCCCTGACTGCGTTTTTGTATTTTCCTCGTACAACTGTCTTTTGAGCAGGTGTCCAAGGCATCATGTTTTACAACTAACCATTTACAGGAGCTGTTCATACACAGTCTCTTCTTTATTTCCTGAAAATATGAACATAATTGAACCAGTATTTTTCAAGATATAGCGATTTCTTTGGGTTGCGCTTTTTGTAGGAGACATAGAAATTGCATGTTTAACCACTGACAAGGTACATGATTGTATAGATCTTGGAACAGAATAACTTTATTGCAAGACATTTATAACACTTTAACTATGTACTATATTCAATCATCGCCCCTGTGTTCATATTGATGAATAGGCCTATATTATGTCTCATTGGGCGATTAGGCACAAGGATTCGTGTTGCATTCCTCATCTTCTATGTGGACCATTTCACCATCAGTAGTCTTGAAGTTGTAGCCAGAACATGTTCCATTGGCGATGGGCACAGGGTTTGTACATGCTCTCACTCGGGACTTGATCCCACCCCCGCATGATACCGAACATGGAGAATATTCACTGAAATTTCCCCAGCCCCCAGGTGTTGAAATTACGCCCGTAATCCAGTCTACATATTTAGGGACCTTGGTATAGACACCCGATGCATTCCCACATGAATTTACAGGACCCCAACTTACAATACCATATTGATACCACTTTACCCCCTCGCGGCACATTAAAGGCCCCCCAGAATCTCCAAAACACGAATCCAGTCTGTTGGCCCCAATTGTCTTATTTGGGTTTATAGCACTGGCACAGAACATGTTATCTGTGACCACTCCACCCAAGCCAGAAGAACATGTTCGTTCAAGATTAATTGCAACCTCTAATAAAACATCTGAATAGGATGGCGTCCTTGTACCGATCGTATTTCCCCATCCTATAATTTTGCATATCCCTTTACGTGTCGTCTTTTTTATAGCTTTTTCAAGTGTGTTCTTCGGGAGAATAATTGGATGTGTATGATAATTAAATTGAAGCGGTGAAGCAAGTGTAACTATGGCAATGTCATTATCCATTGAAGAAAACATATCAAAATGTTCATGAATTTTTACATTTTTAATCGTTCGTCTTTGTTCAAGGGGACCTTCATACTTGGTGGTGTCATGTTTTCCCGTTTTAACTTCAACATCTGCTAAATCAAATTTTGATCTTTCACTAAAACCGAAACAATGAGCCGCTGATAATATATGTATTGGACTGAGAATCGAACCACCGCACTTTGTCTCATTGTTTTTTGCAAAATAAACCATCCATCTATAGTTGAACTTTGGAGATACTTCTATTCCCCCAATAATTATTGAACCTGCATTTGTAATAGCGACACCTGGCTGTGGGCATTGGGCAGGAGACGGGGGAGAACAATTCGCCATGTTCAGTTCAGAGTTACGTTGTGATACCATGTCGTTTTTGGAATTGCTGCATTTTCTCATCTGAATCCGTTTGCCACATGAATTCAACGGACATGGCGAATATTGGGAAAATTCACCTAGAAAAGACGTATAGAGATTTTTACCACGTGGGTTTATTAGACCTGGAGAATTCAAGCTCTTCGATCATTATATTGAATGAAAGGAGGGGATCGAAATTCAGCAGCAATTCATTTAAGCATATACAGGTTCTACACATATTTTTGTTTTGTTGAATGTTCTAGCAAGTGCACTTATTTTCTTCAAATAAAGGCCGAATACTAATTTTTGTTTTTGAATCTTAATACCCACTTGACTTATTTTTGGCGAAATCATAGAATGATTGACTCGTCTTGTACGAGCCAGTAAAAACAGGTAAATAGCAGATGACACACATTCTATACTAGTTGCAGTTTGTGATAATGCAAATGTATTTAGATAATATCAGATTAGTTACCGCATTTGTTACCGCATTTCGATTCGTCACATAGAGTATTATTGTGAGATTCACATTTACACACTGTACAATTGTCAGCTTCTGTCCATTCACCATCAAACTTTCTACGAATGTTTGCAGATCTGTCGTAGCAGATAAAATTCTCACAGCAAATGGAATAAACGTTAGATGATGGAGTGTAACAGTGATAGTCCCCCAAATCCTGACATCTTATACTATTTCCACCTTGGCATCGATAGGGGTCTCCAGTTATTTGATCAATCAATGGAGAGCAACCAGGTGGAAGTTTCTTGTATCTGCAACAATCTTTCGTCTTTTTGATGCATCTGTATGTGTTTGGACAAGTCCATCTCTTATCCTCCTTATAGCACTTTTTAGTTGGGTGCTTATCTTTACATTGTTTTCTGTCTTTCTTACTTTCAGAAGTTACCAAAATCAAAACAATTAAAAAACATATGAGTGTCAATACAGGAAGTCGCATCCCTGCTGCCTTAGTTCGTCTGTTTATCGAGTTTCACAGTATCAAATATTACTTCATATATTAATATATTGAAACGAGACGATATTTAATTACAATATGTATTCCAAACTCCAAACAATTGAATTTTATCATTTTATTAAAGCATCGTTAATGCGTAGTGAATGTTTATACAGATGGCAGCTCTTCATTACTTTTACTGCTCGTTTATTGTTTTGTTACTATATATAGACATAAATGTACCACGTAAACTTTACAATGTACTCATTTCATATTATGTCCATGTATTCAGTTTATGTTTAATTTCTAGGTTAACATATTAATTTGATTACCAAAATACATCAAAAGATGACCAAAAGGCCTATATTTAGGTTTGTGGTCAAAATATAGTTAAAGTAACTTTCTATGATTTCATCTAAAAATTAAAACCCTTGGAAATACTAAATATGGTTTAAGTGCCATATATAAAAATTTATTTTAGAAATATTGTGGATCAAAATGAAAAAAAATAAAATAAAGAATAAAAAATATACCACCCGTGGGATTTGAACCCAGATCTTTTGGAATAAAAGTCTATATACTTAGGGACCCAGCCTGAATATTTTTGTTTTTGAATATTGGAGAGTATTACGCGAGATTTTTTCATTTTCTTGTTGGAAAATATATTTATTTTATGATGTGGGGTGATATCTAGAGTTTGAGGCTTGCGAAAATAAGATATCCTCATCTTTATACCCCCCACCCTATAATTTCAGGGGGGTCAGAAGAAAATAAACTTTAATTCATAACTTTGGAAGTAAATGAGATACAAACTTAATTTTTTCACCATTATTTATAGAATGACATCAGTGATGCAGAAAAAATATTTCAAACGAAAATAAGCTAATTTGCATAATTTAACCCTTAAACCGCCATAAAAACTATTAAATAACGGAATGATAATAAACAACTTTTACTGTATTTGCCTTCATATGAAGTTATAACTTATGAAATAATTCCTAAAAATGCATTTATATATGTATATTAGATGTGCAAAATATTAAAAGTGTATCTTACATAACGACTGTGAAAAATATTTCTCCCCTTACCCTAAAATTGAAGGGAGGGGGTCAAAAGAAAATAAACTTTAATTCATAACTTTGGAAGTATATAAGATACAAACTTAATTTTTTCACCAAAATTTACAAAATAATATCAGTAATGGAGAAAAAAATATTTTGAACAAAAATAAGCTAATTTGCATAATTTAAACTTTAAACCGCCATAAAAAACTATTAAGAGGCACTATTTGTAAAAAGGGGGCAGGAGGTGGCACAGGTCAAATTTTATATTTCAAAAATTTCATTCTTATATGAAAGTATGACCATTGGGAAGCCAAAATATGTCATTCATTTTTCTCACAGATGATTGGTTAGTGTATGACACCATTGCTAAGCAACCCATGTTTGTTGTATTTTTACAACCTAGAAAATGCACCAAAATCAGTGAAAAAAGATGTATTTCCAGCTTATGGTATGCTAAGAAGATGATCCAAAACCAGTTAATAACTATTTGATTTGTATATGAGACATGTTGAAGAGTTCATATGTATTGTTTATTATGACGTCACAATGGTTGCCATGGTTACGGAGCCTTTTCTGGAACATGGGTCAATTAAGAGACGAAATGGCAGCCATCTTTGGACCCAGTTTGTTTAATAAGCCAGATGTCCCATGTAGAGTGGGTATTACTGTTGGAAAGAGGAGCATTAGAGCTTTCATAATCTGCAATAAAATAACTGGGATTTTGGGTTTTCAAGATTTTACAAGCATTTTACTTTTAACTTTTTTTTCGATGTTTTCGGCCATTTCTTCAAGGTTTTCGTGATTTTAGTTGTAAACATGAGGGTCAATATAGAGACGAAATGGCAACCATCTTTGGATCCAATTTGCCAGAAAAGCCAGATGTCCCATGTACAGTGAGTATTACTGTTGGAAAGAGGAGCATTAGGGCTTTCATTATCTGCAATAAAATAACTGGGATTTTGAGAATTCAAGATTTTACATGCTTTTTACTTTTCCCATTTTTTCGCTATTTTTGGAGTATTTTTCAACTTTTTCAAGATTTTAAGTTGCAAACATGATATTGTTTAGATGTAGCAATGATTATCATATTATATCTAAATTGCCACATATGATATATGGAGAATAAGGATGAAATTACTGGCACAATAAACCCTATTGGCCAAAATGGAAGGATGTTAGGTCAATATAATTGTCTTAATAAAGTTCCCATACCCCATTTTTCATTGCACAAATTTCCCACAAAATAACATTTTTATAACAAATAATGCGTTTTATCAAGCATGATTATTATTCAACCTTCAAATGGAATATAATCCTGGAATGCTAAATATCTAAGTATAAACATCAAATTAGGGAAATTACTAAAAACTTTAAAGAAGCCCAGAAAAAAAGCAATCTCTAAGTGTAAACATTATATTGGAAACTATATTCAATAGCACAATTTCAAAGAGAGCCAATATTCTAATTTTACACCATATAATGCAAGAAGAATGGTAAATACAAAGCATTATTCCATAGTTAGCATGATATTCATTGGATAACATGTGAAAATAAAAACGGTATTTTTGTAATCAGTGGTAAAATATGATATTTTTGACAAATTTTCACTTAACCATAGCATACGGTTTTTTAGCCATGACATACGACGTCGTATGCGATGGTTAATGGATTTTTGCTACTTCAGACTCAAAACGAGGCTAAGTGTCAACATCGCCGGATCGTTTGGAAAATTCGAATTAAATGACTTAATTTCCGACAATTCTGATGATGACTTTAACTATGGAATAAAAAGAACATCCTATGATTTACTCGTGATATGATTTTAATCCACTCATGGATATTGATATCTGCACTCTCTCGCTACGCTCGCTCGTGCAGATATCATATCCATTCGTGGATAAAAATCATATCACTCATAAATCATAGGATATCCTCTATTTATAACATACCTATGCTGATGTATAGTGCAAAGTGTACACAAGACAGCGGGCCAATATAAGTTTTGAAAAGCCCGCGCCCGCTAACTTTTTGATTTGTCAAGGCGCTGATGTCATAACCAATCAATCGAAGATAAAACTGCGCGAGCAATTTTTCTTAACTCATTTCAATCATTTTCAAACCATTTGTTTGTCAATTCGATAAGAAAACGGTACTCTCTGACCAGTCTACACCATCATAGGTATGTTATAAATCGTTTATGTCACTATTGTGGCACATATGCCCTCGGTTCTCAGAGATCAATGTCCCTCCCAAGGTCGGGCCATATATCACTGAGAACTCGGGCATATATGTCACGATAGTGACATAACCTCTAAATCCAACATCATTTTAGAGCTGTCAAGTGTCCCGCAAATGGCGGGATTATTCCGCGAATTTGATCAAAATTAGGCTAATTCGCGTGTCCCGCAATGTCCCACAAAGTCCCGCAATATCGGCTTTGACCTCCTAATAAAGTATTACAAAAGTTGTACGCATAACGCTGAATTTGGTAAACACTAATTTATTATTAAAACCTGTATGCGTTACTTACTCTTCCTCAGTGCTTTCATTTTTCCTGAAGTTTATGTTTAAATGTAAACGACATGTGAAGATATAACGGAAACTACGTAATAATATTCCTATGCATATTCTGTGAGATTGTGTTGAAGTTTATTTAACACCGTGTTTAAGTTAAGTGCATTATATTTGATTAATCATCAGTATCTGAAAGTTGGTTTGAGTACTTTTACATTAAGTCCCAATCGCGCAAATCCCTTGAATGTCCCCCGACATCCCGCGAATTTAGTACTTTGTCTAAAAAATTTGTCCCTCGATGAAGTCTTTGGTGGTTACCCTGTTAACTGTCCCGTAATTAGAGTGTTTGTTTATCTTTCAAGTGAAGTCCCCATGATGATAAAAATAACAATTGAACAATTTGAGAAATTGTAAATAGGGACCCCACGTCAACAATTTTTTCAAAATGTTGAACTTATTTGCTCAAAAGAGGATCTTCTTTTTCTTATTTTTATTGCATTGAAAACATTATTCAACAAGGGGTCTAAAACATCTTCAAAAGTAGAATGGTATTGAAAGTCTAGTTTTGAAGATATCAATCTTCGATGACCAAAATCATGCTAAAAACAATGGATAGCATGATTTTTCCCTAATATAAGGGAAAATAACATGGGAAATGTGGTTTTTAACTTTATCGCATTTCAATACCCATGCCCTTTTCAGAAGTTATTAATATAGTGGAGAAGAAACTTTTGATACGTTTAAATTGAGAAAAACAGATCCTCTTTTTAGAAAATAAGCCTTACATTTTTAAAAAAAGTGACAAACTGGGGTCCTAATCCATAATTTTTCGGATAGTTGGATTGGTATTTTACTATCATGGGGACTTCGCTTTAAAGAAAACACATTATTTTAATAAAACCACTGTATTTAAACCCAGAAAATACTCATGGTGAAAGATATGACTGCCTAAAATCACTTGGCATACTGCACATGGACCTTCGATCAAAATTTGCAATCACGCAAATACCATAAATGTCCCGCGAAATTTGACAAATTCATGTGGATGTCCCGCAAATCCCAGGAATTTTGGGCACTGGGTCTAAAAAATCTGTCCCCCGAGAAAGTCTTTGGGGGTTGACGCAGTACTGACAGTAATGACATTTAATGTTTGATGAAAACCCTCTTTAATAAATCCATATGGAAATACAATTTTGAGTAAATAATGACCAGAATGGAAATAACCAATTTTATACCATATTTAAATGGGTTGTAGAATTGATACCTTCTTGGATCTTCTTTCAACGGAAAATACTGAAGATTTTAACATTTTATTGGCACTAAAGACTGACAAAGCTGGTCCTGATTCACAGCCACTCCACGGAGTAGTAAATTCCACCGAACAAAACATGTTTTGATAAATAGCCCCCATCTTGAAAAAAATTGCTTGAACAGAACTCCTCTTTCCCTAGGAATCAGCTTTGAGTCAAATCAGTCCGCTGGTATTTGAAGATTATGTTTTTCTGAAAATGGCAGCCATTTTGAAATTCAATGGCCTCTTGAAAAATGTCTTCTGGAGCAGTGCTCCGTTGTCTGAAAATGACAGCCATTTTGAAATTCAATGGCCTCTTGAAAAATGTCTTCTCGAGCAGTGCTCCATTGTCTCTAGGTATCAACATATCGCGCATACAATTTTAACCAAACCAACTGGTATTTGGGTTACAAACGATAACATTATTTTACAAAGAATGGTGCCATCTTGCAATTTAGCTAAAATCTTGAAAATGTTTTTGTTATGAATAATGGCAGCCATTTTGAAATTTATCGACCCGCTTGAAAATCTCTTCTTTATCATAACTCCTTTGTCCCTAGGTATCAACATATACACTTTGGACTAAATCCATCAACTGAGTGGCCATTTTGAAAATTCCTTCTAAGCTAAATTGTCCTTTGCTCGAAAGGCATAAGCCTGTAAAATTTGAATCAAATTTGTCAACCAGTATTTGAGTTATCGCCCAAACACATGGACAGTGGGACAGGAAGATGAATGAACGTTCTGACAGTTTTCCTGTATCCTCGTTTTGATGAGATAATAAAATGCTTAAGCAAGAAGCCATCTCACTAGTTTATGTACTTTTGAGACTTTTTAATAAGATAAAATTAAGCGTGACAGTTGTACGCACAGGGTAAGGTACATCACGAGGATGATGCAATACTGATGTTTTCATCGTTTCAGAAAGATTTGGTCTAGTTTCTAGATATTTTAGATTTGAATGTCTGTAACAACATCCAGTGAACAGACAGTGAACTTGACCGTGAATTTCATAATTAAACCTAAATAAATTCCAAATGTAGTATAGGGTATAACGCACGGGTACATTTACCCGAGATACTGTTTAGCGCAAATTCACATTCTTTGTGTTGTACCTTACCGTTACGGTATGTCATACCATATACTACATTGGGAGTTTGTGTAGGTTTAATAATTATGAAATTCACCTGTCAACTGCAGGAGCTCCGCATGGATCTATCTTATGACCCATTTTGTTCTTTTTATACAGGGTGACACTCACTAATTTTGGAATAACTTTTTCAACAATTAATGTATCTTCATATATGTTAGGTGTAGACATAGTATTCCATTATACAAAGTTTTGATCCACTAAATAAAACTAGTACCAAAATTGAATTTCTTTAATGCTTCTAGAGTGAAGTCAATTTCCAAACAATCAAAACATTTTGAAAAATCTGCAAAAATAATAGCAGAATCTAATGTTTTTCTATATTTATTAGTATAATTGATTACGTCATTTATTAGCCTTATATTATATCCAATAAATCTTCCTTTAATATAGCCCTGTTGATCTTGATTTATAATAAGTGGTAATATTTTATGAAGTCTCTGAGCTAAAATGTGGGCACATAATTTGTAGTCTACATTAAGCTCCAGTTACTTAATATTTGGTTATCATTTTTCTTATGTAACAACTTTATAATGCCTAATCTCTGAGAGAAAATTAATTGTCCTTTACTGTAACCATAATTTAAAACATCAGTTACCATTTTACCAATTAATGGCCAAAATGTTTGATAGAACCACTTTGCCTTATAATGATTCTCATGACTGTTTGAAGCTTAAATTATGCAAAATCACTGGAGCAGATACCAAGATTATTAAGATCTAAAATAATAATTCTGACCATACCAACTTTGGGGAAGGTAAAATAATAACTAACATTTTATAAGAATCACACTTTTAAAGATTATTTGCGTCAATGCGGTAGCCTGGCATCTTTAAATAATAATTAATGAAGCTACACATTCATAAAATTTCCCCATGGCATATGGCACCTTCTTGGCTTCAAATGAAACGAGCATCATGGATCCCCCATACCTTTATTTATTATTATCTAACTTTTGTGATTACATTCCGGTTTGATTCGTTGACAACATAATGATATACTTCATGATTTAACTACTTATTTACGTATTTACGTATTTAAGCATCACCTGTGGTGCCACCTATTATTAATAATATGTGTACACATAATGATTAAATGTATGAATAAATTGAGTTGAATTGAACTTGCAATGTTTCAGAATAACCCTTAAAAAGGTAACCATAACAATTCTAAAGTTTATTGAACCATAATCAGAGTCACTGTGAGGACTGGTGTCATATTCTAGGTTGTAGGTACCTGATGCAGTGAAAATGTCATCATATATATTTGGGTTAATTCACTTATTCCCGTCCACACTCACTTTCCTTTGAGCCGCATGAACATACAGCAAAACATTCTGTACCTGCAGTGGCACATGAGCAAGTGGTTTAACATATTGCTTTGTCCTTGTATCGTTTGCCAAGTTTCGGTTTTTTGGTCATTTTAATGGTCTCAAGAGTAATATGAACCACTTGACATCCAAATCCATTCCCTGGCTCTGGAATCTCAAAAAGTGGTTTGTCAGCATTCATTGAAATGTATAATTGTTATAAACCAAAAATGCATCCATAATTAGTGGTAATGCTCTAATATCATTTTGGATGCTGCAAACAAGTGTAATACATCCAATGATGGTTTGTTTTTATATTGAAATATAAACAAAAATAACGCAACTCCCCTAGACCAGAGATCGTGCCAATGTGGACAGTCAATGGAGACAGAAACTCACTTTAAAGTAGAATGTCATATGTTTGAAAATGAACGATTAAGTCTGTTTGCCTAAATGACTGATATCCATAGTGACTTTTACATGTATACAAGTCTAGGAAAATATTGTATAATAATGAATGAAAAAAAACTGTTCAAAGGACACTTGGAAAATGTATGATAAATATGTTAGTCAAAAGTCGTGAAATAGTTACATGCGATGGTCTCTAATAGGTCGGCATCAACCAGGAATTGTTTTAATTCATGTATGTATCTTAATGTAACATCTTTAGTGCGTTAGACTTTAATTAATAAAGGAGGAGGGAAGTTAGTGCAACAGATTTTGGACAGTCATGTGTTTGATTTTGGCCATTTCCTGGGGATTTAAACAGGTGCATATGTTAGGCGAATGCATTACCTCCAGGAAAATCACTTCTAGAGATGATAAAATAATTTCGACTTTGAGACAGGGTAGATGCAAACAACCCACTCACATGTTTTTTCTGAAACGTTTTCCTGATTTTCGACCCCTTCCATCCCTGCTTTTTTAATTTTTCTTGCATCAATATGTTGCATTTTGACACACAGATAATCCCTTAAAAGGAATAAATGATTCCTTTTAGATAAAGTGGAAAACAATATTTCCCACGTTATTTTCCCATAGGAAAAATCATTGCTTTCAGCTAAGTTTGGTCACCCATAATGGGTATCTTTAAAACTCCTGAAGGAATCACTTATTCCTTTAAAGTGGTTAACTATGTGTCAAAATGCAACATATTGATGCAAGAAAAATTGAAAAAGCAGGGGTGGAAGGGGTCGAAAATTAGGAAAACGTTTCAGAAAAAACATGTGGGTGGTTGTTTGCATCTACCCTGTCACACTACCCTTCCTCAATAGCGCATGCGCGAATTTTTTGGCTTTCAGTCAGGTCGCTTTTGAGTATATCGACTGCTTAGTCAAAAGGTTAATACGTTTGGTGCTCGGAGTGAGTCAATATTGCTATTCGCTGAACTTCAGTGGTGCAATAGTGAAGTCCATGTTCCAAGTTATATGATAGTTGAAGAAAGAATGTAAATAATATCGTTTTAAATTTTAAAATATTTGATATGTCATAGTACACGGTACACAGCTGCAAAAGTTGATCAATACAGGGTACAAGGAATGTAAATTGTTCAATAGTACAGGGAGCGAGAAAGTAAGCTGATTATACAGACATATTATGTCCCGATCTCATGTATATTTACGTTGCAAACAGTGAAAATAATACTAAAAAGGCCGCCTGTTGATGCTTTGAGGTGTCATCAATTGTTATTTAATCCAAATAAAGTAAACATTATTTAGTAGATTTAGACACGGGCTTTCAGGTCGTCGTATATGCATTTTAGTCACTAAGTTAACAAGAACGCTAGATTATACGTGTTACTAGGGTATCAAATTGAAATAAAATAACGAAATTAAATATGAACACGTAAGTGATAAATGACTATCGGCTATCAGGATTAATGACTACAGAATAATGAAAATTGCGTCAACTACATGTAAAAAATCTTTCTATATAACCCCTTGAATGGTCTAATTCACTACCTTCCTCAAAAACCGATCATTTAAAATAGTTTGTTCAAAATACCATCATGCCAAGACATTTTGTTCTTCACGATTTGCTGTAGAGGTGATATGACGTCGTATTTCTCTATTATTGTAAAAAAAACTAATACCAGATCGATGTAGTCTTATATGACGTGTTGAATGTCAGATGTTTTTGGATGGTATCTGCTCCAGTGATTTTGCATTTAATCATGAAACGCTGATCACAAGACACCTCGAAACAAACATTATCCTCCTTGTGACAAGAGGAAAAATGTTTCACAATATGTTATGCCTTACAGCAAAGTAAAGATACATTTCTGGGACGACTTTTTTGCATCTTAAGATTTTAGAAAAACAATTAATTCACAAAAGTACAGTTGAATAACATACTGGAAAACGTATCCACATATAACACGATGACACGCAGTTTAAATAACAGTTTACTGGGGTGTTGTTACATATCAATGTAACATTTTCGAAGGGAAACTTACATGCTCCCTGTACGTTGACAGATTTACTGAAATGTATCGTGTATTGCATTGCGTTTTGCTTCACTGCGCCCACTATTATCTATCTTTGCCTATAGTGGTTTTTAGCCAACAATATTCTACAAACTGCTTGATGAATCAATTCTATGTCTGGTAGAACACTAGAAATAAATGTAAAATGTATTTTACGTTCAGAAATATGGAATTAAACCCACGTCCTCCATTTGCAACTTAGCTGTACCCTGTTTCCCTTTTAAACGTGGTCACGTGGTAGGGTAGTGTGCCTGTCTCAAAGTCGAAATTATTTTATCATCTCTAGAAGTGATTTTGCTGGAGGTAATGCATTGGCCTTACATATGCAATCGTTTAAATCCTCAGAAAATGGCCAAAATCCAAAATATGACTGTCCAAAATCTGTTGCGCTAATTTCCCTCCTCCTTTACTACTACTACTAGTATAATATTGTTTCCGTGTAATATTTGTTTCATTCTTGATGCAATTTCTCAATATTCTGGCGAAGAAATACATGTATAAGCTCTTTCTTATACGATTTCAAAGTTACGAATCAAAGTTTATTATTTTCTTTTAACTTCCCCCAACCCTAAAATATTAGGGTAGGGTGTGAGATTTTTTTCACACTCATTATATACAATACCCTTTTTATATTGTGCATACCTGTTGTAAATGTATTTCTAGGAATTATTTCACAAGTTATAACTTCATAGAAGTCGTATTTCATCACTTTGTCATTTAACGTTTTTTATGACTGTATAAGGGTTAAATTATGCAAATTAGCTTATTTTCATATCAAGATATTTTTCCGAATTACTGACGTTATAACATAAATTTTGGTGAAAGAATTAAGTTTGTACCTCATATACTTCCAAAGTTATGAATTAAAGTCCATTTCCATTTGACCCCCCTCAAATATCTGGGTAGGGGGACAAATATTTTTCAGCGTCGTTATGTAAGATACACTTTTAATATTTGCACATCTGTTATACATATAAAGATGCATTTTTAGGAATTACTTTATTTGTTAAAACTTCATGAGAGGTCAATTAGAGTAAATGTCGTATTTTATCGCATCGTCATTTAACAGTTTTTATGACTGTATAAGGGTTAAATTATGCTAATTAACTTATTTGCGTATCAAAAATATTTTTTCTGAATTACTGATGTTATAACATAAACTTTGGTGAAAAAATTAAGTTTCTACCTCATATACTTTTAAAATTATGAATTAAAGTCCATTTTTATTTGACCCCCTCCCCTCAAAAATCTGGGTAGGGGGAGAATTTTTTTCACAGTCTTTATCTAAGATACACTTCTAATATCTTGCACATTTATTATACATATATAGATGCATTTTTAGGAATTATTTCATAAGTTATAACTTCATATGAAGGCAATAACAGTAAATGTGATGTAACATCATTTCGTCATTTACTAGTTTTTATGGCAGTTTAAGGGTTAAATTATGCAAATTAGCTTTTTTTCATTCAAAATATTTTTTTCTTCATTACTGATGTTATTTCATAAATTTTGGTGAAAAAATTAAGTTTGTATCTCATATACTTCCAAAGTTATGAATTAAAGTCTATTTTCTTCTGACCCCCCTAAAATTATAGGGCGGGGGGTATAAAGATGAAGATATCTTATTTTCGCAAGTCTCAAACTCTAGATATCACCCCACATCATAAAAGTAACTTATTTTCCAACAAGAACTGAAAAAATCTCGCGTAATACTTTCCAATATCCATTTTCACTTTCTAGCTGTTTCTCAGAACTTGGGTCCCTGAGTAATATGAACTCTGTTTGAACCCAAAGCTCTAACCACTACACCACAGTGGCAAAGCTTTCTGATAGATGAAATTCTTTATGTATATAATCATGGACGAAAAAAGTCTTATTTGCATGCTTAAATTTCTTAAAAATGATCAGCATTACTACTAATAATAACATTTTGCATGTCTGAGTAAGTATTTTGGTCTACATTTAGGATAAATGTTGTTTTATTCAGTTTTCATTTTGGGTAAGACTTCCTGTCAAAACAGTGTTAAAAATGCAGGGCTCAACAAAAATTTTCAATTAGAAAATGATATATATCCTTTGATCAGCTGTTTTTGGCACCTGAACTCATCCTACTAGAAAGGTAAGAGCATTTTCTTGAGACATATGGCTCGAAATCTCAAATTTCTCCTTCTAAGTCTTAGAAAGACACTTTAATGACTCTGTCAATAATCTTTTTCCACACAACGAAGGGTTCAAGGGTTCGAACCCCCCCCCCCGATTGGATGGTACCGATCATGGCTATGCTTTGCTTTTGCTCAAAGAACACCATGATTAATTTATTTTGCTATCTCCTGGGCTGTGTTGATTCCATTGTGATTTACTTGTTGAAATACAATGATTGCTATATAGCTATTATGAATGTAGTTGATGAAAATTCGAGATTCCCTATTGCACGCACGCATGCACCCACGTGCACGCACGCACCCAAGCACGCTCATTAAAATTGGCATGATATCGATTCAATGAAAAATAATCAAGGATTTGGATGTTTTTGCTCAAACGATCCTAGTGCCCCTAATATATTTGACAACGGAATATAAGCTATGGGTTTTCAATGAATTCCGTTGCAGAAAATAATGGATAGGCGATGACAAATTTTGTTCTCATGGTTAGATATTATGATGTATCTTGATTTACCATGGTATTCCATTGCATTTAATGGTATTTTGTCATATTACCCCCAATCCGCACTCTTAAATCACGGAACCGTACGGTATATTAAGAGTATGGTACCGTACGGTCCATTTGAGTATGGCGCCGTACACTGTTTACGGTACTGTACGGTACCATTTTAGTCTACTGTACCGCATTGTACCATGTTTCACGATACCGTACAATACCCTAATCAAACGTTCCCTATTTTCGCTGTAAGTTTTAATTCATCGAAAACGTTGAGGATATATTCTGTATATATGTTCCACTTCGCCAAGATAACAATTCTTCAGTATATACCGTTATGACCAAAAACCTTACTTGTAGCCTTAGTATGAATATAATGTTTTGATTTGGATATATTTTGGCGAAACTGTTCCCTACATTGCGGTTTATATTAATCGTTGCAACCATAATCTCTTTTTGATCAGTTAATGATATATTTTATGACATCTATTTGACAAGGAAATAAGCAATAATTAAATCTAATGAACATCATAGAATCCAAGAACCCTTCAATTATGTGCTCGTGACGTCACGAGTTTGTCCAGATCTTCTACCGATCAATAATACTGATTTCGTCAAGGAGGATTGGAAGCCAGGGTTCCAACTCGATATTCTTTAATCTCCACGCATGCGTCATTTGCTATTCGTGTCTGTATAATTTGTACGACTGCATGGAGAATGACCCGATACTCTCCAACAAAGCTATCGCTAGGTGATTGTTTTGCAGAATATCGGTGTTGCATTCTGGGAGCCAATCCTCCTTGGATTTCGTCTTCTATGCGAATGTCTGGGTCTTGAACCGTATCTACTTGTTTGTGACGTACCATGACGCGTTCGGTAAGAATCGTTTTGTTCCGGCAGGGCAGATTCTCCTGAAATATATTAAGGATATTATGTGATTTTCATTTAAGTTAAAATTTTCACTGCTTCTCTGTTTATCCTACATTCCGAAAACAAAATGAACTAGATGTATGAATGTGATTTAAAATTGTTTATCAACTCAATATTTAATTAAAAAGAACAAATGTGAGCTAAAAGTTTAAATATTTTCTGTGTTATATTTGAAATGAATAATACACCAAAAAATGTGACTCGCTCCCCCGAAAAATAGCTTTTAAAATTGCAATATTAAAAATAATTTCTATAATTTCTAGTTTTATTTGTAGCCTAGAAATCACGAGAAAATTGTGACAACATTGTGATTGTTCATTATAGAAATCAGATTTGAATGACTCGTGAATGGTAGCAAAAGTTTCAAGAATGCATATTTAATGCATGTTTAATGTTTAATGCTGTGCTGTGCCGTGCTATACGATGTTATGTAATGTAATGTAATTTAATGCCGTGCTGTGCTGTGCTATACGATGCTATGGTATGTAATGTGATGTAATACAATGTAATGTAATGCAATATAATGTAATGCTGCTATACTATGCTATGCTATGTGATGTAATGTAATTTCATGCTGTGCTGTGATATACTATGCTATGCGCGAAAATGAAATGTAATGCTGTGTTGTGCTGTGCTATATTATGCTATGTATTGTAATGTAATGCTGTGCTGTGCTATGCTGTGTGATTTAATGTAATGTAATGCTGTGCAATGCTATGTGATGTAATGCAATGCTGTGCTGTACTGTGCTGTGCTATACTTACTATGATATGCTATGTGATGTTATGTAATGCTGTTCTCTGCTACGCTATGCTATGTGATGTAATGTAATGCTGTGCTGTGCTATACTATGCTATGCTATGTGATGTAATGTCATTTAATGCTGTGCTGTGGTGTGCTACACTATGATATGCTATAATATAATGGAATGTAATGCTGTGCTGTGCTATGCTATTAGATGTAATGTAATGTAATTTTGTGTTGTGCTATACTATACTATGCAATGTGATGTAATGCTGTGCTGTGCTGTGCTATACTATGTTCTGCTATGTGATGTAATTATAATGGAATGTAATGACTTTTCTTAGATTGAGAGCTATCAACACAGATTCAGACATATTGGATTTCAATTTTCAATTGTTTCATTTCTACATCATAAAATCTGTTTTTGTAAATTGAGATATCATAATCAAAAAAGTTTCTTTAACACGGTTCAGGTAAGTACATAAAAATATTATTTAAGCCAATTAAATTCCCCTATTTTGGTACTGTATATAACACTTAGTTTATGTGTGTGATCCTATATGCTCACCATGATGATGCAAAGTGTCCGATATTTTATTACCTCTAGACTAAGTAATATTATGATTATATAGATTTATTAGGAAATGCAATTGAACACAGTACTTAAAGTAAGAAACGTATACCGTACCATTTTTACATTTGTACAACTTCTCGAGGTGCAAGATATCACACTCCTCCAACTTCACATCCTGACCAAGTGTCATGTTAGTGTCTTTTTGCAGTTCATGTTTTCACACCTTTAGTTCTAGCGAATGCATAGTTGTCATAGTGCATTATGCTGTTATAGCAGTAAGGGATGCCAAGGGAGTCGTCCCATGTCCTCTTCTTGAAACTGCGCCGAAAATTTCCTGTTCCTAATGTTCAAAATAAAAATATACATGGAATGACTTAAGCAGTTTTATATACATGGATATTGTTAACTGTGTAATCGAAATTAGCATAGGAGGCGACCTCGAACCATTCCAATGTGAATCTACTAGTTGAGACTCGATCAACTGAGTTCTTACAAAATGGAGATTTTAGCATTGACTTAAAATTGGGTTGGTTATTGAATACTATTGGATATCAACATATATATCACCATGGGGATAGGCACACAATCCTCATTTTCTCACAATAACTCAAGTTGATCGAGTACATTCACGTGGGATGGTATTGCCAGGGATTTAATTATGTTATCTAAAAGTATGTCCTTTGTTCCTCACACTTTCGTTGAAAAGTTAAAATGATTGCACTGTACAATGAAATACTTGTTGACAATAAAAAGTTAAAAAGTTGAAAGAAATTTGAATGTTTGGGATATAAAAGCTGACAATCTTTTTCCCAATTCTTCTTTTTAAATCTCTAAAATAACTTTTAAAACCTCGAAAATGATAAATGAATGATAAAAATATATTTTCAGATTATACACGGAGCCTTTAAGGTTATGCTTACACATTATATACATATTTAAATAAATTGAGTTGTAACATTCTACAAGCAACCATTATGTGTGTTTGTATATTACATTTTCAATTGATCCACATTGGTCCCATTGTGCCATTAATGTTACTCTAAATGAAAGTTGCTGCTATGTTGTATAAACGTTTAGAGGATGGGCAAATACAAAAGGGACACTCGCATTTATTCTATTTAAGAGATCAGATATATGAACCAACTGTTATGAGAATTAGGGAGTATGAATACTGAATAGGTACATCCTTACTAAAAATATTGTTCCAATGAACATCAATGTAGTCGTCTCTGTCTGGTCTTGTGTGTTGATCATTCACTCCGAGAATATGCAGAAGCTGATGTATTATGGCACCAACAGTGGGACAAGTAGAAACTGATGTTCTTGGATCCCTTTTCATTCCTACTGTTGAGGCGCAACTGGCAGACCTATTTAAAAGAATACAGTATCGTTATCATCTGGGTTTAATCATTCAGAGTTGGTTATATCAATGTCGTTAATTTAAATTACATACCAGACAGATATATTTGATATTACCCAGATTCACCGAATTTGATACAACGTCGGCCTGGATAACATCCGTATGTTCCTTTAAGTTCTTCAAATGTTATACAGTTCCCAGTTTTATTGCTTATTTCAGCCATGGCCGCGGTAAGATTTGCGATAACTGCAGGTGCTACAATAGAACGAATCAAAACAAATTGCAATTGTGAGATTGGCATAAATTCAGAAGATGAAGGACCAATTGATCACATTTTCAAATTAAGCTGGTGGAGTATTAGTATTAAGTAGAAAATCATGACAGCATAATCATAAGAAATGTTTTACGAGACCTTCTGTTTATATTATAGGTTTATCTTTGAAACATGTTGAACAATTACTTCTGTGTCCACTTAAAGGATCAAAAGAAACAAAACCTAAGAAGATACAATTGACAGCGTTCTTGTTGTTATTTATACTCACAAAGGTGATCGCGAGAGAATCTTCGGATCGTGTACTGCACTTTACCAGCAGGCCACAAATGTATTTTTTCGTCTGCCGTTTTCTTTTCAAATGTTGAAATATCAAATGAAAGGGTAAGTTTAAAGTCATTAATGGAATACTTAAACCTTGAAAAGCGAGTAAAAATAAAGATCTGATTATTAGTCCCGAGCCCGACAAATGTTTTTCACAGAGCGGGATATAATGAATCACAGATACACTGTCACGTAATTTTATAGGGCTCGCGGGATAGTCGCAATTGCAAACACCTTTATCCCGTATGAGCACTTTGTACCACTGAGCCTCGGGACAGTCAGTTTCTCAAACTCACTGTCCCGTAATTTTTTTTTTGCAAACGTCGGGATATAATTGATTGAGAACTGACATGTCCCGGCGCTGGGTAAAAAAATTTGCTGCGGGATAAAGTGATTTCAGAACTTGACTAATGCTGATCAAAGTATATGCTATCAAGCCATCACACATCTCTATGTAATTACCATACTATATAACCCTTGCAAAAAATTTCCATTTTTCATCATTGTACTGAATTATATCAACATCAGTCTTTAATCTTTGAAATGTTGCTAAAGTCTATTGGGAGGGGTGGCATGTACACACTTGATTCATAATGCTATTGTTTGTGTGTGGGGGAGGGGGCATCTCCACACTTGACTCATATCATGGTCTATAAGAATCACAACTGTCACACATCATCATTCCATCTGGTATCATTTAAGTATCTATGAATATGATTTGTAGTATGTACATAAATCCTTGTGCGCCATCTTGTATCATATATTATGCCTATTGTTGTATATGTCTTTTTATTTTTTAATCAGCTAATATATATGTATATAAATCCTGGTGATGTAATGTTGTCATTTCTCAAGCCATCTCATATCATTTATCATCCTAATTGTTCATCTGTCAACAGCTCCTTCCAGTGAATTAAATAAAAGTTGTTTTTCACGATAAATACAGGTGAAGTATTGCGGCAATTCATTAAATAAAAGTTGTTTTTCACGATAAATACAGGTGAAGTATTGCTGCAATTCCACATGCAATCTGTTTTTCCATCTATTCCCTGCTGTTATTCCACCATATTCTATCTATATGTTTTTGACATGCTGATTACCCATGTCATACATCCTGAAATAAGCAAATAAGATTCATTTACCAAATATGAACAAAATCGCTCCACTACTTTTCAATTTAAAGTTAAAAAAGTAAAAATGGTCGCCATTTTTCAAAATGGTCGTCTACTACCCAAAGTGTCATTAGAAAGTGCGCCATGCTTAAAGTATTCACATATAAAATATGAACAAAATCGCTCTACTACTTTTTGAGTTATAGTAAAAAATGTAAAAATGGTCGCAATTTTTCAAAACGGTCGCCTACTACCCAAAGTGTCATTAGACAGTGTGCCATGCTTATAGTATTTACATACCAAATATGAACAAAATCGCTCCACTTCTTTTCAATTTATAGTTATGAAAGTAAAAATGGTCGCCATTTTTCAGAATGGTCGCCTACTACCCAAAGTGTCATTAGACAGTGTGCCATGCTTATAGTATTCACATACCAAATATGAACAAAATCGCTCCACTACTTTTCAATTTATAGTTATAAAAGTAAAAGTGGTCACCATTTTTCAAAATGGTCGCCTACTACCCAAAGTGTCATTAGACAGTGTGCCATGCTTAAAGTATTCACATATAAAATATGAACAAAATCGCTCTACTACATTTTGAGTTATAGTAAAAAATGTAAAAATGGTCGCCATTTTTCAAAATGGTCGCCTCCACCAAAAGTGTTATTCGACAGTGTGCCATGCTTATAGTATTCACATACCAAATATGAACAAAATCACTCCACTACTTCTCAATTTATAGTTATAAAAGTAAAAATGGTCGCCATTTTTCAAAATGGTCGCCTACTACCCAAAGTGTCATTAGACAGTGTGCCATGCTTATAGTATTCACATATAAAAATATGAACAAAATCGCTCTACTACTTTTTGAGTTACAGTAAAAAATGTAAAAATGGTCGCCATTTTTCAAAACGGTCGCCTACTACCCAAAGTGTCATTAGACAGTGTGCCATGCTTATAGTATTCACATACCAAATATGAACAAAATCGCTCCACTACTTTTCAATTTATAGTTATAAAAGTAAAAATGGTCGCCATTTTTCAAAATGGTCGCCTTCCACCAAAAGTGTTATTAGACGGTGTGCCATGCCTATAGTATTCACATACCAAATATGAACAAAATCGCTCCACTACCTTTTGAGTTATAGTAAAATACATTAAAATTGTGGCCATTTTTCAAAATGGCCGCCTTCTACCAAAAGTGTCATTAGACAGAGTGCCATGCTTGTAGTATCCATATACCAATTATGGACAAAATTGCTCCACTACTTTTCGGGTTATGGTAAAATACGTTAAAATGGCGGCAATTTTTCAAAATGGTGGTCATTTTTCAAAATGTCCGCCTTCTATTAAATGTGTCATAAGACAGTGTGCCATGCTTATGGTATTCACATTCCAAATATGAACAAAATTGCTCAACTACTTTTCAAGTTATAGTAAAATACGTTAAAATGGCCGCCTTCTACCAAAAGTGCCATTAGACAGTGTGCCATGCTTATAGTAACCACATACCAAATATGAACAAAATCGCTCCACTACTTTTCGAGTTATAGTAAAATATGTTAAAATGACGGCCATTTTTTAAAATGGCCGCCTTCTATCAAAAGAGTCATTAGACAGTGTGCCATGCCTATAGTATTCATATTCCAAATATGAACAAAATCGCTCCACTACTTTTCAATTTATAGTTATAAAAGTAAAAATGGTCACCATTTTTCAAAATGGTCGCCTACTACCCAAAGTATCATTAGACAGTGTGCCATGCTTAAAGTATTCATATACCAAATATGAAGAAAATAGCTCCACTACTTTTCGAGTTATAGTAAAAAAAAGTAAAAATTATGGCCACTTTTCAAAAATGACAGTCAGTGACATGGTATGATACATGATATGACATTGAGTGCCATTGTATGTTACAAATATGATTGTAAGTGACATGGTATGTTTCAAGATATGACAATGAGTGACATGGTGTTACAAGATATGACAGTGAGTAACACAGTATGCTACATGATTTGACAGTGAGTTACGTAGTATGATCAAGATATGGCAATGAGTGACATGGTGTTATAAGATCTGACAGTGAGTGACATGGTATATTACAAGGTATGACAGTAAGTGACATGGTATGTTTCAAGATATGACAGTGAGTGACATGGTATGTATAACAAATGCCAGTGACTGACATGATATGATATGACAGTCTGTGACATGGTATGATACATGATATGACAGTGTGTGACGTTGTATGTTACAAAATATGACAGTGAGTGGCATGGTATGTAACAATAAATGACAGTGAGTGACATGGTATGTCACATAATATGACAGTCTGTGACATGGTATGATACATGATATGACAGTGAGTGATGTGGTATGTTACAAGATATGACAGTGAGTGACACAGTATGTTACAAGATATGAAAGTCTGTTACATGGTATGATACAAGATTTGACAGTGAGTGACATGGTATGCTACAAGATATGACAGTCAGTGGAATGGAATGATATAAGATATGACATTGAGTGACACAGTATGTTACAAGATATGACATTGAGTGACATATGTTACAAAATCAGACAGTAAGTGACATTGTATGTTACAAGATATGACAGTCTGTGACATGGTATGATACATGATATGACAGTGAGTGACATGGTACGATACAAGATATGACAGTGAGTGGCATGGTATGTCACATGATATGACAGTTTGTGACATTGAATGATACATGATATGACATTGTATGTTACAAGATATGTCAGTGAGTAACATGGTATGTTACAAGATATGACAGTGAGTGACATGGTACGATACAAAATATGACATTGAGTGACATTGAATGTAACAAGATATGACAGTGAGTGACATGGTATGATACAAAATATGACATTGAGTGACATGGAATGTAACAAGATATGACAGTGAGTGACATGGTATGATAGAAAATATAACATTGAGTGACATGGTATGTTACAAGATATGACAGTTAGTGGCATGGATTGTTACAAGGTATGACAGTAAGTGACACAGTATGTTACAAGATATGACAATGAGTTACACGGTGAGTTACGATATATGACAGTAAGTGACATGGTATGTTACAAGATATGACAGGGGGTGACAAATACAGTAATCAGTCCTAAACTGATTAGCTGAATTGACTGATTTGGCTTGAAATCTGTAGCCTAGACAAGATTTATCGGGATGACTGCCCAACGGCCTATGCATTGACCAGCAAACTGATTACTATTTAGCACCCAAGTGTCTGATAATAAAAGTCATCAAAATTTAGGGCCCTTACCTCTGTCTGTTGTTTGAAAAATAAATCAGTCTGACTCTCTGTGATAAAGTCGTGTGTTGAAAAACTGGATTATACATTCTTACTGCACCATCCCACTTTTTCCATCCTTGCTCATCCTGAAGCAGATAATACAAAATGCATCAGCATATGTCTAATTATAATTAATAAACAAGCAGAGCATGCCCGTAGTCAGGGGGTGGGAGCAGGGGGTGGGAGCAGAGGGAGGGGCAGCTCCACTCGAGGCAGAAATTCTTTTAAAATCATGTAGTTTTTTCTTGTTCACTATTCTGAGCACTTTTCGCAAGATTTTTCGCCAAAACTCAAAAAGCTCCCCCCTGCCTAGGCAAAAAGTCCCCTTTGGTAAAACCACTCCCCCTAGGTAAATCCTGGCTACGGGCCTGCAGGGTATACAATGATCATTAATGAGCAATCATATGCATGCATAATTGGTAATTGTCTCAGTCACATGATATAAAGTGTATACTGTTATCAAGTTACAACCCTTACAATTTATACAAGTCAAACATATAAAACATGAAATCAAGCCAATGTTATATACATGAGAACTTGCTTCTTGTTTCACATCGAGACATCTGGTCTCAGTTTCCAGGATGAAGTCATGACTTCATGATAAAACATTCAATGATTATCGTCTGGTCCGGAAAATATTTGTGAAAATGCATTTCATATGATGTATTTTTATCGTTTGTGCAAATACATGTGAAGAAGAATGTCAAATAAAGCTGAAATGATGTGTTTAAAATGGGACCCTGTATTAATTAATTACCCAGATGTATAAAAAATCTGTACCCGGAAGTTGAGCTTGATGTAGAATATTGTTGTCACTCTGAACTATCGCGTCTATTGGACCATAGGCGTTGCCAGGGGAGTATAATCAAACCCATAACCAATAAAAATAGAATCATGAGATAAAAGAAGAAAATAACTTTAAAATGCTTTTTATGATTTTCTAGCTCAAGTTGCATCAATTTTGCAAAATTCTTAGACACAAACTGGCTTGCTTTATGCCACGATCGCACCCCCCCCTGTCTGAAAACTGGCTAAGCCCCTGATTGGACCTACTATTACTACTCATAATACTAGTAATCACCCTCCCCAGGGGTCAGGGATAATCAAGTTACCTGCAAACGTACAAGGCCTGCCATTGAACATGAAGATTTCTGAAAGTAGCAATAGAACTGTTGTAGTCGTCTAGACACTGGTTATTCTTCTTATCTTTCAATCTCTTTTATCTTTAGATCACAGCAAGTCTCTCAGGCTGATACTTCATCCTTAGGCTCTGTCTGTAAGAAAAATGGACTTAAGGTCAAAACAGAACTCTTTTATAACAATTCAAAAAGATTAAAAAATCCTCATGCTTTTTTAATTTCCTGTTTGGTGTAAAGGATAGGTATCGATAAGGTGAACTGAATTCAACAATGTTTTTCTCTTCAACTAATTATTGAAAACATTATGTAGAAAACACGGTCCTTTATGTAATGTTGACTGATTGACAACAATTTAATGCAAAAATTACTTAAATATATTTCATATAATTGTTTTTGTTAACAATTGTTTTTTAGTGCAATTGTTTTTTGTTCCTTTCTACCAATTCTTGAGAATGAAATAAAATGTCTTTCCGAACCTTGTTGGAACAAAATAGCACATACAACATTTTCTTAAACCTCTCAATATTATAGTTATACAAAGGAGATTTTGGTTGATTTAACAAAGAGTATTCAAAAAATTAAAACAACCCCCCATAGATTAAAATTAAGATAAACCTTTTCTTTCATTAACAAGATACTTTTTAAAAATCAACCAATCTTTCCTTTGTACAATTACACCATTGACCTAAACACCTAACATGTTTATGTGGTTTTGTTTCAATGAGGTTTGGATAGATGTTTCATTTCATTTATGATGTAACATGAAATGTGGAACACAAACAAGCACAAACTCATATTTTACAGTATGTTTGTTTTGTAATTTCAAGAGCTACAAAAAGGGGGGGGGGAAAGCCCCAGAGCTTCAGCGATGACTGACATAATACGTTTCTTGCGTACCACCTTCGTTTGCGCAAATTCTCACAAGTTAATTTTCGAACATAGCGCGTTGTCATGATGTTTAAATCGATGTAAACATAATCTTTACATATTTCTTTATCTTGATGTGAAAAACCAAGCTTTGCATTCTTTGCATTCCCGCTGTGCAGTCATGCAAAGGTTTGGGAACAACACTTGTATGATTCAGCAAACGATGCATTGAGTCTTGGGCTTAAATCCTTCAATCACACATCAGCATTCAATGTTTTATTCCACATTTATACATTTTTTGCATGTTTAGAATTTTGCTGCTGTCCTAAATTGAGTCGCATGTTATTTTTAAAATTAGGAATCACTTGTCCACATTGTCCACATCTTTCAGTTTAGCACAAAGAGTGCACTTATGTACCTAGAAAAGACTTTAAAAAAGACTCTTAAATTTTTTTGTAAAATGTATAAAAAGGAGAAAATTTAGTGAGAAAATTGACCTTCTGTCACTGAATTTTCTCATTTTTTACACATTTTACAAAACATATCTTCTCACCAGACTGTGATTCACACTCTCTTCTAAAGACCATCCCCTTGCCTTGGCAGAAAATTGATTATTTCGGCTTTGTATAAAAAATCTCTTATGGGACATAACAGTCATTGAGGGGTTCAATTTCAAAGATTTTTAACTCTCAAAATAGCTCTAATTATTAACATTTCTACTATTCCGGCTTATTTTATAACTAGACGGATGACAGATCCATAAATAAAGGCATATAAGTGCATGGTAATGTGACATGACCCGAGGCCGTTCCAGGGGAATAACTAACTAACGACCGTGGGTATAAGCCAGATAAAGAAATTGAAAGAAAGTGTGCTAAATTCGAACCCAGCTGGGCTGTTGTAGCAACTTGCTATCAAGGGTCGTTACAAATGCATCTATAATTCATCAAACTAAGATCTTTAAAATTGAACCCTCCAAAGACTGTATCATGACTGTATCATACGTGGGTAGGTGGGTATGACGTAGGTTTTTTTATACAAAGCCGATTATTTCAAAATCATGCAGTTTTTCAAACTGCCAGATCGAGGAGCTAACAACATGAACAAGGGGGGCCCAGAGTCACATTCTACAAAAAAATTTGAAGCCCATTTATAGATAATATTGCCTAAACAGTTGTAAAAGGCCAAGAAGTCCAAGTTTCGCCAAACAAAAGTCCAGTCTTGGAGGCCCAGCAAAATTTTTTGGCCAAATATGTTTTGGGCCCTTGAAAACTTTTCCGGGCCCACTCAAGGGGGGTATCTACTAGCCCCCTGGACCCGCACTTTCACAGTTCTAAAATGTGAACTTACCAAAACTTGGCTAAGAATTGGATCTTTAACCCCCCACAGAATAGGCCTATAGGATCTACAGGCAAGTTAGGCCTACCTGCTGCGAAATTCAAAGTGCAAGGCTAGTGCCTGCCCGGCCTGCCACTGAAGAACTTGAATATTCTCTGACTCCCAAAACTAAAGTCTGTATCACAAGATAGTCTAGAACGTAGGCTACTTAGTCGTCTAGACACTGCCGTCTAACATTCCTATCTTTGAATCAATCTCTAGATCATATTCGCAGACATTCTGGTGGGACGTGAGAGATCTCGGCATGTCAAACTTGAATTGGTATATTCAGAACGAATTAACATTTTAGGCTCGCTTTTTAACAGATCAACTAAAAAATCTTACAATAAATTATTTTTTGATAATTATATAAAATCATAACTGATACTCAGAGACTCTATTAGGAGGTTTATTCACCATTTAATTTTTCTCTCTCTTGTTTTCGAAAGATTATGTTACACATATAGTTTGACCTCTAGACTACCCCATAGCTGCAAAAATTCAACGTTTCTGAAAAGTACTTCTTCAACATTTTACAATTTAAAACTGTAAACTACCCACTCAGTGGGAAGAAGCACTACCTTAGACATGATAGGAGCTGCAGTATTAGTCGTACGACGACGACTAAACTTCCAAGGTAGGCTAGTCAATTTCTTTGCTGTTTTTCATTTTTTGCCAATTTTGAATTTCAATTTGGGGACTTTTCTTGAACTTGTGGATGTCTCAAATACAGGCCTGTCAACCTGGGAGCACCTAAATAAGTAACTTACAAATGTTGAACATCTTCCTTCAAATTGTGAACACCTGGTCCAAATCTAAACACCTTGGTCCTAGTGTTGTCACGATTAATCCATACATCGCGATATACATGTACATCACCAAAGCTGATTCTGGCGATGCATCGATGTCTGAAATAAACATCGATGTTTTTGAAAAAAATTTATTTGCTAAAAATCACCCTTTCTTATCTTATTTTGACGCAAATCGCTTACCTTTCTGATGTCTTATTTCATTTTCCAATGTTTTCTGATATTCTTTCACTTTAACCCTGTTTTAGCTAGTCGCAATGAACCATTGATCTAAAAAAAAATTACTTTACTTTCATTTCACCGTTACTAGAAGTTCCGGGATGTACCAGCATATTCTTATTAATTTGTTCTGTTTGGTATTTTAGTGCATTAGCATTCAGGATTTCAGTGCACTTTTCTCGGACTTTTTCTCGATGTACATCGTGATGTGCATCGATGTTTACTAACTGAAAATTGCCGATGCATCGATGTACGTTTATGTGACAACACTACTTGGTCCAAATTTCGACGGGGAGACAAAAAATTTAAAGCAAATGCATGACATGCAATTTGCATAAAAAATTTGAATGAAATGTGTAAGATTTTTTCGGCACTCCTCTTTTGATGTTTGCTCCTGTAATTATTCACTTCTTCACCTCTTTAAATTGTGATTCAAATTGGTTGATCAAATTTTCGGACTTTGACCTCAAATTCGAATATAAATATTTTTTTAGAAAAATACTGACTCATTATTATATTTTTAAAGGTCTTTCAAATAAAGTGAAATGAAGCCAAAATCAGCTAAAATTATGCGATGTCGTAAAATGGCGTGACTGGAATATGATGCAATCAGCTGTGTCATGTCATGACACATCTGTCATGTCAAAAAAAACGGCTTGACTTCAGTAAATGCATGACAAATACGCATATAGTATTAAATAGTAAGATCAACGCGATGCAAGCATTTATTACCTATTCAAAGACATGACTGAACTGATTATTCACGATGAAACAGAAATACTGAATTCAACTGCTTACTTTATTTTTACCAAATATTCAGCTGCCTCTATACCGATCAATGGTGGTTTTAATGGAAAGTAACGAATAAATAAGATGAAATATGAAAAATGTGTACACCTGGAAATCAGCCATTTGTTCACCTTCATTGGGAAATCTCCGGGTACTTTAAGGAATAAAGAATCATGTATCATTCTATATTGTAAATATAAAAGCATGAGTGTATGTACTAACCCGTACACATAATGCACAAAGGAACATTTGGAGAAATATTAGCCTAAAGTAAGCAGCTGAATTCAGTATTTTAATTTAAGCTGTTACGATTACCAAGTGATGTATATTATGCAAATAAAGGCTTTCTAAAAATCAGACACAGACAATGGGTAATGCAAGCATACAAACATGTACTCACATACCTTATGAATAAAAACACATCATCCCATATACCCCTGTGTGTGATTCATTTGAAGATGGCTTTGGAAAAGTCGGTTCCTGGGGTCTGTTCAGACTGCGGTAACATTAAATTGTAAATCGTGTCAAAACCACCGTTAACACACTGAACAAAATGCCAATGCACATGTTTTTCCCTGTTTAATATTCCTGGGAATATTTCACAATTTTTTTGTCTATTCTGCAATAAAAACTCTAGGCTGAGACCAGCTCTAGGTACAAAACAAAAGAAATATGGTGCTTATTTGATTCTAGTTAACATCCTAGGCCCCTGTGAATTTTAAGATCACATGGCATTTCAAAAAAATTCCCAATTTGAAAGGCTTATTGCTTTTTACAAACACCTGGCATTCGAAGAACATTTGGTTTAAAAAATTTGTTTCAAAAGTCATATTTCAGTGTTTCAAAAGTCAAATTCGATGGTTTATTATTCAAATCTTATTACGTCTGTCCGTCCGTCTGGGCAATAACTCAAATACCGTTGGCCCGATTTTGTTCTTATTTTGTACACATATACCCTATGGGGGTAGAATTCTGCTTAAAAGCCGATTTTCAAAATGGCTGCTCATTTAAAAATGGCGGCAATTTTAGTGCCAATTTTACAGTAATCTAGGTGCAATATGTAAAACTGTAATAGCAATATGTTTCAAATGTAAAAAAGAAACGTAGTGGAGCGATTTTGTTCATATTTGGTATGCAGGGTTCGAACTTAACTTTTTAGACTGGTAGTGTATGTGGATACTATAAGCATTACACACTGTCTAATGACACTTTGGGTAGTAGGCGACCATTTTGAAAAATGGCAACCATTTTTACTTTTTTAACTATAACTTGAAAAGTAGTGGAGCGATTTTGTTCATATTTGGTATGTGAATACTATAAGCATGGCACACTGTCTAATAACACTTTTGGTGGAGGAGACCATTTTGAAAAATGGCGACCAATTTTACATTTTTTACTATAACTCAAAAAGTAGTAGAGCGATTTTGTTCATATTTTTATATGTGAATACTATAAGCATGGCACACTGTCTAATAACACTTTGGGTAGTAGGCGACCATTTTGAAAAATGGTGACCATTTTTACTTTTATAACTATAAATTGAA
The DNA here is from genome assembly GCA_903813345.2 of Owenia fusiformis. Taxonomy (NCBI): domain Eukaryota; kingdom Metazoa; phylum Annelida; class Polychaeta; order Sabellida; family Oweniidae; genus Owenia; species Owenia fusiformis. The sequence continues at coordinate 9,444,109 of CAIIXF020000002.1, forward strand.
AAGTAGTGGAGCAATTTTGTTCATATTTGGTATGTGAATACTATAAGCATGGCACACTGTCTAATGACACTTTGGGTAGTAGGCGACCATTTTGAAAAATGGCGACCATTTTTACTTTTATAACTATAAATTGAAAAGTAGTGGAGCGATTTTGTTCATATTTCGTATGTGAATACTATAAGCATGGCACACTGTCTAATGACACTTTGGGTAGTAGGCAACCATTTTGAAAAATGGCGACCATTTTTACTTTTATAACTATAAATTGAAAAGTAGTGGAGCGATTTTGTTCATATTTGGTATGTGAATACTATAAGCATGGCTCACTGTCTAATGACACTTTGGGTAGTAGGCGCCCATTTTGAAAAATGGCGACCATTTTTACATTTTTTACTATAATTCAAAAAGTAGTAGAGCGATTTTGTTCATATTTTATTTGTGAATACTATAAGCATGGCACACTGTCTAATGACACTTTGGGTAGTAGGCGACCATTTTGAAAAATGGCGACCATTTTTACTTTTATAACTATAAATTGAAAAGTAGTGGAGCGATTTTGTTCATATTTGGTATGTGAATACTATAAGCATGGCACACTGTCTAATGACACTTTGGGTAGTAGGCGACCGTTTTGAAAAATGGCGACCATTTTTACATTTTTTACTGTAACTCAAAAAGTAGTAGAGCGATTTTGTTCATATTTTATTTGTGAATACTATAAGCATGGCACACTGTCTAATGACACTTTGGGTAGTAGGCGACCATTTTGAAAAATGGCGACCATTTTTACTTTTATAACTATAAATTGAAAAGTAGTGGAGCGATTTTGTTCATATTTGGTATGTGAATACTATAAGCATGGCACACTGTCTAATGACACTTTGGGTAGTAGGCGACCGTTTTGAAAAATGGCGACCATTTTTACATTTTTTACTGTAACTCAAAAAGTAGTTGAGCGATTTTGTTTATATTTTTATATGTGAATACTATAAGCATGGCACACTGTCTAATGACACTTTGGGTAATAGGCGACCATTTTGAAAAATGGCGACCATTTTTACTTTTATAACTATAAATTGAGAAGTAGTGGAGCGATTTTGTTCATATTTGGTATGTGAATACTATAAGCATGGCACACTGTCGAATAACACTTTTGGTGGAGGCGACCATTTTGAAAAATGGCGACCATTTTTACATTTTTTACTATAACTCAAAATGTAGTAGAGCGATTTTGTTCATATCTTATATGTGAATACTTTAAGCATGGCACACTGTCTAATGACACTTTGGGTAGTAGGCGACCATTTTGAAAAATGGTGACCATTTTTACTTTTATAACTATAAATTGAAAAGTAGTGGAGCGATTTTGTTCATATTTGGTATGTGAATACTATAAGCATGGCACACTGTCTAATGACACTTTGGGTAGTAGGCGACCATTTTGAAAAATGGCGACCATTTTTACTTTTATAACTATAAATTGAAAAGTAGTGGAGCGATTTTGTTCATATTTGGTATGTGAATACTATAAGCATGGCACACTGTCTAATGACACTTTGGGTAGTAGGCGACCGTTTTGAAAAATGGCGACCATTTTTACATTTTTTACTGTAACTCAAAAAGAAGTAGAGCGATTTTGTTCATATTTTTATATGTGAATACTATAAGCATGGCACACTGTCTAATGACACTTTGGGTAGTAGGCGACCATTTTGAAAAATGGCGACCATTTTTACTTTTATAACTATAAATTGAGAAGTAGTGGAGCGATTTTGTTCATATTTGGTATGTGAATACTATAAGCATGCAGGCGCGTATCGTCATGTACGCAAAATACGCCCAGGCGTACTGTTTGAATTTGAAAAAATATTTTGAAAAAATATTTTGAAAAAACATGAAATTCAGTATTTTACTGTTATTTTCTTTGATGATGTGTAAACCTTTGTCGTACAAGTGTATTAACAATAGGTTCTCGATTCCCTCATTGCCATTCACTGTTTTCGTGATTCAAAGATTCAAATTTTTTCGTGATTCAAAGAGTTGCGTCATTCTTGTACGTTCGTGCTGCCATCTTTATATCGACCCAGAACCTATGGTAGGTCTGCACGAAAAATCATATGCCAAAATTCGCATTCATCTTCACACATTATTCATCCACATACGGGGGCGTACCCTTGCAAAATGACCACGATACGCGCCTGGCATGGCACACTGTCGAATAACACTTTTGGTGGAGGCGACCATTTTGAAAAATGGCGACCATTTTTACATTTTTTACTATAACTCAAAATGTAGTAGAGCGATTTTGTTCATATTTTATATGTGAATACTTTTAGCATGGCACACTGTCTAATGACACTTTGGGTAGTAGGCGACCATTTTGAAAAATGGTGACCATTTTTACTTTTATAACTATAAATTGAAAAGTAGTGGAGCGATTTTGTTCATATTTGGTATGTGAATACTATAAGCATGGCACACTGTCTAATGACACTTTGGGTAGTAGGCGACCATTCTGAAAAATGGCGACCATTTTTACTTTCATAACTATAAATTGAAAAGAAGTGGAGCGATTTTGTTCATATTTGGTATGTAAATACTATAAGCATGGCACACTGTCTAATGACACTTTGGGTAGTAGGCGACCGTTTTGAAAAATTGCGACCATTTTTACATTTTTTACTATAACTCAAAAAGTAGTAGAGCGATTTTGTTCATATTTTATATGTGAATACTTTAAGCATGGCGCACTTTCTAATGACACTTTGGGTAGTAGACGACCATTTTGAAAAATGGCGACCATTTTTACTTTTTTAACTTTAAATTGAAAAGTAGTGGAGCGATTTTGTTCATATTTGGTAAATGAATCTTATTTGCTTATTTCAGGATGTATGACATGGGTAATCAGCATGTCAAAAACATATAGATAGAATATGGTGGAATAACAGCAGGGAATAGATGGAAAAACAGATTGCATGTGGAATTGCCGCAATACTTCACCTGTATTTATCGTGAAAAACAACTTTTATTTAATTCACTGGAAGGAGCTGTTGACAGATGAACAATTAGGATGATAAATGATATGAGATGGCTTGAGAAATGACAACATTACATCACCAGGATTTATATACATATATATTAGCTGATTAAAAAATAAAAAGACATATACAACAATAGGCATAATATATGATACAAGATGGCGCACAAGGATTTATGTACATACTACAAATCATATTCATAGATACTTAAATGATACCAGATGGAATGATGATGTGTGACAGTTGTGATTCTTATAGACCATGATATGAGTCAAGTGTGGAGATGCCCCCTCCCCCACACACAAACAATAGCATTATGAATCAAGTGTGTACATGCCACCCCTCCCAATAGACTTTAGCAACATTTCAAAGATTAAAGACTGATGTTGATATAATTCAGTACAATGATGAAAAATGGAAATTTTTTGCAAGGGTTATATAGTATGGTAATTACATAGAGATGTGTGATGGCTTGATAGCATATACTTTGATCAGCATTAGTCAAGTTCTGAAATCACTTTATCCCGCAGCAAATTTTTTTACCCAGCGCCGGGACATGTCAGTTCTCAATCAATTATATCCCGACGTTTGCAAAAAAAAAATTACGGGACAGTGAGTTTGAGAAACTGACTGTCCCGAGGCTCAGTGCTACAAAGTGCTCATACGGGATAAAGGTGTTTGCAATTGCGACTATCCCGCGAGCCCTATAAAATTACGTGACAGTGTATCTGTGATTCATTATATCCCGCTCTGTGAAAAACATTTGTCGGGCTCGGGACTAATAATCAGATCTTAAAAATAACTATTTGACTTCTTTTACGTCATTCAACAAGATTGTTTTGTCAAGTAGGAATAAAATCATTGACAATCAATTTTGAAAAAATGGCATTTTAAGGTCATAAATACCTTACTTTTTTCCAGCATAATTGTCTTTGATAAAATTACCAAACACCCTTTTGGTAACTAGGTCTAGGTAATTAGAGGTAGCATGCGCTATAAAGTCATTGAAATCTAAAATTTATATCAACAGATTTTTTATTATAGTATAACTAAAACACTACCTCGGCATGTGCTCCTAACAGCAGTCCAATGAAGAGGTATAGATACTTGAATGCTGAACCGTTCATTGTTATTCTCCTAAAGTTCCGACTCACTGTGCCCTGTTGAAATATGGCTGTATATGGATGTGTGCAGGGAAGTCAATGCACGTTCTTGAAATTACCGAGAAAGGATCAATCAAACAATATCCTGTGGATGATAAAAATGAAGAAATATTGTTAAGACTAATTAAATTGAATTTAAAGTTAGCCAAGCAAGACAATATAATTGTTTCCGTTTTAAGATGAACATAAATTTAATTTCCCTTACTTTATGAATGCATATACGGTACATATTTTTATGTATATGGTTATAATATTCTAAATATTATCTTACAACGAGTTATCTGCGAAAAAAGTATAATTATACTAGTAAATCGTCGTTTATATGTAAGAATATCACACTTGTTAGGACATATTGAGCTGCGCAATAAATGATGACGTAATCAAAAGCAATACGGGAAAAATAAACATGCTATAACAAAGTGAGTTGCGAAATCTCTCAAGTATTACTAACTTTTGATTGAATACTTTTGGAGCGAGATCCAACTGCACTCACTCGGATAGAACGTTTAAAGGCACTGGATAATGATTTCGTATCACAATAATTACATTAAGTAAGTGACGTCACAGCAGTGACTTTTTTCTATCATTTTCCAATTAACATTCTTTGATGCTTGGGGAAATTAAGCCTATTAATAGTAGATTTATTATATTTTTATTCTTAATTTAATATATACTTACTTTATTATTTCTAATTGATTGTTGTGTTATTAGATATAAACTGAGATGTTAACGTATATTCATAGAATACCATTAAATGAGTTATCATAATTGTGAAACATTCTATCGATGTTTTGTAGCATTTCTAGTGATAAAAAATTTTCAACTTTTATTTAAAGTGGCGGGGAATTTGAATATTTGAAAAATAAAAATCTGACAACTTTTTTCGCCTTAATTATTTTTTCAAAAATCCCTTATAACTTTTAAAGTCAGTAAATGAATGACAAAAACATTTCAAACATCAGATGGGACCTTTAAAATATACAACTTTTCGAGGATATGTATCTAAACAATATGGAAAACTTCAAACCTGCATGGTTGGAAATGGTGATAAAAAATTGGCTATTCGTTTATTTATGGTCCAAACTATACAGGACCTTGCAACAATAAAATCTGATATCGTTTATTTTATACCAACGTAACCCAGACTCATTTTGATATAAATCATGAAATCATGAATTCAATTGTGTACTTTTAAGGACAGTCCGGTTCATGAACATCTATATTATATTACAACCAATGAGCTAAATACATGCGCTATGGCAATTAAGAAATGATATATTGCTTGTAAACACACAATGAGCAGCAAATAAACAATAAAATTGCAGTGTTCTTGAGATGTTTATCCTGTATTTTATCAGATGAAACCAGATTCGTGCTTTGATGCGTGTTAAGATGAAAGAACTCAGAAATGTCGTGGACAGTCCTGAAGTTAAAGAAGTCGTTTATGGCAATTTTGATATTCCTTATAGCAATGTATATGTTCAAGGTAAGACATGTTGCTCATACTATATGGTAATTAAATATTCAAAGGGATGTAACATCTGACCCATAATTATTCATCACTTTGTTTCACATCGATATGAATAGTTCTTATATCAATTATACTTTTTGCAAAATAAAAATGGGTTCAGCATTTAAAAACTATTTTTTGAATATTTCATTTATACAGGGTGTCAAATAAGTCCCGTCCCCCCCTCTACAGCCAAAACCAACATATTTGGTACCAAGTGTGATATATCATTGAAAAGGTCTTCCAAAGTTACGTTGATTGGCATATATCTGACACATGTCAATCAATCTCATAAATTTTTACATTGTATCAATGGAGTTGACCATATGCCTAGAAACATGGCAATTTGGCGTATTTTGCAGGATTTTAAGAATCCGGTATAAGAAAGCTCAAGGGACCAAAAGATGACTAAATATGTTTATGGCGATGAATTTAACCAATTTCTGGATAGGGTTAGATGTGTAGAAAATAGAGGTGCAAGGAAAGTGGTGAAAACATTTTTGTAACAAGTGGAATGCGAAAAAGATTAACTTTTTGACGTATTTCTGAGGTCATATCCTTGTCATTTTGACCCAAAAAAGCTAGTTAAAGGAGGGCACGTTAACTATAAAAGACATCATAAAAAAATAGGTAAATTCCATCCAAAATACTTGAGAATTGGTGAGTTAACATAACTTTGGATGATCTTTCCAATGGTATATCACACTAGGTACCGTCTGTTAAGGTTTTAGCCATGTAGCAGGGGGGACGGGACTTATTTGACACCCTGTAGATGGCGTCACTTCTCAAATCAACTAGAGCGGTCCCTGCTAAATCTTCAAAAACAGAGAACAAGGACATTGTTAAACCAGGGGAAAGAAATTCCTACATACCAAAGCCAACAAACCTTCAAACCATATGCAACAAGTCCAGTGTGGCGTTACGTACTAAGCTTACTAAGTATATGTTAATAGACGAAACCCATAAATTGCTCTACTGCTTTGTGCCAAAGGTTGGCTGTACAGCTTGGAGAAAAATATTTGCAGTACTATCAAATGAAAAAATTAGAAACGAAACAAATGGCAATCCTGAAAACATCAGAGTAGATCCTCATTTTGGTTTGCATTTCAAATCTATAAAGAGCTATGATAGGTCTCAGCAGGATCGTATTCTTAAATCATATTACAAATTCATGTTCGTGAGGGAACCGTTTGAGAGATTAGTATCTGCCTATATTGATAAATTCTATGTCCCCGAACCTCATGGATTCTGGAAGGTTTGGGGTAAAGGAATCATTAATAAATATCGACACAAGGCAAGTGTGACGTCACGAGAATGTGGGCATGACGTAACGTTCGATGAGTTTCTCGCACATTCGTTTTCGACGATTGAACAGCAGTACATAAATGCTGGAAACGGTCATTGGGTGACCATCCAACAGCTTTGCAACCCCTGTGACATCAACTATGACTACATAGGACGCATGGAATCCATGCAGCAAGACACAAAAGCGATACTAGAAAAAGCGAATGTCAGTCACTTAATCAATCAACAAAAACCAAGCGTTAGGAAAATAAAAGAAAACCTCCACTTTAGTACAAGGGGATTGCTACGATCGGCCAGCTGCTTGAGCGTTATAGATGGCATTAGACGCATCATCAATTCACTTATCTTCAAAGGATTTTTACCAGACGATTTTCCGACATCAGAATATACAAAAGGCCTTCTTGTTACCAGCATCAACGTCACTAATATCAAAAGAAAAAATGATCATATGGTAAAAGAATTTATTTCTAAATTAGAAAATATCCTACCAGCTGTGTGGGAAAACAAACTCAAATTTCAAACTCCAGCGGTAGAATCTCGAAGAGAGCATTGCCTTACAAGGCTGCAAAAATCAAATATTATGAATCATATAAGTCCCCAAAAGATTAAACAATTTTTGGAATATTTTTCTTTTGATTTCGAAGCGTTTGGATACGACTCGTCTTTCTATTCGGACTACATTTTGAAGGAGCACGAGGAGTGATCCAAAACTTTAAAAGTTCCAGACATTGTTCGTTTGCTCCCGTTAATATTATTTCTTGGTTGTTTGGTTAGGCTTAATAAGTCTTACTTCTTTGTGAAATTTATTTTGGTGTACACGGATATTCGAGTTATGGTTTAATATGTGATAAGTGTTGAAGAGGTTAGGTATTATATATGCGTTAAACAAATACTCCATAGGCCTACTCAACTAGGATTCTCCTGCATAAAATATAACAATTTACCCCAGAAAATGCCCCCCCCCCCAGTTAAGTTTTTATTCTAAAAATTGTTATGGGCATGAGATACTCTCAGGAGTTAAAGATGTAAAAACGTAAGAATTGCACAAATGGTAATTAATTTATTACACAATATACACAAATTCGGAAATGCAACTATCACTAATTATACTGTACTGGTAACTACGTGTACTGTCTTAGAATAAAATCACACAATCTTACATATCATCATCGTTGTTAAAGTTAATACACCATAATAGTAGATACTTGAATGAAGTACATTTGGGGAAAGTTTGAACATCCTTGCTTTACTAATAATGATTTTATAAGGTGGGGAGGGGGACCCCCTAGGCACGTTACGAGTGACTTTTGTTACCTTAGTCCCCTAGAGTTAAGTTAGCCTCGAAATGGTGGTCGTCTGTGATTAAAAGAGTTGTACATAAAAAATCGATTAAATTCTAGTGATCAATAAATTACTTATAAACTATCCGAGTTGCATAGTAACAAAATAGTAGGGGCAGAAAAAAACAATTTATTTCCATGTACAGTAACCAATGGATATTAGAGACGCTGAATACCGTCCACAAAAAGGTTTTGAGACTACAATATGTCAAAACCTGTGGTGGTGACATAAAAGTCATGTATGTTTTTCTACAAATGTATGCTTTTTTACAGTATAGGGACATTTTTGAATTGTCATTGATTGATTTTCCTCCCCGGAAAAATGAGGAAGTGTTATATGAGGATAGTTTTGAATTTTTTAGGGAGGACATAAAACGACCCTTGCAACTGACTGTTACATGTGTACAGCGGGTAAAATGATTTGTACGAAGAATTTCGAAAAAGACGTGGATCTACATAAAAAATAAGATTGTGTATATTTTTCTCTCGAAAATTGCAATTCTGGGAGGTTCGAGCCTCTGGGTCACCTTGTAGACAATATGAACTTTCTTTTTGATGCGTATTTAAAAAACGGCAAAGAATTATATCCTTATTAGATCATATATCTCAATCTGTCATCAAAAATATTTTCTACCTAAAATAACATCACAAATATGGCGGGACATGGATCTCATTGATCAAAAAATTAAATGGTGATAATTATACGAAGTTTGATAGTTTATTACATCATTACCTTATAAGTAACAAACGAAATTTTATCGAGTATATGAAATGTTATTTATTGTTGTCATTATCAATATGAGATAATAGATTAACTTAACGTTTGCATTGCTAATAAAATAAATATAAATAATGTATCAGTGTCCAATAAGGGACGTCTGTCTCTCGGCCAGCTCGAGCTTCTGTTCGCAGTGGTCATATAAGATGACCCCGATTCATTTTTATCATGTACAACCTAAGAAACATCACTTTTGGTGAGAATGATCTTGAACATGATGAATTGTGAAATGTTGAAGTGGCCGATTCATTTAAATATTCAAATATTTGAATGAGTCTTTGAAGCCTATAATATATTGCAGGCCTTCGTAAGCATGAAGGTCTTTTCACTGTCCACATCGAGGAATAACGAATTATTCAGTCAAAAGAGTGTAGCCAATATGTATGTACATGGAGTGTGGATTGCTTTGTACAGAGAAAGGTCGATACCCTCATTATTCGCAGCATCCTTTAGTACATGTGCATACGCCATCCGCATCGAAGCAAGTATCTCTGCATTCACAGTCTTTGCCTGCAAATACACGGGAAGATATGACGAAGATATAACAATCGTTGTCATGGAGAGGGGGGGGGGCAGTATAGTGTCAAATCAAATGCCTAAATACAAAACTCAGAAGTATTTTTGGGCGTGTTGATGTTCAGTATTAAATTCTGCCCTTGACTTGTTATTTTGAAATCACATAATAAATCAATCAATTTACCTATCAAAGATATGAGACGATAACAATTTGTAACCCTTCTGGTGGTGATGTAAAAACAGAATGACGTAAAGTAAGGAATACCGTCAAATGCAATCGACCTTACAGTCGAGGCTTGGAAGTATTGACGACGTTGAAGATTGAGCTTGTATTCGCGAATGCAACTAACGCCTGTCGGCTACCGGATTAATTTACTATTTAATGACCAACTCATATAAATACGAATATATAGTACATGCCGCTATTTCATTCATATTCAAATGAGTTGGTCATGAAAAACTAGGTTAAGCCGGTAGCCGATAGGCCTTAGTTGCATGCGCGATAGTCTAATGTCAATTATCAAATATAAATCAACCTCATTTATACTTACATTTTTCACAGGGGCAGCCATCACCAGCCATTTGTCCGGTTCGGGGAGTGCTATCTGAAACACACAATAAGTCTTAAGATTAGGTCATTGTGTAGTAACCTCGCAATAAATATTTTATGTAACTTTACAAGCATTCCTACATGTACGTGTCTCATTTCAAGTTAACCATTTGTGAAATATCTTGGCAGAATCATAATACGTATTTAATGGGCAATTTACACGGACCAGCTCGGCATCGAGAATATGAAAAGGTTAAGATGTCAAAGAACTGTCGTTCGATTTCGCCAAAAACGACAATTTTTCATACTTGTACTCATACAACAGCGTTAAATTTCGCCCCACTTATGTATCCAATTCCAGGCTTTCAAACGAAGCTAAAGTCATAACCCGAAACCGCTGATCGATCTTTGACAATTTATTAATTAATTTTACAAATTTAAAAGCGGTTTAAACATAACATTGCTTTTAAATGTAAATTTTAGGACACGAAATTTTGAATTTAGATAAATAACTCGGTATTTTAATATTAAATAGGCACATTAATGATTTAACAATTGGTTAAATCAATAAACAAACGCCTCCATTTTTGTCCACTGAAATATGATGTTATTAATTGAAAACTTTTAACCTTGATAAACAGCTGATAAGATGATCGTAGCAAATAGTATAGTGTTTACATGCCGAACACTTAGACATTCATAAGGCGTTTGATCGGGTTAACGTTTGCCATTGATTTTTCAACGCTGGTTATAAGCCGTTGGAGTTATGCCAACCCGTAGCTGTTGCACTATTAGGTCCAATATTTTCTTCAATGGAAAAATCTTTTTTGCCCTGCCTGCCATATTAAGTGTTATTGTTAATATAAAAAACAAACAACGGGTTAGTTTTTAACATTTGTTTGATATTTTGCTAGATAATTTTGGCATACATTACGAATGTATCAGTTTTTTACCAATATCAGCAGCATCCAATAGCATACCATATTATTTATTGATTTTTCCGAAATATTGGCCGCTTCATAAAAATATATACAATATCATATTTTACTTAGTCGTTGTGATTTCAAATTGTTATGTGTGAATAAAGGAATCTTAAAGTTGCAATTATTTCCTTTTCATTGAACGTATCATCAATACCAAATTATTCTGTTCATAAATGATCATATATTGACCCGCAAGTCATATCGATCGGCCGCTTGTTATGTTAATACGTTTACTTACCATCTTTGCTGCTTGTAGTACTGCATTTGCATGGTTCAGGCATGATTGTTGTTGTTTTTGTTGTTGGTAATCAACGAGAAGGTTGTATTCGATGTCTTCGAGAATAATCAGCGAATGTGCTTGGTAATTTTCGCACTGACCAATAAATATCCATTTTTGCACACGACTTTTGCAATTTTCAAAACGGCGCTGTTTTGATTTTTGCACACGGCACTGAATTCACACGGCGCTGTATGAATAAATTATCGCGAAGGCTGTAGCAATGAGTAATACAGATAGGCCTACAGGGTGTCCAATTATAATTCTAAACGATGCTACTATATCCATTTGTATGAAATTCAAAGGAAGAATGAGCAAAGCTTGGAGCAAAGTTTACGAATTTCTTTTTTCATCAGCAACGAGCCTGTGATCGTAGTCTTACTCACTAGATGTTTATGCATAGAAATATAATTGTTTACCTCTCGAGAGGACAGCCAGCAAAATTGTATTTAATGTTTATGTTTGAATTTTTACTATCGGCAATGTTGTCTCGTAAAGTCAAAATATCACTTATGTCAATGTTTACAAAACGTCCGTCCTCCATGTTTTTCTGTAAATTTGATAACGTTATATTCCCACAATTCACAAGTGTAGTACAGTAACAAACCCCATAATTGACAAATGTAGTACAGTAACATCCCATAATTCACAAGTGTAGTACAGCCAAACAAAGTATACCGGTAAGGCAAAAAGCGGTCAATAATATAATATCCCATGAGTGCACATATGGGGTACAGGCAAAACTGTTGATCCTACAGTACTTGGGCTATTACTGTGATCATTGATCATATAATTTGTAATACGAATTTTGCATAACAAGTTCTCCCTCTGACCAAGCACTGGTATATGTACTGTCGACCCAGCTATAGTTTAATACGCTTAGTCAAAGAAATACTAAGGGTTTAAATGGAAGAACCGTCAGTGCTACAACCATACATATTCATGTATTGGTTTTTGATAATGGCACGAGCTTAATGTAGCAATCTATATTCTTATGCCAAGGGAATGAAAACGTCTTAATTGACTAGAACACCTCTATACTTTTTGTCACCCTGTAGTATACAGCGTCTTAACCGCGTTACGATAAGCTTCGGAATAGAAAATTTCCATTGTTGGTTATAAAACTTTTGCCAATAATAAACCTTATTCGAGTCTGAATTTAACGGCATGTGATAGATATTTTTGCAATTCAAATAACTCTATGTAACAAACAATTTTAGAATGTTATCAAATCAGCAGATTGTCGAGATAATAACACGTGAAATACACCGTTGGATTTCAAAACACTAAGGGTAACAAGTCGATTAATTAACGTCAGATATACTTAAATTGACGGCCAATGGATTGTAATGATGGGTATCTCATTTTGTATTCTTAAAGCACGAGCATCCCGATTTATTGTGTGATCATTAGCTGAGAATATATTCGTTCAACAAAAACCCAATACCACGGCTTTTATTTATTAATCTGAGTGTTCTTGTTGCCGTGATTGGGTTTAACTTCCGTGCTATGCTTTCATTGGTAGCAAATTCTCACTATCAATTATTAATAAAACGCACATGGAACTCTATGCGCTGCCATAGGCCACCATTAAATTTTTTGCATCAAGGGCCGAATGGGCACACGGGTTTCCATGATAAGTTTGAATAAATCATAATTATTACGCCCTCAAAGAAAACATTTTTGGCGATTATTCGATAAAATCGGTGCCGATTTTCCAGATTGTTCCATTTACCAAGGACCTCTATTCTCGAGGCCCCATGTATTTACTAGTCAGACAACATCGATCCCGAGACAAGCACGGGAGTTCAAGTGAAATGGTCGATTAATGGAAACCGTGAACTTGAATATTGTTATTACTATGAATGAACTAGTTCAGTTCAACGTTTTCAGGTCAAGAGAGTGCATTGAAAGTTCAAATAAGGTGAATTTTTTTTGGTCCCGGGGCCTTTTAAGGCAACTCGGGAGATTAAACTGTCTGATGGACTCCTTACTACAACCTCATTTCCGCAAAATAAAAAATGAATCGAAAAAGAACTAGCGAGGACCAGATGTGACAGTCATCGTCATGTTCTTATTTAATAAATGAGTTAATATACTAATATGAACTTTATAGTTTTTAAGTTAAAATATTTTATATCTGTGTCACAGGTTTAAAAACTACATTCTAATCACATATGATAAAAACTTTTCTAAAAAACCCACCAGCCGGCATCGGCTTAGGGGACACATTAAATGTATATCTGAGTGTAATTGAGTCTTGACTAGAGTAAGTTGACCATTTACTTGGAGCACTCGCAAGGAGAGTAGTATTCAAGTGCTGCCATCTTTAAATGCTTTGACAAATATTTTGCTATTTATGGCCATTATCACAATAAATGAATATGTATGCAAACATAAATAAACTGTATTGATACAATAATTTTGCAGTTGAGTGCTGGAAAATGTTTATAACAGATTGGGGACACACACTCTGTTGCCCAGTTATATCATTAATTCAAAAAATGTATCATATGGGAAAGAAAGGTATCAGTAGTAACCAAGCCTGGACTTCACAAATGTAACTCCCATAATCTGCCATAGTCAAATTATGTGTAAGTATCCACTCGGAAAGCTTCAGAAGCATGCGCATTGTTGCGCTTCGGTTCGCATATTTACGTTCCCATCAAATTCGCAAGACTACGCTTATTGGATTCGTTCATATGTGAGGGGGGCTTAAGGCATGACTTGCAGACGTAGCAATTTCCTTTGCCGTTATTAGGGAGTTGACCAAGTGACAATATTACAAAATGCAAATGGTCAAAATTGACACTGCACTCAGCTACATGGTTCGTATGAAAAGCGATGTATTTATAATTCATTGCTAAGATGAGTCACGGTGTAAAAAGTAGGTGGTCCTATCTTTTGGTTCTACTCTCTATTGCTTTATGTGGTGACCTAATTACAATTATTTTCTTTATTATTTATACACAGTTAGGGCCAGTAAGGGCCGTAAGGAAAGGGACCATAATCCAGGGGACCATCATTTCTTTTACACCTGAAGCTGAGTTAGATCAGACGATTTGAAAGAGGAATTTTTCTATTCCGCTGTATAGAACCTGATATGAACAATACGCACTATACTCACAGACTGCTCCTAGTAATAGAGTCCTTTCCATATAGCTTTCAAATTGATAATCTCGTTTTTATTTAGATGCAGTTTAAACCATTCAAGACCAACAGTTTCTTCCATTTGATGGCATATTTGAATTCTGTGTGTAATTTTTCATCAATACAACTTTGGTTTGTACATATATTTATCTTTATTACATTTCTAAAAATTTTCAAATTTTCTGAAAAGGTCGGGTCAAATCCCCATTGACACAATGTTGAAAAACCTATATAGTTTTAAACGGATCTCAATTCTATTGTGAAAAATCACATTCCACGACAAAAAGATCATATAATTAGAATCCAATGGTATTTTAAGGTGATCCAAATGGAACTCATGTTATAGGCGGCCATGTTATCTCGCCCATTCAACACCCTATCAATTTCCACTTGTATATGGAAAAGGGTCAATTTGGTTTTCGGCGGATTTGTTCTTAATACACAACTTTTGTTCAAGCTTCGCTTCAGCTCTTTAATCACTTGGTTCTCATTTCATAAGACAATGGAATCTGAATTTTAAATAATTAAGAGAGACAGCGATACATGGAAAACGTATCAATTATTCAATAATCCTCACAGGATTTTTACAAGACCAACATCAAAAGAAAAAAATATCATATCGTATAATCAATTTCTAAACTTGAAAATATCCTACCAGCCGTATAGGAAAATTAACTCATATTTCAAACCTCAGTGCCAGAATATGTTTCTTTGAAGCATTTGGATACGACCCTCCGGATCCATTCCAAATAACAGCATCGTGAACGACAACGAGCTGATACGAAATTTCTATACCTTTGCTCTCTTAAATACAGTAAAACCTGCGTACAGGGAATGCTCTTGGGACTGGAGGAAAGTTTCCTTGTTCAGAGGGTTTCCCTATAAAGAGGGGCCGCACTTTTAGCAAACTCAGAATTGCCGAATAAGCATTTTTGTATATATGTGGGCATTAATTGATTTTATCAACGCCAACTCCAATGCAACTTGGTTGCTAGACCTTGTTGTGACATCTTGGAAGATGTATGAAGGTCTCCCACCTCCCTCCTTTAGCTGAGGGTAAGGAGCATTCTCCCGATGTTGATTTTAGCCGCAGCTGCTGGCGTATGATGATGTCTAGTTGTTGTAATTATTGATAGATTTGGCTCAACATGACACATGTACTAATCTGTTATCTCCATAAAACAATTGTGTCAATCCCTAGATTATCACAACTGATTAGATGTAATTTGGTTTGTTGAAAGGAAGAATTAGTGTTATGATAATAAGTAACAGATTAGTATTAGTTTTAAAATATATCAGGGTAATTAACAGTGGGTGGGATGCTTCACCGTGTAAACAATTGGCTTATCTTAATCTCAATCATATAAATCCAAGCTTTTTAGAATCAGAAATTGGCTTAAGACTTTCACACCTCTGAAAAATAATGGAATATACAGTGTCACAAATATTCCATATTCCTTGTTCACAGGTGAATTTTCATAATTTGCACCAAAATAGTGTTCCTTGTTCCCTGTTCACAGGTTTTCCCTACAGAGAGGGTCCGTTAACATGTAAGTCAATGGAAAAATATTTGGTTCTTTTGAAAAGCATTCCTTGTTCATAGGTTTTCCCTACAGAGAGGTATTCCATCGGACAGGTTTTACTGTATTTTAATTACCAATGCTATCAGCTATACTCATTTCGGAAGGATTTAATACGTTGTTGCTGGGGACCAAATATCAGGAAAATCATCCACATTTTGCAACAACCTATAATTGAGGAAAAGACTCATGTTTGCACCTTTTGAGATTGAACAGGCAAAACACATCCAAACATGGAGAGACTAACAATTAAAATAAATATGCGACCAAACTTGTATAACACAACTGGATGTTTGGAGTGTAGTCTTTCTAGTCAAGCGAACTCCCTCTAGTCAAGACAGTCAAGATCAATTTGTCCCATTGTAATCTATTTGAAACTGTATTTTGCCAAATGGAAAGGATGAAACTGAAAGCTATATGGTATTTATAAATGAATCAAAATGTATCCATTTATTAAAATAAAAACAAATAATCAACAAAGTGAGAATATGACAAAAAGTAGTCCCGGCAAGAAAGTCCTGTCACCTTGAACTAGGACTATTTTCAGTCATTGTTCTAATAAGCTGCTTTTTATATACATCCCAATCAGCTTTTATCTGTAGATTTTCTTGTAAAGTCTCTTCTTCCGGGTAAATGTTAATGAGTCCCCGGAGATGACGTTTAATTTCGTCCGAGGCATGTTTCATAAAAAAGTCTTTGTTAATCATAACGCATTCTGCTCCTCGACTTATCAGACTGACGCTTGTTTTCGGTATATCAAGACCATCTTCGATGTCGAACAGATTTGAAAGGCCCTTGAAAAAACAACAAAACAATTAAGTAAATAGGTAAACAACAAGATATAGATATAGAAATAAACAGATACGTAAACAATTAAAAAAGTAGAAAAATGTTCTGGTAAATTTTTAGACTTTAAGTCTATAATTAGCAAAGATACCTTTGCTTTGGGTTATTGTGTTTTTTATGGACCAATATGCCGTATTGAAGTTAAAAATTAGATCATGGGGTTAGTTCATTTTTTAATATAACATGACAATAACATATTTATCCAATCTCCGCATAACAAGCTAGAACTGTATCATGACCATGTAGAAATTGCCAATTTGCATGCAATGACCAATATGTCCTACCTTAGTAATTTGAATAGACATATGCATAAAAATACAAGCATTTACATGCACAAAAATGAAGATTGATAATGGTTTTTCACTCCTCCCCCTGTTTGAATAAATGTTGTTCTCGAATATGTATAACTTACGAAAACATCTCGAGAAGTTAACAATTCCACTTGGACAAATATCGGAGCACGTGACCGACTCTCGCCTGGACTACTACTTCTCGATGTTGCGTCACTAGATGACGTCACGCTATTGAAGCTGCCAGCTCGTAACCTGATTGGTGACTTTGTTGGGGATCGAACCTTGAAAAATGGAAATAAAAGCATGAGTAAAGTTGTAAAAGTAATCCCGGGTGATGATTCTTAAGGGTATCGAAGAAAGAATAGTGCAATAACATCATTTCGAAGGGCAATTTAGTGAAATATTTGACCGCAGAAATGACGTTTTTAGTATTATTTCCACCGTTTACGACCAGGACTGAAACAGCAAGAAAATCTTACGCACTGAACGATATCTAGTTTCCCGGGGAAAATTGCCGGTCGTTAAATGCATTCTCAACCGGTCTGAAATGCATTCTTGACCACCACTATGACGTCACATATTGCTCAGGTCGATATAGTAAAATGAACGCCTTCTAAACTTGCATTAAAACCCCTAGAATTGGCACGGCAAGGTGGTAATAATATCCCTTGAAATCAGTGACTTGTGGCATTATCATAAGCATAAGCATAATTTTTAGATACATAAAGGGATACCCCTTGCCATGATATATATCATAATAGGGTAGCTATAGCATATATACTTTCCATATTAAGCAAAACTCAGAAAATGTTTTGCTATCGTCAATATTGAGATCATAAAAAATGTAGCGCTCATTTCCAGTTAACTCCCATCTTTAAATATTCTTTAAACATTCCTTCTTTTAATATTGATCATTTGAAAATTGTAGTGTTCATTTTCAGTAAACATATGCCGCCATCTTTTAACATGTTTTCTTTTAATATTGTTCATTAAGAAATGTAGTGTTCATTTCCCGTAAACTGCCATCTTTTATATTCTTTCTTTTAATATTGATCATAAAGAAAATATGTAGTGCTTATTTCTAGTACACTGCCATCTTTTAGGATAACAAGATATTTTATCAGAAAGTAAAGGGCGACTGTCTAGAAGTGATTATGTGCTACTGAACAAACTTTACAATCTCATTACAACGTTATTTGTGCATACCTTTTTATCATCTGTAGCTTGAAGACTTTCTTTTTGAAGTTTAATAATGGGTTTGTCATCCTCAAATTTGACTTTCTTTTCTTTTCCTCCATCGTGGTCTGGCTGCTTGTGTTCAACACTCCCAACGAGGGACTGTTCGTCATTTATGGCTGGCAGAGAGTTCGGCACATTTGCTATCTTAAATTATAATCAAATCTTAAGTTGGTTTCGTTGTTTCGGTCGTTCAAAAAGATGTGCGTGGATATTTCCGTGAGTATATTTATCAAAATTGGTGTGAAATATGCAACTCTTTAGTCTTAAAATGGTTGCATTTTCATCAGAATTTAAGGATCGTCTTTGTATAGGATGGAAAATATATGAATATCATGATGTAAACAAAAACTGATCGCTCGTTATTCTTCCCACAAATGGTGAGAATTACTAATGAGGAGAACTTTCATATGACTTAAACATGGCAAGTCGCGAGTTTTAAAATATTTCTCTTCGACGATGCGTTTGACTTTACCATAACAAACTAAAATTGCGCCACATTAAGAAAATGGAATACTAATTCCATAAAGACTATTGATAGAATTTATTGATATTTACCTGCATTTCTAGCATATAATCCTCAAAACCAGTTATTGCACTTCTTAGGGCAGATGCGGGAACTATGGGACATGTGTTCCTCCTTTGATGCGGTCGCCCATTATCTATTTTAGGAACTGAAAATACGTGTATAGGTGTCTGAGGTGTACACTTATAACCTGACACGCATTATATATAAGATTACTTTTTGCAGCCTTCAGCAAATATCTTTTTAGTAATACATACATTATATAAATATCTAATGTTACCTTCGCCAGAATAATATGTATAAACATATACACTCCCCTCCATAAGTTTGGCAACCTTTTTCCCCCATTGAACTACGTGTTAAAGCCCTTTACGTTTGAATTTTTATTTACTTAACCGGCGAGGAAATAACTTATGATATTAATGGAAACGTAACTTGACTTTATTTCCAATACCTCCAAATTTTCTCAATTTTTTTCCTCAATCACAATAGGTCGAACATTGATGATAAATTTGATGAATTTTTGAAAATCGTCATTCCCATGTAATCCAATGGGAAATGGTGGGTTCGGGGCAAATCAGAAATCAGGATATCTTTTCAGTAAAAAATTCAGCAAAAAATACTTTTTATATAGAAAATTGAATTGTCTAACTTTTTTGAACACTAAGTGTTTAGTTTATTTGATGAATATTAAAGTTACAACGCTTCAAAGTTATTTTTGAAAATAATTTTTCGCCTCCTGTGTTATTTCAATGGGCGAGTTTTTTTGAAAAACAATTTTGACTTTAAAGCCCTATAACTTTGTTGAACCTGAATAAACATATCAATTTTTTGTTAAATAAAGTTAGCAAATTCGATTGCCTGCCTCACTCGTATTTTTTGCAAGGACTCAGATGGATGGATATTCTGTCATATGACTTGCAGCAAACCTACCATTTCCCATTGGTTAACATGGGAATGTCGATTTTCAAAAGTTCATCAAATTTATCATCAATTTTCGACCTATTGAAATTAAGGAAAAAAATTTTAGAAAATTTGGAGGTATTGGAATTAAAGTCAAATTACGTTACCATCAATAATATAAGTATTTTTATCGCAGGTTAAGTAAATAAAAATTCAAAGGTAAAGAGGCTTTAACACGTAGTTCAATGGGGGAAAAAAGGTTGCCAAACTTATGGAGGGGAGTGTATGTATATGTAAACAGATGTACATTTTATATATTTGATATAAATATAAAATGTACCTTGTTCACAAGTTCCAAGCTGGGGGAGATTGTTATCCAGTCCAGCTAGAGTTATCTTCTTTTTGAGTCCCACTGTTCCCGTCACTTGTTTCAGCTCCTTCATTACTTGGCACGTACCCTGCATGAAGAATAACAGGGTCCATAACAGCCGTTATCGTTGCAAAAGGGATGGTATGAACGTAATTTATGTACTAACCACTGTATTTACCCAACTCACATGTCGTAACTAACAAGAATAACGTGAACAATCGGTGCCCCGTGAAACAAAACTGATGTCATTGAATGTATATGAAAAATAAAAGCTCGTCATTTTTGAAAAAAACTTTCACAAATATACCTTTACATTCAATTGGGCATGTCAATATTGGGATGGGGAACTTATCCCAAAAAAGGTCAATTGAAAGCATATTACTTTATTCAACTAATAACTATAGTATGTACTTACGGACTTAACGACGTATATCCACTCTGAGTTGAGACTGTCCCTCACCACAACGACGCCTCTTTTAAAGAAATGGAAGAGACATTGTTCGGGATGTTCTTCGAGAGTCTCTATAGGCCAGCCTTTCATGAATTCTACACCTCTACAAGAAAAACATAAAAAGAAAAAGTGAAATACGATGAAGGTTCCATTAAATGAAATAACGCTAAAACAAATAAATCGTTTGAAGTAATATAGGTCACAACGATTTATTTTGTCTATCAAGGCGATTAGATTGACCTACTTTTTTAGATCTTATATTGTATGTTAAAATAAATGACAATGTCCCTTCGGAGAAAAAATTAAAGTATGTTTATTCGCATGCCATCAATGCATTTAGATAAAACCCTACTAACATCAGCTGGTACCTTTAAGCTCACAAACACATTCAGAAATAGCACTATCATCCCCGGGGTCCTATTCAAGGCCTATGTACTTACTTAAGGAATTTCACGTGTTCTGGTATTTCTCCAGGGCCTTGTCCACTCATGAAGATATCAAAGAAGTCATCCCTTCCTACGGCTAATAACTGAACGAAGTCCTGGCTTACAACGGTAGCTGTTCGTTTCGAATGATGCAACAGTGCAAGTTCCTGTAATCCATTTTTTATTTATTTTTTCATTTCAGAAGAGAAACATGCTAAAGCAGTCGCAAATTACAATAAATTGTAATTAATTTTTCAATCATATATTATTGGAACAACCTAAGCTCGGGTCTGAACACCCGGAACTTTCCATCATTGTACGTACATGTTCCGTTATCAAAATATCTTTAAATTGAAAGGACGAAACACAAATATCTTAAAAATAGCTTTATTATGTAACGTCATAACACTGGAGCAGAAATCTTATTCTGCAAATGACTAAGACTTAAAATAACTTAGTAAAGTAAAAGTTAATCTTACTATCGGCCTATTATATTGGTTTCATTCAAGAATTTTATATGCATACTCTTGGTCTGAATTTGAAATATTTCAGTGACATTGTTTTTTTGTGTACTAGAACTAGGAACACCAAGCTTGTCGCCGCTCGTTTACAATAAGATAACAAAACAAGATCAATTGTTGAATTTAAAGCAGATAGCTCAATGATGGCAACGCCAACCTACCCCAAAGCTCATTCCCTTTCTCATGACAGTAGCGGTCCTCATATTGGGCTCCTTGGTTTTTGGGTTCACTTCAAGTATACTCACAACAGCCTGCCCTGATAAGATGAAATAGAAGTTCTCCGCAGTGTGGCCTTGCCTGATAATAACACGCTTTGGTGGCACTCTGAAAATGATGATCAAGTTATTAACATGCAAAATGTCACCACCTGACATTTGTTACAGATACCAACTACCAAACACTAACCGCCAAACACCAAACGCCAATCGCCATCCACACAAAGTTGGAGACTAACGATACATGCATGTCAACTGCAATGGTGATATAAAAAGATTTAATAATTTTTTTATGTATTAATTTAGAATTTCAAAATCATAAACGAATACATGTGATTGCCGATGTGATGATCGTACCAGCCCAATGCACATTTCGCACTATGACAAGGTGTTAAATTATGGAGACTTGTTACATATTTCGAATCATCCATTTATACCATATTTGAACCATTTATAATCGATAATATCTTCAGCCGATAATTCATATTAAAAATTACACGTATATATGTCTCAATATTTCCATTAAGACCTGACTTACTGTGAAAACCAGGCAACTTTGCAAAGTTTTTCTTGCATATGAAGCGGATACTCTGCAAATGATCGTAGATGTTGAAGACCATACAACGCCTGGAATAAACAAGATTGTTACTGAAAATCTGATCCGTCAACCTGTGTTGAAGTCAAAGTCTTTGTGTCATAGTTGATTCCATTTATCATGAACCTAATTTGCTTTGCTTATATCCCATCATAAAATGTTATTACAATATCTAAATGAGTTGGCCTTAAAATTGTAGGTTAATCCGGTAACAGCTAGCCATTTGTTGCATTTGCGATCAAGCTAAATGTTGAGGGAAAGTATCGCAACAGATTTCGGACAGTCATATGTTTTAATTTTGATTTTGGCTATTAAGGAATAAGTGATTCCTTATAGATAAAGTGGAAAACAATATTTCCCATGTTATTTTCCCATAGGGAAAACTCATGCGATCCATTGCTTTCAGTTAATTTTGGTCACCCGTGTCCGCACGGGATATTGAATTGAGCAATGAGCACATTTAGATTAATTTCATGCCTGAAGCTGGCTTGTTACAGTATACTCCCCAGAGGCGACTCCTGGTTGTAAAAACAGATTGAATTTAGCACTTACTGTTTGCAGCTGATCCTGTGTTCTTGCAAATGGGGGAAGACTCAAAATGTACTTTACTTCGTTACTGATGTTCACCTGCAAATATGAAACAATTGTTAAACCTATTATACTTTGTATTCAAGTCAAACTGATTAACTTTTTGAAACATCTGAGCATAATTTTGTTTAGATCATTAAATGTCTGAATTCTTAAACAACCTCTTCATCAAAACAAATCCCTTTTAAAAGAAATAATTGATTTTGTCACTGTTAATCTATTCATTTCAGTAATTATTTTTGTAAAACTATTATTATGTATCATCCAAACCGTCAATCTGTCAAACTATCGTCCATATAGACCTTTTAAAGGATATGATAAAGTAACGAGGGAGAAATAAATTTCTAGTTCCAAAATATATTAATAAGCTTTGACTTACCTCACGTTTAGCCTTGAAGTACGCAGGATCAAACGCCAACGATGAGTTGTTCAAATCGTCGGGTTGTACGGTATAGGCGTCGGACGCCAAATCCGTAAACGTCGTCATCTTCTTATCGCCAGATTCCTTCGTGTAAGTATTGTCCTCTTCTTCATCACTCTGCCTAAATTCATCAAACGTAATTAATTTATCATTAATACCGACCTTGGCATTATCAACTATTGGAAGAACACAATTCACTGAGAATTGGATATACAAATAAGATTACTAGGGACGCCGCTGTAGTTTTACTTTGACGTCATTATGACGAAAACAGTTACTGAAGGTTTAAGGAAGATTGGCTCCCAGAGTGCAACATTGATTGATATTCTGTCTATACAAAATTCGAATTCAAACAACCGCCATTTTGTCCACTTCAACACTTGAATTGTGAATTTTGGTCTTATTTCCTCACGAAAAATTCTAGAACTCAAAAGAAATGATCGAGATATTGGTTCGAATCGTTTTGATTTTGAACTGGTTATTTTGAATTTAAAGTCGGGTTTAATTTCGAGTATATTGAGTTTTGATCCTTTTGAGCCAATCCTCCTTGTGAAGGTTATAATGTTTTGTTTTGTTGATTGCAGATTAACAAACGTAAATATCTTACTTTTTCTGCAGCATGACAGACACCCATTTTAACAGGATTGTGACCATTCGTATTGCCCATTTAAAGCGCGCTCGTGCCTGAAAAACATATAAAATAGCTAAATACTCATAGTGGAACACAATCTTTAAAAGTATGAGCTAGGTTTTAGAAACTTCTTTGCCAACATTTGAATGAAAAATAATCATATTTTTAGGCCACTTATTAAATATAAATCATATTTTCAGACCATTTATTGAATAGCATTAATTATGTCCCCTTTTCCTCAAAATCATCTAGAAAGGTCTCGCCTATTCTTAAACCAAATTGCCTCAATATTTTCTCAACTTCTCGGGTAATTCCTTTCGTTTTCATAAGACCAAACAGTGGAATTTGAAAAAAATTATAGTACAGTTCTAAGGCCTAGGAATATGGCATTTGTAAAAGTCCACACTCATTTTGATTTGCTGATATCTAATTTGTTCAATTTATTAATGGGATGTGGCACACAAAAAATTCATTAGACACTTACAAGCAGTGTTTTGGCCGTGCGTTCGAATACAGATTCAATTTCATTCTTTTCAGGCTCGGTTTTAAGAATATTGTCTTTCATTTTTCTACATTTCTGTTTCTTTTGAGCCAGACGGGTTTCCCGAAAGGCTTGAATTATACCATGGAATTCCGTCATAGTTGAAAAGTTGGCCGTCACATACGTGTCGTCCTCCAAAAGGGCATCATTTAATGTATTCTTAACCTTCTTATTGGCTGAAAAATCATCGCCGCGGTTATTATTGGAATCGCATTTTGTTTTCATCTGAGGCGTCGATTTTGACCTTATTAAAAACATCGATTGTTTGTTGTGAGAATGATTTGATAATAACTGGTTAGAGCTTTGCAGTTTTCTTGTTAAACGTCGTCCACTTGTCAGGCCATTTCCCAATTGTCGGGTGTCAAATGAATCCGCTTTCAGATAATCAGTGTACTGTATCGATCGTTTGTTTGATTTGGAAGACTTTCCCGTCGTAGGCCTTTTTGTTTTATAGAGATCCGGCGTTTTACGACCTGGTGGTATCCATTTAAGACGGGAAGCCGTCGATAGCGACTCTGGTATGCGATCAGTGACGGACACAAATCCAGAGAGCCTTTTGGACAATTCCGATGTACTCCTTGATATCCCTAAAGCACTAGCGCTTCGTTGGTGCCTTCTCAGGTCCCTCACAATAGACGACATTATTATTAGATGCGGCTTTGAATTTGTCCTGAACGACACTTATCTCTCTCCCTGTGTGTCTATGTCATCGTCTCAAAATTCCTATGATATTCTAAGCCAAATTGGAATATGGTCGTCCCCAATTTCCAGATGCAAGGTCACGTGATATGACTCATCCAATCAGGTAATGGTATAAAACTGACGAACGTGGCAAACTTAATGGATAACTGTGCTTCGTGTGAAATCTATAGAGGAAAACATTTCTTTAAGAAGTGTCAATCATAGTGGAGATAGTTGTATAGATCCTATATTATAATTAAATATCTCGTCTTTCAGTCAATGTATCGGCAGATACTTGTCAATATTATTAAAAAACAAGTCAGCATATCCCTTTTTATAATCATATTTATTTTCAAGTTTTTTAATCTTCAATTGCATTGTCCTGATATGAAACGGCTATTGACAACTTTTGGATCGAATAGCGACTCATCCCAAAAGGCAATGTTTATTGTATATAAAAAGAAATCAGTTAGCTATAGGATAGTTTGATTTGATGATTTGAAACGATCGTGAATATTTATATTTACAGCCATTCATTGTACCTAGTTACCAGCACGATTCAAGATCACTTCACGAAGCTACAATTTTGATACTCAGGGCAGAATGATTTCCTGCTCTGCCTTTTGAACGACGCTCCCAATGCGGAACAAGGGTGAAATGACAATGATGTTATTCCCCGCAGGATTTGTATCGATGTTGTTTTTTCTGTGGTATTCGCTCTCTCTTTTAACCAGGCGCTAATTCGGATTTAGCATTTTGTATCATCCGTGAAAATATTTTTATTTCTTGATGCCGTTAAATTTCCCGCTTATTGTCCTTTTTGCCGTATCCTGACATATCATGTTGTATATTCTTAGAAGCTGAATATTCCCGTACAACATTAGTATATATCCTGTGCATCTTTTAGGGTAGTATTAATAACTAGCCTCTGTCTGAGAAAACAATTTTACAGTTTTGATACTGAATATGATAAGAAATACCCCGATGGTTTACTTGGCTGCCACGGGAATTCGATTGGATTGCTAGCTGGGACTTATCTTATTGGATACGACTAGATCAAAGGTATATCTCGTATTCAAAGAATGCTAGCTTATAGACGATGCTCTCCAGGAAGAAAAGTTGAATTCTTGAAAAGGGTAGTTATAGCAGTACAAGATGGCAGTCGATCAATTAAGTACCTGGCCACAGAACAATTAGATAGCATTGTTTAAATATTACACAGATTTTATTGTAATGGGCTCTATAGAATATACTGTAGATGTAACCAATGTTTATTTAATAGTATTGTTCATAACTTTTGCAAAAGCTCGTCCTTGTTTGATTGTGTAATACCTTTTAAAGTACAATTTGCAAAATTATTTATATGAGATTGATTAAAGTACATGGAAACTGATTTTTGTATTATACTCTCTATTTGAAATTCTTGCATTGTCAATTCAAACTTATTTGCAACTATGTGTTATGTGTGGGTTGAGTTGACTTTGGGTTGAGTTTTACTGGGGTTGAGTTGACTTGGGGTTGAGTTTGACTTGGGTTGAGTTGACTTAGGGTTGGGTTTGACTTGGGTTGAGTTGACTTGGGGTTGAGTTTTACTGGGGTTGAGTTGACTTGGGGTTGAGTTTGACTGAGGGTTGAGTTGACTTGGAGTTGAGTTTGACTTAGGGTTGAGTTGACTTGGGGTTGAGTTTGACTTGGGTTGAGTTGACTTGGGGTTGAGTTTGACTTAGGGTTGAGTTGACTTGGGGTTGAGTTTGACTTGGGTTGAGTTGACTTAGGGTTGAGTTTGACTTGGGTTGAGTTGACTTTGGGTTGAGTTTTACTGGGGTTGAGTTGACTTGGGGTTGAGTTTGACTTAGGGTTGAGTTGACTTGGGGTTGAGTTTGACTTGGATTGAGTTGACTTGGGGTTAAGTTGACTTTGGGTTGAGCTTTCCTGGGGTTGAGTTGACTTGGAGTTGAGTTTTACTGGGGTTGAGTTGACTTAGGGTTGAGTTGACTTGGGATTGAATTGACTTGGGGTAGAGTTGGACTGGGGTAAGTAGACTTGGGGTTGAGTTTTACTTCGGTTGAGTTGTCTTTGGGTTGAGTTTTACAGGGTTGAGTTGACTTAGGGTTGAGTTGACTTGGGATTGATTTGACTTGGGGTTGAGTTTTACTGGGGTTGACTTGACTTGGGGTAGAGTTGGACTGGGGTGAATAGACTTGGGGTTGAGTTTTACAGGGTTGAGTTGACTTGGAGTTAAGTTTTACTGGGTTTAGTTGACTTATGGTTGAGTTGACTTGGGATTGAGTTGGACTGGGTTGAGTTTGACTTGGTTGAGTGGACTTGGGGTTGAGTTTTACTGGGTTGAGATGACTTGGAGTTGAGTTTTTACTGGGGTTGAGTTGACTTAGGGTTGAGTTGACTTGGGATTGAGTTGGACTGGGTTGAGTTGACTTCGGTTTGAGATGACCTGTCACCTGGACACCCTATACGGATGCAGAAATAACCACTTACGCGCTCAGACCTAGCTGATATTTCCTGTTGTTCGTGTGAATTTAAAGAAGATGCTGGGGAGGATAACGACGCTCTCCTCAAACGGCTTCGAATATCCATAGCCGCATCTCTCCGAGGGCCGCGCAGACGTCTTGTAGCGCCGTGTCGTGGTGACGTTAATTCAATGGAAGTGACGCAATCATCTAAGCCCGAAATTGGGCGCTTTGATTGCAACTGGAGGTCACTAGCATTCCTTTTCACCGCTCTGTCTGCTATACGTTGCATGAAACGGTTACTGGCCATTACTTTTTTCGTTAAACCTGTGATTTTCGGCAACGTGTGTTCTCGTCTCATTATTGCTAAAGGGCTTGTTTCAATTGTCTTTCTCATGTATTTACTTTGGTAAGCGTTTGTGGCTTGAAGTATGTCATTAAAAGCATCGGTTGCCGTGTCAAGTGATGTCGTTTTCAGTCTCTTTCCAATGATTTTCTGTGCTGCTTTTTGAACAATACTTTTGGAACGGAACACGGGCGGTAAGTTAACTATGTATTTTCCTGTTGTGTCCGTATCGACGTCCGGATTTCTGTTGCATTTACTCTTGTCTCTTGCACCCACGTTTTTCCTATCGCTTACTTTAATATGTATATTTCCATCCGAGTCTAATTCATCCTCGTCCTCTCCACTTGAATCGTACGATATCTTTGGGAGGTGAACACTTAATCGCAAGTCCTTGCCTTCAAACTTTGTATCAGGAACCCTGGGCTCGATTCCAGCGTCGTCTGAATATTTCTTATACTGATTAATCACAGAATCGTCGTCGGAATCAGACGGTCCATCTTCGCTTGCAGCATATGTAACTGCAACGAGGGGATCTTGGTTACGTACTGCTCTTGTTTTAATTCTTGAGGTCTCGTGAAGTGAATCCAAAGATTGCGTTTTTCTAATCTTTGGTAGCGTCAAGATATTCACGTCATCATTTGAAGGTTTCAATTTCCCCGTTCTACTGCCTTTTTTAAAATTTGGATCCGACAACTTTGGTTCATATTTATTGACCCCCTTTTTACTCTTAATTGAAGTTTCGTTCCGCATCTTGAGTACGTTATATGTTACTATGGTAACCCCAGGTAAAGTATTTTAAATGTATTCAAGGTGAACTCTGTTTTGGTTATGCATTTAAACATAAACGCTATGTGTTGCTGAAAATATCAATGTTCTCCAGGTCCACTATACAGTTGATCGTAGCATCGCGGCCCTGATAACAGCTTTACTTATAAAAATGTGATCTCAAAAATAAGTCAGTGATTTCATAATTCAAATCTCAACAACACATCCCCATGGTAACAATATATATTATCATGTTCATTTCCATTCCATTCCATTTCCATTGTGTTAATCTATCTCCATTTTAATTCATCAATATTCGAATATGTATTTGTTTTGATTCACTCCACCACTGTATCCTATAGAAATGGCAGTATGTCGGGCATTTACAATATTATATTATTTGATATAAACACGATTAACATCTAATCCAATTACTTATGTTAAATTGAATTGCAATTCGCAAAGCTGCGCAAATCGAATTGGTTTTCGTGTTTTGTTCAACTAAATTGATTATAAAATGGGTTATTGTTTTTTTCAAGGTGAACCTACCTATGATCTAGAAATTTAAATGAGATTATCATGGTTGATATTCGGGGCACCCTTGCATGTAATTTAATCCCATAATAGGTTGGTTGATAAAATATATTTGTTTTGGAGGAAAAGTATTACATTACATTTGTCACTGGCGCCCCCTATTGGAAACAAACATTCTCTCAAAATAGGTATCGTGTTTTGAAGTCAAGCCTCGATTTTTTAGTTTTGGCATATGATTGCTTGTTTTCCTAATCAACCTTCGGATTTGTTGTATATATAAAATAGGAATGTTTATCTTGATATATTAGCAATACGATGTCAGTATGAAGGACGAAACGCGCCAGAGATGATGTGAAATGGCGAAGAATGTTTTATATGGCGATCCGATATATCACCATAAAACACAAAGTCCGCTATTTGACCACGTTACGTGTTCCAAGCTTATACTATATTAGGCGATCTTGAAAAAAATAATTGAAGAAGTAAGACCCCTTTTCAAACATTTACCGATTTTTAACAAGATCTTAAATGGGAATTCCGAGTTATCTAGACTTTTTTAAGAGATGATGTATGTTGACCCAAGAAACAGCTATAGATGCTATATATTATTCTCTTTATTGTTGATGTTTTGTGTGAATATGCACCACACCATTCACACGAAGTTTATAACGATAATGCACATCACATGCAAAAATTCGATATCTTATCAAACGGTTTAGTTTGTGATTAAAATAATTAGAAAGATGGAAGCACATACCACTCTCTTTTTCACCTCAATGCTTACAGCGATTGTTACAGGGCCAGATTGCGTTTTGCTGCTCTGTCGCCTACGTCCAGTAGCACTATGACGTAAACTACGTCGTCTTTCAGTGACTGATACACTATCCTGTGTATCAGAGCGTTCTGAATACAGCGTTATGGCATCATCCGCCAGTGATATACTTGGCTCACGTTTAAGTTTTGGTCCCTTGGTGGAAGAAGCGAAAGACTCCGCTAGAGACGACCTTCTGTTGCGGCGAAAAGAGTTTGTTATGATGCCGTCATTTGAAGACGTAGGATTATTTTTTATAAGAGTATTTGGTTCATTATCAATAACAGGAAGTCTCTCAGAATTTGGTTCATTTATAATGATATCTTCAGGATGACTAGCTTCCATAACTGATTTACTATCTTTGCTATTGCTTCTCGAGCGGTTGCCTGGTTTGTTTCTCGGATAGTTGTTTTTCTCATTTTTCTTCCCAGATGTTTCCGCGAGAAAATTGAGCAAAATGGCTGTTTTCTGAAAATGATTTTTCTTCCGGAACGGTCCATTCTTCTTCGCTTGTCGTCGCCGCATTTCTTCTTGCTTTTGTTGGGCGTGGATAAGTCTCTGCATTGCCGCCAGACTACTACCCGTGTAGTTTTCAGGCTTAGCATAATAATTAAGGTCCGTTTCCGGTGGCTCATTTCTAGTAGTTAGTACTCTAGTTTTATTGAGGGATTCTTCAAAACTTGCCATGTTGTTGCCTTACATGAATTTGTTATATATAACTACCGTTTGATCCATTAAGTTACTCCTCCAGTGGAATAATAATTAATTTCCAAATAATATTTGTTCAAAAGATCGTGTCGATCAAATTCGTTAATACGGTTACCAGTATCCAAATTAGTGATTTTAATTGAGGTGTCCATTTACTTGTAAATAGTCTGCAGTAGGTATCACTTCAATTTTTTTTAATAATGACCAAGATGTAGTTTTTTTATTTATCTATTTTGAACTGTTACGTCCTCAACTCCCGGGTCACTGTTTGTAGTGTGGACAATATGGGGATTCATCTATTGACATCTCAAGCCACTCTTCATTTCACACACTCTGAAAATTGAAAATAAGATCTGTTAGGATCGATTTAATTTGATATTCTATAGGGTTCACTTTCAAAGAAAACATCAAATGACAAAACATATACCACTGGAAATTGAATAGTTTTGTAATAGAGTACACTTTGCGGTATAATTAAAGATAATATTTATTTATCCAAGCTGAATTGCAATTTGGGACTGGAAGTCAGATTATTCAAATGAAACTTGTTATTGAAAAGATACACAAATTATTTGCTCACAGGGTTGTTGGTTGTACTATAGTATCCAAATAAATTGGAGTTTTAATTTACGCAAATGTTGAATCACAAAGGATTCAATGCGAACATTTTGATATAACTTTATAAAATTCGCAACCTGTTGTTATAGTTCTGACAAACATGATTTGGCAAGTTGATAATATTAAGTAATTTAAAACTATGTCAACTTGTTTTCTTCAGAAATATTGGCTGAAATATTGTGACTTAAAAGAATCAATATATATAAAAAGATCATGCAAAACGCCAATAAACCAAAAACAGAGTTATCACTAGAATTATGATTTTTAAGGAAGACTCGGGGAGGGGTATCAATACCAAAAAGTCTAATAAACGAACGTTTTTTAACAACTGTTGTTAAGATACATATTGTTGCTCATAGAGAACCATATTTTCAAGAGTCTTATACATGTAGGTCTGCAAATACTCGTTTTGCGCCAGCTCTATTTAAATCTACTACCATACAAGACGACTTATGACACTCTATCCTTTATAGATGTAACATGATATCTAGGTCATTCTGACAAGCGTAAAAACATATTTTGATTTGATATCGATGTACAATCGACGTTTAATAACGTAAAAATTTAATTTTATTGTTGTACTTCCATAGTTGAAAAGACTATTAAGTATTCAAATAGGCCAAAACAATAAAAATGTTTAACTTACTATATTTGAATTTGCTTTATTATCTGTCTGCAATATGCCAACTAAAACAAATTGCAGGAGATCTACTCACGTGTCAAATATCCGTAAATATTTGTTACTACACTGATGCACATATTTGTCACACTTAACAGTCACATGCTCGCAATTGAGATAAGTGTTAAAGATATAATATAAACTTACCTTAAATTGAATAATCTACGAGAAATCTGATATAATTTAACACGTCCAGTAAAAGATACGTGTTGTAAAATTGTCTCATATTATCTCCACTCTAACACCATCGGCATTGATATCAAGTGGTGTAAAGTATCATATGTCATCAAACGCTTTGTAGTTATCATAAGAAAACACGAATCGGCTACCACCTGATTAAATTTTAAAACTCTGCGGTGTACTTATTCGTTGTATGTCTTGTTTTACGTTAACCTCATGTCCAGCTTGATATCATTACCATGTTCTAAAGTTTAACTAGAATTCGGTCATTGGAATAAAGTTTTGAACTTTTAAGAGTTTTTCAACTTAAAGTGTTCCACGTCGCCTCGGATGCTGTATCAATAATGTTTCAATTGGCAATACAATTGATTTATTTGGTCGTATTATTGACTATTTATATTTCTTTTCAACTACTCAGAACATTTTCCAAGAGTGTTTTGAACCATAACAACATTTGAAAGAGAGTGACGTCGTCAATTAAGAAGTATTGTTGGTTACATGAAGGTGTTTAATCGTGTGGTGACAATAGACCAATTCTTTGTAATTATACCTTTAATTCGATCATTTTGAACGCAGAACGTGAATCCTTTTGTAGTTATTATAAAACACATAAGAATAGTACAGTTGGCAATATACACAGATCGCATCAAAGCATCTAAAATGTATATGGGAATTTATGAAGCAAGCCAAGTAATTTAAAGTTGTGTAATATATTAAAAAGTGTATTAGCCCATTAATGAATCATATTATTACATGTATGTTACATCACGGATGACACATCCAGTTTTATCGTTAATTTTAAAATTACTCCGAATTTTGTAAAAAAAAGTTAAATAATTAATTCTTGAATGTATACTTAACCTGATTTCATAGTAGCTCATTACATCTTTACGTGGCAATACTAGACCATCTGTTTCTCATACCAATTCCTTCGTCCATCTGGGTGATATTCTGGGTTTAAAGAGGTTAAGGGATGGACCAATAAGTCGTAGCATTAGGGAATTTCGTTAAATTTGGTGGAATCATTATATTGATTATTTGAGTCCGAACCACAGAAAGGGTAAATCAGTCATAATTTTCCAAAATTGGAAAAAGAATTAAATAAGGACAGAAAATTGACAACATGGTAAAAACAAAAAGGGGCAAATGATACATCCCCGGTTGGCACCATTCTGCTTTGAATACACATTAACTTGTTTTCGGGAATTATACTATCCAAATCGTAAATAGAAGGAAAGAATCAATATTAAGTAAGCTACTTTCCCATTAAGAATTTAAAAATAATTCAATATTTTTATTTCAGATTCTGACATTACAATAAACTACAACTTGGCTATGGCAACATAGTTAACTAGTAAATAATAAGGCCATAATAGGTACCACTCCGAGAGGTAAATATAAAGGGATTGGTATAATCGTTTATATTGTTTCCAAATTGATAAATCTGCTCAATAGGTTTGAGAATTAAGCATACTATTTGAATCGACATATTTTTCATTCAAGATCAATGTGTCTAACTTTTGGAGAATCATTTGACGGTGTAGATTCAAATGCGAAATGTTTTGGAAAATATAGTTACTATGCAATAGATATATTCATAGGTTCTGGGCCGATATAAAGATGGCAGCACCAACATAATCCAGTATTATCTTTTTCTAAAGAGAAACATAGATACACAGATCGATAACCATGCCATTACTTTATTAAAAATGATTTCAATCGCCCTTAGCCTTTGGATATATTTTGAAATTATGTTCCCGACTGTCATTAAACCATGGGGGTGTAGCTTGGCATTAGTAAGGTCATCGCTACATAACTGCAACCGCCATTCCAAACGTTTTCAGAGATCTAGATAATTATATAATCAGCATTCTCAGATACCAAAAATGGGTTGCTGATTATTTTTGGTATTACAATGACTGTATAAGTGCAATGTTTCGGTATTTTTGGAGTTTGATCGATAAGATTAATATTAAAAATGTTTTAAAAAAATCTCTAAAACAACTTTTATCATGAAAAATAATTAATTTATGATAAAAACATATTTTCAAATTTACCACGTCACCAGCCGGGTACCGAATGGCCGCTTTTTTGACCGCTCTAGATCTAAAATTCGACAAATTGCGAGTTTCGAACTAAGCAATTCACCTCATTTATTTTATTTACATGGTATATTAGTACATGTAGATCTTAAATAATGATATGTTGGGCAGGTCGAATTGTTTCTTATTTTTGAAAAGGCATTTTCAGCTACAAATATGTTCTAGATCTATATTAAGATAATACTGAAGCAGATACCATACTCATTCAAACTAAACCACTGTGCGTGTATTAAAATGCAAGGTAGCTACAGGGATAGATCCGACATGCTTTAAAATCAACAACAAAATGGGCGACATCTTTCTAACATCGAATTTTTAAATTATAGATTAGCGTTGCTTAGAAAACGTTATCCCTAATAAAAATAACTCAATGTTATTCCTGGAGAAATTCTTTAGGTACCCAAACGTATCCAACTTTATTACTAAATATCGGTTATTGCACCCATGGATTATCTTACACTGTGAGTTCTATTCAAAAGAAAACGTAATTCTCAAAAACATCGCCACAACAAAGCTGGGTTCTTAGTATGGTTTGTCGTGACCTTGGTCAGCTACCATTGAGGAAATTGTCACTAGATAGAGCTGAAAAGCTTAACAGCTACTATTCAAGGAAATTGTCACTAGATAATAAGGACATTTTTACAAATAGAAACATCAGTTAGTTGCATTATTTTATAAGTGTTATATAAATATATATAATACGAGACATGGACCATGGCCGATATTTGAATCAAATAACGAGACGATGATAGAATCCTCGGAGAGATTGAAGTTAGATGGGCAGAGGACTTACCACAAGCTCTAGATGTCATAACAGATTTGCAATAAGTAAGTATATTACATTATAAGACATGTAATAATGACCAGTGTATATATTAATGGACGACACATACACCACAAACTAGATAAATAGATACTGGACGTCATTGACCACGAGTGATGCAACTGGTGAATATTGCATTAAGGACAATGGGTATGTTGAGGAAGTTACTAGTGGTTGAGTTCAATAGCTCTACTATGGATACGAATATTCTTGGCAAATAAAATCCGGACTAATAGCTCATTTGGGACTTGATACAAATAATGAAATTTATAACACTATAGGGTGCCCCAAAGGAATTATTACACAGATAAACACAGCGTATCACTGTGAGTTATACAAGAATGTTCTTGAAATGTCTTCTGATAGATAATTCAATAACCTTAAACATATACGTTTAATCAAGTCACTTAATTCATTTTTAGAAAGGAACATCTTTTAATACCATCACGCATATATCAATGTTGTACAGACATGGAATTATTTTGTGAGTGATGAAGGAATATACTTTAAAACTCTTCATCTGATTGACAATTTTATAAGTTATTGAATGGTTTGAAGTGCAATACAGGATATATTCTGCTCGAGAAATTCCGTATTGAAACGAGACGAAGTCGAGTGCCAATACAGAATATCGAGACAGAATATCCTGTATTGCACTTCAAATCATTCTTTAACCTTTTTATCGTGTGATCCTCCCTATTGCTACTGCATTGAGAATGTCCCCTCCATACCAATATTTTCTGTATTGCGACGGAGATGATCAATGCGGACAATCTCAGTAGCAATACAAATTGGTACAGCACAAACACCGACCAATCAGAAGGCTTCATTTTACAGATCATACGATAAAATAATCAGGAAGATCTGGAAAAATACCCCCAAAATCCTTAATGCTGTTGAACGAATAATAAATTAACTTTATCCTGTAAAACGTCAAACTCTTCGATGAAGGAGTTTTACCGTCTCATTGGGTACTAAACACTTTTGTGACACCCTGTTTATAACAATATTTAGAGACAATAGGTACATAATCAAACAGGTCATCGTCAATAAGCTATCAAAGAAACGTTATTGCAGGAAAGTGGTCTTCAGAAAAAACTGTGTAAAACTAAAAGGTATTGATTTCATGATAATAGTCAGGCTATTGTCTGATCACCTTGACTAATGGTCATTAAGAATTCTGAAAAATACAATTAAATTGTTCAAATAGTGTTACTACCTAAATCGTTATGAGTGAGCTAACCATGTAGACCACAAACTTCTGTAGTTTGTGGACATTTCTAAAACCATAAAATGCCAAAGAAGTCGAAGTACTACGGAAATGAATAAGATCTAGTGTTAATTGCTTTTACACTAATCAATCATTATGCAATAGAAACTCTTGGCAAATAAGTGTTTTGAAATATTTGCAAAGACCAGTTACGTCTCAAGTCATATTTACAAATAACCTCTCAAGTCAGTTATACCCGATAACTCAAATTATTCATTTAAGGCATAGAGTCGTAGGTATAAGTCGGTCTGTTGAAGATAATCGAGCTTCAACTCTTAAAGGAGCGATAAAGAATTATAACTTCAGATTAAGAACTTCATTCAAATAATGTACATGGA
This sequence comes from Owenia fusiformis, assembly GCA_903813345.2. NCBI lineage: Eukaryota > Metazoa > Annelida > Polychaeta > Sabellida > Oweniidae > Owenia > Owenia fusiformis. The sequence goes on from CAIIXF020000002.1 coordinate 9,481,184, forward strand.
ATCTATAGTCGAATAATTGTCTTCGATTTTGTTGTACTCGCGATCGAAGATGTGGTTACAAGCTAAATTATAAAAGTATAATATCAACTTCATTTTTACAATTTCGGTTGTAGAAATGTCTATTACTGCTTCGCCTCCCTCATACCAATATACGCTCATTAAACGGTACAATATTTTTTTGGCACATTTGAGCTTTGTAATACATTCAAAGCAAAATAAATACAAATGATAATTTGGAAAATAAATCGTTCAGTAAAACATTTTTTTTGTACAAGTAAACTGTTATTAATGTTTGAAAGATATGTTGGACATATCGGGAAAATTGAGCGAATACGTATTTGAGAAATAAATTATTAAGATCTATGATACTAAGCATACTTTACTAAACATCTTTAATTGATTTTTAGATGGACTCTGCATACTTGAGTAACAGGCAAGATGGAGATCTGACTAATAAATCACCGGGTTGTCCAAGTACAAGGTTAATACTGCGACTGAGTCCAGTGTAAACAGACATTATGGATATTATGATTCCAACCGACGGCATACAAAAAGACTCAGACAATGAGATTTTAACGCTGTGTCCACCCAAAGGATCGGGATACAATATGGACTTAGGATCCTCTGTCGAAAGCTTAAAAATGCAAACTGCTTTTGGGAAAACGAAAGTTCACCCAAGTTTTTCAGATGAATTTACTGAAAAGGAAGGAGAAATCAAAGCTCTCCATGAATATCTTTCTCAGTCAATTGCAACTAATGACACGGGAAACTTTGAAAAGGGACTCGCAGATATTAAAAAAAGTATTGCCAATTCTCAACTTTTTGGTGGCCTGTTGGACAATCGTCTTGTAAATGTTAAATATGGAGGAACACTATTACAAGAGGCAATATTTCATAGGAGATCAGATATGGCTAGACAATTGATGAGACTTGGCGGAAAAGAGCTGATCTTAAAGCAAATAGTGAAGGGAGCGGGCGAAGGTGGGACGGTACTTCACGGCGCTGTTGTTCAATCACTTCGTCCAATTGTAAAGGAAATATTTACCGAATTAAACAAAGATGAAATTAAACAGTTACTTTACTCAAAGGCAATTGGCGCATTCTTCAAAAGGATGTTCAAATCTTATGAAACGCCTTTGTTTTTAGCGTTATTGATTCGTGATATCTCAATGGTTAAAATACTTTTGGCGGCTCATGTGGAATCACTCTTCGTCACTGACTCATGTGGACAGAATATTCTGCATATTCTGGTGAAACTTTGCAAAACAGCAGATAGCGAGGCATTCACCCAATTCACATTTGATGTGTACAATATGATATGGGAAGCAAATAATGGGGAAATAGTCATGCAGCATCTAGCATCAATGGAAAATAACAATGGAATGACGCCGATGCTTTATGCAATATCTGAAGGAGAATTTCAAGTCGTCCATCGTATGATGCAAACATTATACAGGCACGAGGACATAACGTGTGGACCATCAGCACTGGCGACGTACGACGTTACGGAAATAGAAACATGTTCTGAAGTTGGGACAAAAAATGCGCTCCCTGGTATATCGCTTTTCGCGTTATCGTATGACTGTGATAGAAAACGAGACATATTTTACTGTCAGCCATGGGCCTTGCTATCAAAGCTAAGATGGCGAAGATACGCCCCGAGAATGCTCGTTTTGATGATACTTCAGCTCATCATAATGATATCAATCACCATTATTATAGTAGATAAACCAACACACAATTATATAGATGAATATTATAAGAACGCATCACGTGATAACCTCACAGCGTCATTTTTCGAAGCACGAGGCTACGATACTCACATAGGTAAACTAAAGATGGTACTCGACTTTCTTATACCTGCGATATGTTTTCTGTCGTTCGTCAACGAGATTATGGTCACGATGGGCTATAACTATCGACTAATGAAGAAGGGGCTGCCGTTCATAGAATGCGTGAAAAGGCAATTCAGTCCAGCGGCTGGAATTGGCTTGTACTGTGTCATGCAGACATTGTTTGGATTCTCGATATTCATATCAGTCGTTTTAAGTTTGCTGTCTTTTCATACAGCCGATATTTTTTCTGCTATTGGACTCATCTGTGGGTTTATCTACCTTACATTCTATGCCAGAAGTATCGAATACACATCCCTGTTCACAGTTTCAATTACGAAAATGCTGTTTGGTGACATCTCAAGGTTTCTCGCTATAATATCAGTCTACCATTTAGGATTCTCAACTGCGTTTTTCGTCCTTTTTAAGAACACAGTAGGAGGACCGCCAGAGGACTTTGAGACCTACTGGACGAGCATGTTGGCCGTGTATAAACTCATGCTGGGATTGAGTGATTTCTCGACCATGGAAGTTGAATTCGAGACAGTCTTGTGTCTGTTCTATCTTTGCTATACGATGATCATTACTGTCATGTTGTTCAATATGCTGATCGGCATCATGGCAAACACCATCAACGCCGTGGCGGAACAGACGATGTACCTTGCCCAGTTGCAGCGTCTGTCGTGCATCGTTGCTATAGAGAACCGGATACCGTTTGAGAACTTTGCATCAACTGCGATCAAGCAAGGATGGATGACAGTAAAGACAGTTATATTCGCTGGGAAGAAGCAGAAACGGTTATTCATCCAATGTGAAGAAGAAATAAACGTTGAGCCTAAACCGACAGCTAAAACTATAAAACCACTGCATATAACTACGGATCTGTTTCCATAACGTCTCTGTCGATTGTCACTAGGAATGAGTCATCAAAACATTTCTAAATTATTATTTATGTGCATAAATTCTTTTTATTCTTAACGACCGACCTGACATCTTTATATAAATCTATAATGTATTTGTATTGAGTGAGTTCCTCCATGCGCAGTTAGAAAATTAAAAATTTACCCAAGCCCTCCCACCCTTGTATTATCTATGATGAATCATGCTTCATGTGGGGGCGGTTATTCTAGTACTCAATGTATATGTATTTGAGTTTATATGTTTTATGTTTACTTAATAAACCGTTTTAGCCCAGAATATTCTTGTCTAGTTGTATCACAGGCTGGTATCGAAATATTTGTCCGCTGTGACGGAGCATGCTATTTTTCATAAAAACAGTAAGAATACTTCACGATTTATTTTTTAACTAACGATTTTTACAATAATGCAATCATTTCCTTATTAAAATGGTGACGAGTTTTATTATTTCGAAGATATTACATTTGAGCCTGTAAGGAATACATTAAATTCTACTTTTTGCTTGCAATTTTGTCACCCCGTATTGATTTTAAAGCCAGGACTGGATGACTGAATTGTTAAGATTTGTTTGGATTACCTTTTTTGGCTCACCCTGTACATCTACCATACCCAGAGAACCAGAAAAACTTATCAGTTCTTGTTGTTTGAAAGTAGAAACATCCCTGGAAATATTTGAAACCAATTTTCATTTCGGTTCGCCTGGAAATGTGTAGGCAAGACTTAACTGACAGAACCTTGGGACGGAAAATCCAAAATGGCCGCCTTTACTTATCCAGGATAGCAACTATCTGTAATGGTTCGCCTGGAAACTCGGGTACTCAAGATTTATAACGGACGGGATTTTAGGATGGATACACCAAAATGGTCGCCTGAACATTTACTTAGGAGCCCCAAAATAATCACTACGAGATTTTTATACAAAAACATCCGCCCTGAAAATTTGAAATTAATCTCTTAAAGCCAAAACTTTACAAACACGATTTTAGGATGGAACATTTTCCCCGAAAGTAACAACTAATCAGCTCGATCAGTTCGAGATTTTTATACGAATAAAAATTTGAAACCAATCCTGTAAACGTGTATACAAGACTTAAAAGTCATGATTTTAGGACCCAAAAACTAGTCATTTATTATCAATCCGTCAAACCAGAAGTGCGCAAAAATCACAAAATAGATGTATCTTAATTGGTAAATTTTCCCTCTTTACACTAACACCTCTTAAGCCCAAATGGATTAAACTCAAGCAATTAAATATTAATGACTGAATTATTCTATTGTTTCATTTCAGAAACTTATGTCAAAACAAATGGTGTACAAATAGCATTTGACTTGCATCATAATAATCAATTAAGTGTCAAAGTTAATCAAGTTAATGCCAAGCGTTAGTAGAAAGTTCCCTTTAACTTAAATTACATCTGTTTTAGTGGTTCAAGTTTCATATAACCCTTATGTATCTAATAGTTATGCAAATCAAAATATGTCCAGTAAATGAAAATGTTATCTGACCAATACAAGAAAAGATATTTCACTTTTTGTGATTTTGTAACATGGGCTCTATGGAGAATCAACCCGAACTAGAAGTCACACTTTCAAAAATAATTAAATTTTCAAACTTGATAAACAATTTTCGCATCTAGTCAATTGGTTGGGTAAAAACACACCGAATGCACATTTGAGTTTACTATTTGTAAATTTTTATCCAGGACATCGATGCATCAATCTAGGAAAAACATTTGTAATTATCTATGGATATAAACTCTTGACTCAATGTTGAATTACTTGAAGGTGTTGCTTTCCAAAATTAGGACGAGATCAATTTCAATTTGTAGAGTCAAGTTGTCACCTTAGCAACCACATATGAAGTGACATTGGATGCGGTGATTGGTGATGTAATGCACTGCAGTCTATGTTCGGATTGGCTGGAATCGGCCATACATTGCCAAGTTGTGTGAAAAAAGTATGTATAATTTAAATCATTGACGATTCCAATGTATAAAACCTCGATGTCTATCTTCTCATTGTACCCTCAAACTTTAAGCTTTATACTTTTTAAAAATATATAACTCAATGGTGATATTCCCCAGCAACAAGGGGGTCTTCAACATATAATTGGTTCACAGAAAGACAATTTACGAACACTTTCTTTTGGAGCTGTCACTTTCTAATATACCGTATGGCCTTTCCGTCCGCCACCGTCAAACAGATAGTTTTACAGCAAAATTAACTCTCCCCTCACATGAAGAAAAAGATGAATGTCCAAAAGTATCCACACTTTGGCGAACGGTGATCCCATATTACTCATGCGACAGCTACTTTAGTGAATTTGCAACCATGAGCTTTCTTGGTATTGCTTGCATCTTTGAGCTAGCTATGTTCACACTATTTTCGTAAACTCGAGTGTTTTCTTCCTCTTGTTAAAAGGAAGTCAAAATAGGCTCATATTTGAGATCAGGGATATGCATGGTAAGAACTATCTATCCCCAGTATCCCCATAAGATACTGCGTGGATGTTGTAGTTCCCCATATACGTTTTATTGTTTGAATTACGTCGTTCATTGTTCCTTGAGCGTTTAACAGTTTGACTGTTTCCGTGATTCACTTCTAAACACTCGATGAAAAGTCTCTTCCGCTCCTCTCCCGCATACAGTACTTTCTTGATATTCAGATGACCTTTGTCGACGGCATTTCTGACAAAGCCTTTCGTCCAGAACATTTGCCTTTCCACGTTCATACTGCATGCCAGTTTTTGTAGTTCAAAGAGTGCGTCTTTTTGTTCCGCAACTTCATTAATTGTGTTTGCCATGATACCAATCAGCATATTGAACATCAATATTGTTACAATGATAGTAAAAGCTATATAGCTCATGATCAAATACAAATTACTTAATGCATTAGTACCGGATGCAATAAGTGAATTAAAATCAGCCATTCCAACCATTACTTTATAAGTGGTTAGAACAGTATCTCCATATGTTGCAACGTCAGACATACGATATGCGTCGTCGTAGAGCAAATAGAACGCCCCCGTGAATCCAAAAAACATTCCGACGACCGTTAGAAGAAATCTGACGACGTCCCCAAAAAGCATCTTCATAACGGTAAGAATGTAAAACGAAGTATATTCGAAATTGCGAAGATAAATTGTAAAGTAGAGACAACATGTCTGAATTGCAATGGAACCAGTCATGTGACTGTTCCCTAATCCGGCCAAATACTGAAATGATGTGTAGAACAATGCGACCGAGAAAATGATGTAAATCAAAGCGAATGATCCAGTTCCAGTGACGATGTTGAATTGTCGCTCCAATATTTCACGCCACGATAGATGGAGGCGTCTAGCTTTTATTATTTGGTATAATAAGTGTATGATTTCTTTTAGAAATGATACGATGCCGTATGCTAGGAAAAAGCAATCGTTCACAAATATAAAATTTCTTGCGGCATTTTCACTTAAACTTGAACCTGCAATTACAGATGCGGTTCCATTGTAAATCATTGTGCCATTATTCCTTTCTCCCCTAATTATGACTCGTTGAACAGAGTTAGCATTTAACCAGATCATCAGAAACATATGCCAAACCATGGATACGATAAATGGCTTCATGTTTGCACTGTTACGCAACGAGAGCAATTTTCTAAAGGGATGTTGAGAAAAGATATTAGGAAATCGAAGAGTACCAGAACTTGTTCCGATATAATACATCCCTGGCGCACCTGAAGAAATATTTCCATCTACGGCTTTTATACTTTCTATACAGCTGATGTCATATTCAACGAATGATGTAGATGAACCATAGCGAAAGGTCTCCCTTTTCAATACCTGGTTCAAAATAACATGGATGAAGTGGTATTCTGTTTTTCTGAAAGCCATGGCCATAGGAGTCTCTTCGCGACCATCTCTCATTTCCAAGAGGCATTCAAGCGCCTCCCTTCCACCATCAGCGGATAGAATCATTTTAATCACTCCATGGACGAAGTCATTTACTTCTTCTGTCGCATCATCCGACAAGTTCACCAGGCAATGTAACATGTTCTGTCGTTTTGAGTCGGTATGATACAGAACACGTGGATTGATCTCGAACAAAAGGCGAACCATGTCGATGTTGCGAGACCAACAGGCTAGAAAAAGAGGAAGTTCAAATCCATCAAAGGTGCCTTTAAAGAATATCCCCGTCGCTTTACTGGCCGAAAGCATGTTAAATTCATCAGGATTTCCCGCTATGATTTTGACCATATCAGGCATATCGTGTACAAGTGCATGATGTAAAGAGCTCCCACCTTTGAATGTTTTGGTTTCCAATGGCCCAAAATTTCTTCCCCCAAGCTCCAATAATTTAAGCGCTAAACTTTTATTTCCTTTAAAAATCGCGTATTGAAGAAGTGACATCCCATTCGAGTGCATAAGTCGCTGGTCCTGAAGATCAACCAACTTCCCTTCCTTGACCATTAATTCGAATTCCTCTATGCTGCGTTGTAAAAGCTCTGCATGGGAGTCTTCTATGGCGTTTACCAGTTTGTCTCGAAGATTCATCACATTATTTTGTTTACCACATTCGACATCAAAACCAAGCTCTTGGTCGTTCATATTAAGCGTTTCTACCTTGATAATACGAATAGAAGTTGTGACCTCGTTATTCGGTCCAGTCGCGAGGGAACAATCACCCTTTGTTGTCTTCTCGCCTGCTGTCATATTTGACTATTATACGCTTACGTGATGTAACAGTACAATGTAGAGTGGATGATGCTACATGCCGGAAGATTCCATCACATGCAATTCACGTGATTTATAATTTCAACGTCAATTACCGGCGTGACTAATAATAAAGTCATTGCAATTAACTTGGCCCATTGTATCAGATTTCTTCTACACTGCTTAATGGCCCTTTATTCTGCGTGGTTCATAATTAATCGATCCTTTAATTTAAATCAGCCTATGATTAACAGAGAAGAAAGTTGTTATGCGATGTCGAAAATTGATCATGGCTACAAGAGTACACGACACGACACCACTCGGATATTTATTTAATTGTTCAGGTTTAATTTGAATAGAAAGTAATTTCATTCTTTCATTTGGAAGTATCATTGATGGAATCAATAGCCATAGACCAATGTTGAGGTACAACAATAATACTCATATCGGGCCCAATGCAAGGTGGCCAATCCAAATTTTAAATAAACTCTAAATGGTGAAACAGAGTCAACAAAAGAAAGGACACCGGGAGTTGATAAACATGTTGAGCCTACATGACATCAAATTTGAAAACTCTGGTCATGTTTTGAGCTTTATTTGTTAAATGCCCAAATTATATTGATTAATAATTACTATAATGTAAACGATTATACTGTTCATTTTGTGATTAGTGAAGTTATACTATTGTGTAAAATTACGTAACGTTATTATGATTATGCACTTCCTTAATGTGCAAATAAACTTATGGCAAACGAATCTAAATGTATCATGTTAAAGGTCGCCGTGTAAAGTTAGAAAATATGTTTTTATCATTAATTCACTATCTGTCATGACTTTAAAAGTAGCTTTTCATTTCGAATGAACCATACATTTCAAAAATTATTATATTTTTATTCCAATGCAAAGATTGAACAAAGGACAGACTATTTCAATAATAAAATTCAATATCTAATGTGCCACTTCAATGTTTTAGCATACCAAAAATGCAATATCCAAATTTCTTAGCTTTGAAGATTTAGAATTTAGATTAAGAATATCTTAAAAATCAAAATAGAAGAGACAGAGACGAGTAGGTTTTTGTCTCAGTTTTTTGTTGTTGTTACCATCATTCAATGTCAGGCCTGTTTAATTACCACATGCATTGTTCTAAGTTTTATAAATATAGAATAATCCTTTGATTTGATACCTGGCAAACAATGAAAAGGTGTCCTCAATCTTCAACAAGTTCAATTTTTGCTCTATTATCTCAATATTTTTTTCGATCAGAAAATGAAATTGAGATTGTATATACCGGTGTAAAAGAAATTATGGTCCCCTGGGGACTATGGTCCCCTTTCTTAAAGGCCCTTACTGGCCCTGATTGTGGATACGATAATAAGGCAAAGAGTTGTTTTTAGGTCACCATATAAATAAATGGAAAGTAGGACCATAATTTGATAGGACCTCCTACCCTTTTACACCTGAAACACGCATATACTTAATAAAGACTACTTCCAAAGTTTGACTTTCTGCATATACATCCGTGCTCATTTGCTGCGAAACAGAGCTAGATTCATTTGATTGATGAGAACAATGGACGTGGAAAATAATGCTAATGGCAAATATAGATTAAACACCATAATAGACACCGTATAATTTTGAGTTTTCAAACTTGCTCAGATCAATTTGTCTAAGTTTTACTTAATTCTTTCAATTATCTTTCAACTTGTCTATTTCCTCACTGCTCCATCGATTAGACGCTTTTCCTTTCTGAATTTTGATATATACTATGCGCCACCTATCTTTTCGAATCCCAAAACACGCTTTGGTATGTTTTCTTGTACTTTGGTCAGTTATTACTTCATCTATTACATACGGCCATATCATAAACAATTGCCTCATTATTCACAAGTACTTTAAATATTATTCAGTACATTAAAACCCGTTCAAGTGGAATACCATTGATACCCCAAATAGTGTTCCACTTGGAATGTGTTCCACGTGGAACACTATTATTTAGTACATTAAAACCCGTTCAAGTGGAATACCATTGACACCCCAAAAATTGTTCCACTTAGAATGTGTTCCTAGTGGAATACTATTATTTAGTACATTAATACCCGTTCAAGTGGAATACCATTGATACCCCAAATAGTGTTCCACTTGGAATGTGTTCCTAGTGGAACACTATTATTTAGTACATTAATACCCGTTCAAGTGGAATACCATTGATTCCCCAAATAGTGTTCCACTTGGAATGTGTTCCACGTGGAACACTATTATTTAGTACATTAAAACCCGTTCAAGTGGAATACCATTAATACCCCCAAATAGTGTTCCACTTGGAATGTGTTCCATGTGGAACACGTTCATGTTCATTTTATATTAAGTTAATGCATGATATGGGACTTGAACAGGTGTTTAACTTACGGAGGCGTACCATGTTAAAGGTTCTTCTCTAAGATACATGCCACTATCATTGACATTTGATTTCACTGAATAGTAATTGTTTATTCGTCATCTTTAATCAATGAAATCTGAAATTATTACGTTTTATTTGCCAATTAATGTAATGTTTTAATCTCGTTTCGTGCGACTCAACCACTTTTTGATACTTATCGCGTCTCTTGCCTTACAATTCCTATATTTCCACAATTAATTTACAAGCTATTGATAGGCCATGATGAAATATACAAACAATGCGAATGTTCATGACTATAATAATGTTTTGGAAAAAGCAATAACATGAGTTCAGAATTCTTGATTTGTCTCAGAATAGAATCTTTTATGATATACAATTGTTGACCGCTAATTGACCAATCAGATGCGAGTATTTACACTTAGGTACTTACAATACTAGATTATCCGGTATAAATGTGTACTTTATTCTGGTTCAAATACCTTGTTAAAGTGTTTATAGTAAACAAAGTACGATTTATTGCATGTCTGATGTAAACACATCCATCTAGGATATAAAATGTGTGGTTATTGAAAACCAAAAACACCAAAATTCAGTGAACACATGGTGCTAGCTATGGTCTACTCAGTCTATTCAGTACTGTATATTTATGTACATTCAAGAAAGCGTTGAGTTTTCTCAATTATGACGGGATTTTTCTCTAATACTTTTTAGTGTGTACATATTAATCAATCCAGTCGTAAAGTTATGGAGATAATATAGTATCTATACCCCCCCCCCAACTCTCCTTTTCATTAACATCTCATCCTCCGATCACAGGGCTTCAAAATCCAGAATATATTCTTTCTTTTTACGGAAGACGGAGATACGGTTTCTGGATACCTGCTTAGGAGGATGTAACATCTAGGATCAAAATATTTTGTCTTGTCTTGGGTAAACGGAGTAGGTGACGCATTCTTTTGTGTTTGCGTCAGAGGCAAAATTATAATACGGTAATTTTAATATAAAACTATTATACACTTTATCGCTAAGCAAGTCTTGTGCCTCCGGGGAGGGGGGTAGGGCTACAACTACCTAAGCCTGTTTTAACAAAGACTGCAGCATAAAAGTAGTAGGATCTAAGACTGAGTCTTCGAAATAATTGTTGTTTACTTATGCACATAGTATATATGTATAGTCTGGTGACTGCTCGTTGCGGACGAGTCCGGTATTGTCCAAACCTTTCGGAATATCGCAGATGCGAGTAGGTAGTTACCAGATTCACCACCAGCTGGCTCGTTCGGGTCAGATAGCATGGCGGGTATAGTAGAATGTTCCCTTTAACTTAAATTACATCTATTTGCGTGGTTCAATTTTCATATAACCCTTATGTATCTAATAGTTATGCAAATTAAAATATGTCTAGTAAAAGAAAATGTCATCTGTCCAATACAAGAAAAGATAATTCACTTTTTGTGATTTTGTAACATGGGGTCTATGGGGAATCAACCCGAACAGAAATCACATTTTCAAAAAAAAAAAATTTCAAAGTTGATAGACAATTTTCGAAACCATATTTCTAGGTGTACTTTTACATGCAGATTTCAAATATGACATCGCTTTGACTGAATTTTGAATATTTAATTACGTAAATCAATATTATTTCTACTCGCATCTAGTCTATTGGTGGTTCATGATCAATAAGCAGTGGTTCCCTTATTCCTTGTGTTCATTTTAATATAAAAATAAGTACTATACACTTTATCGTTAAGTACATTTTAGGCATCATGGGATACAACTTCCTAAAGCAATTTTTCACAAAGCAGTATACAGCATACATGTAAAAGGCAGAGTGAGATAGATATACATGATAAACAAATGATTTTTGTCTACTTATAGGCTGGTGGCTGCTCATTGCAGACGAGTCCAGCATAGTCTGCGCCTGTTGGTGGTTGATAGTTAATAAGCAGTGGTTCCTTGTGTTACTTTCAATGTGAAATAAAATTGAGTCAGTCTAAGTCTTTAAATACATGATTTCAGTCTACTTATAGGCTGGTGGCTGCTCATTGCGAACAAGTCCAGCATTGTCTGCGCCTGTTGGTGGTCGATAATTGATGGGAAGTGGTTCCTTGTTCCTTGTAATAATGTAGTATAATCCAGCGCCATCTTTATAAAGATCCCATAGCTCTCCATTATATTCTACCCATTGCTCTTTCTCAAGGTAGAGTCCGGGGCAATCTGGGGATTCCCTGGCGGCCAGTCTTCTTTCGGCCTTTCTGAAAATAAAATGATCAATAAAAATATATCTTAAAGAGTGTCATTTATTATTACAAGAAAGTAAAACTATTCTCAAAAGACCAAGTATGTCGTTACAAATGGAATCAGGTAGCCATATCATTGTATGGCTATATTTTAACATTAATACAATTTTTTTAACAAATGTCTTGATGCTCAAATTCTAGATTAAATGTTAAATGAACAGTAAATTTAACACTTTAATTTAACAACTTTATCCTACTAACATTGTACAGTGTCTTACACTTTCCTTCATACGCTTGGCAACTCTATCTCCCCATTTAATTACATGCTAACGCTTATTGATATTTGAATTATAGTTGCTTAGTCTTTAAAGAAAATACTACTTTTAGTGCTTGAAATATAAATTGACATCATTTCGAAAACCTTTTTTTCAACAATAACAATAGGTCGGATATTGATCACAAATCAGATGTAAATTTCAAAATCGGCATCTCCATGTTAATATAAACCAATATTGGAACTGATAGGTTTGTCGCAAGGCATATGACAGGATATCCACCTATCCGAGTTCTCGCAAAAACACACAAGTTCGGTAGAAAATTGATTAAACTTTGTTTAACAAAAAAGATATGTTACTTCACGTTCAACAAAGTTATAGGTCTCCAAAGTCAAAATTATTTTCAAGAAACCCCTCCCATTGAAATAATAGAGGAGGGGAAAAGGCATCGGACAAGAAGTCAAGTAACATTTTCACCTTTATCATAATAAGTATTTTCATTGCTGGTTATGTAAATAAAAAATCAAACATAGAAAGGCTTTAACACGTGGTCCAATGATTGAGTTAAGCTTGCCAAACCTATAGAGGGGAGTGTAACATTGAAATCCATTAAAACAAGGCATCCAGTGACGATGTATCTTTATTCCTAGACATAATATTCACAAGAAATCTCCCTCATCATCATTGAGGTGTTTATCAATGTATTGATATGCAAGGTGTGGATCAAGGATCATTTCAAGATGTAAAAGAAATATTCAGAATCTCGATCCCCACCCTTATCCCTGTATTACTGAATTGAGGTGTTGATCAACGTTTAGATGCAACGTGTGGTTCATTTTCAAGGTGTGTATTTGTCAATATACAGTTGCATTTGTTTATAAAATCCTATTTCATCGATGCTTGATCCATGCTTGGCCTATGGTAGATCAATGCCTTGTTACTCGTAAAACTAGGATTGCGACATTACATTGAAACCCAATGAATATTTTTGTGAGAGTCTTAGTGTTTGCTTGCACCTAAACGTAAACATAGATTTTAATGGCTGTCCTATATCGGAAGTCGCGATCACTTTTTAAACCGCTGGTGTATTATAATCTAACCTAATATAAAATAGTTACGATACCTTCTTGCTGCATCATCAATGCAAGCACGGATACAATACGATATCAATCCAATGGGTATTATGATACACACCATCTTGTTCGAACCTGCAAAATGTTTAACGTTAGTTAAAACACAGACAAGGAAGTAAATGTGAAATTGTTACAGTTTATATGGAACTCGATGCGCAGTTGCTTTATTCATACTTAATATTCTTTTAAAAGTTTCAATATGACGGCATATTGAGATGCATGAAAGCCCTTACAATAAATCTAAGCAAAGTACATATATTTTAGCTTCTGAGATATAATAATCGGAATCGAGTGACCGTTTCGTGTTTTTACAATTCTCCCTGATATTCTTAGTGTTCTGGGTTTTAAACGTCAGCAGAAACGAATATTCACAATCACATGAGAATCGAATGAATTAGATAACTGACTTTTGGAAACGTGTCTCCTGCTAAATATTATTTTGTTTTGTTCTTCAAACGGGTGGTCGTGCATTTTACTGTCAAGATAAATGAATGTATTGTCTAAAATTCATACCCGAATCTACGGTTAGCAAAATATGTTATTCCCATAGATGTAAGTCTAGCAAATCTGGCAAAATGTTGCGTTTTTTTAAATTTAGTTTAAGAGCAAGCAGTGTTCGCTACTTATTTTTCTGAAGAGGTGCGCATGCCTTATATAATTATCAACCACATTTTTCAGATAAATTTTGCGCATGCGCCTGAAACGCGTGTAGAAATCAAGTACAGGGTGGTCTAAAAATGGGACACTCGTATTTTGAAAATATATATTGATTTTCTTGATGAAAACATGACATATTATATACCAGTGGATAGGGAATTTACTATCAGGATGGTCCAAAATCAACATAATTGGATCATCCGATGTCAATGTCTGCGACTACCGTGTTTTTGGAGAACTAACAGAATTTGTTTACCATGGACCCCTTACATCTACTCAGTCCCTTATCGACAGAATAATTGAGAAGTTGAATTCACTGTCTCAATAGCATGTCAATGATGCATTTGACCAGTTTAGACCAAAATTGAGGGGTTTAATTGATCAAAATTGTGGACATATTGAGCGTCTGTTTAAGTAAATCAAGTTGACAAAAAACTTGGTTTTTGCAAGTCTCGGAAAACCTGTTTTGAAATGAAAATGACGTCATTTATATTATGGACGCTGGTTGACAGACATTATAATAAATTTGAACTCATGGTATACCAAATTAAAGATGAGTAAATTCCCTATCCACTGGTATATAATATGACATGTTTTCATCAAGAAAATCAATATCTATTTTCGAAATACGAGTGTCCCATTTTTTGACCACCCTGTAGATATATATGTAGTTTATTGGTCTCTTGAAAACAATCAATTTCCGTGGAAAATCCAATAGAGCGAACAAATGATAAAACAAAAATAAAGATTACATATTAAAATACTGTATGTGTGTATTAATATATTTATGATTTGTAATTGAACCAACTGCAATAAATAATAAAACAGTCGGAAAAATTTGATTAACAAAAACCCACTTATAATCAGCAGTTTACAAATGTTTCCATGAGAGAGGACATCACGGCACCTTGTAACAAGACATCACTAAAGTCTGTTTCACTGCATCAAAGGCAAACAGTTAAATCTGAAATATAAGAAATCTAAATAATATTGTGCAATAATATACATGTATAGAAAAATATATTCATATTGCACACGAATGACATTTGTTTATGTTGGATTGCTTGTAAATTGGATTATAAAGTCTGTAACCTCCTCTATTTTGATGTTTCTCAACCATGTTAATTCTCAAAAAATAACATGGCAGACAGACCTCAAATTACAAGAGGGCACAGGCTTATTGCACTAAACACTAAATAATTATAGGATATCCTATGATTTTGAGGAATATCATTTTTATCTACGAGGTTGATATTGATATCTGCACGAGAGAGCGAAGCGAACGAGTGCATATATCAATATCACCGAGTAGATTAAAATGATATTCTGAAAAAAATCATAGGATGTTCTTATTATCCTACACTTACAAGGAGTGTACTGAATGTATAATATCATTGTAAAATTAATTCCATGCCAAATAGAGTCAATTTGGCGGGAAATCAACAAGCGGAGTATATCGTCACAATATCCTCCGCATATTGGGTTTTCCGGAGTATATCGTCACGATATCCTCCGCCCGGAGTATATCGTTACGATATCCTCCGGATATTCATTTTGCCAATAAATATCAAATTTATTTTTTCATGTTATTATACATTTAGTACACTAAGTGTAGGATAATCTGAAATATACAAATGTCATTCGTGTGCAATATGAATATATTTTTCTATATATTATGACACATACTCTAAGAGCGAGGAGGAAAATTCTTAATAAATGGAGTATAGTTGGTTTGGCAGCATTTTCAGTTAGAAGGAAGTCTTGGATGAAAATTCTACCTAGGTGATAGCTTCACAGAGTGGTACATAATTCTTTTTTTTCAGGGATTAGACCCCCACCCCCCAAAAAGACCCCACCCCGGGAAAATAATTTTTTCATTCTTGATAACTTTAGATATCTTGATGTTTGTAAGTTACATACATAGACATTATATATATGAATCATTTGCATAATAAATAATGCCAATCACTCCTACAGAATTTGAATAATAGTACAAAGTATGTACCCCAGGGGGCAAATTCGTGACCCATTTTCTTACTTTTTAGAGCCTCACTTTTGATTCAGACACTGGAAGACATTGGGAAAATTCATGTGAAGTGCTCAGTAGCATGGCTATAAGCCCTGAAAGGTTCAAACTAATTGAATCAGTAGGAACCAAGAAAAAAATTGTTGATTTTTTGAAAATTTTGACATTTTTGAGAGGAGTGATTTTGGGTATGACTATAGCTGATGCCTATGGTTTCTATATCTATCCCTCTTTGATTATAAATATGGTTTTAAAGTATTGAACTAAGATGTAAAAGATAATTAAAATAGGTTTACAGGAAGTTTAAAGTTTTAAACAAGTTCAAAATTCGAAGAATTGTACAATATCAGGTCTGAATTTACGAATTTTAGGTAAGACCTTGGGTGAGCCTTAGATTTTTCACATCTGTCCCACTTTGATGATATTTATAGTTTTGTAGTGTGGAACTTAGATGTACAAAATAATTAAGATGGTTTTTAAAAAGGTTTAAGTGTTTTAATAAGTCCAAAATTTGAAAAATTGTATAATATCAGGTCTGAATTTGCGAATTTCAGGTAAGACCTTGGATTAGCCTTATATTTTTTACATCTGTCCCACTTTGATGGTATGTATAGTTTTGTAGTGTGAAACTAATATGTAAAAAATGACTTAGATGGATTTGAGGAAGGTTTAAGGATTTAAATGAGTTCAAAATTTGAAGAATCGTACAATATCAGGTCTGAATTTACGAATTTAAGGTATGACCTTGGATGACCCTTATGATTTTTATATCTGTCACTCTTTGATGATATTTACGGTTTAATAGTAATGAACTAAGATGTAAAATATAATTCAGATGAATTTTAAGAAGGTTTAAGGATTTTAACAAGTTCAAAATTTGAAGAATTGTACAATATCAGGTCTGAATTTACGAATTTCAGGTAAGACCTTCGATGAGCCTTATATTTGTTACATCTGTCCCTCTTTGATGATATGTATTGTTTTGTAGTGTGAAACTAACATGTCAAAAATAATTAAGATGAATATAAGGATTTTCACAAGTTCAAAATTTGAAGAATTGTACAATATTAGGTCTGCAATTAACACATTTCAAGTATAACCTTGGTTAGTTCTTATGTTTTTTACACCTATCCCTTTTCATGATATACATGTATTTGGTTTAGTAGTTTAGAAATAATATGTATAACATAATTTGGATGGGTTTTAAAAAACTTAATGTTTGAAACAAGTTCAATATCTCGGCGAATTGTACAATATCAGATTTGAAATCAACAGATTTCAAGTATAACCTTTGTTGGCCCTTATGTTTTTAACATCTACCCCTTTTTGATGATATATATGGTTTAGTAGTGTGGAACTAAGAGGTAAAACATAATTAAAATGGGTTTTAAGGAGGTCTAAGGTTTTAAACAAGTTCAAAACTTGACAATAAATTGTACAATATCAGATCTAAAATAAACGAATTTCAGGTATAGCCTTGGATGAGCCTTATGTTTTTTACATAAATTTCTCTATGATAACATATATGGTTTTGTAGTATGGAACTAAGATGCAAAACATAATTAAGATGGGTTTTAATTAAGTTTTAGGTTCCAAAGAGGTTCAAAACTTGACAAATTGTACAATATCAGGTCTGAAATTAACAAATTTCAGGTATAGCTTTGAATGATCCTCATGTTCTTTTCATTCTAAACCTCTTTGATGATTTACATGGTTCTGTATTGTACTACTAAAATGTAAAACATAATTCAGGAATTTGGGGTTTTAAGGAAGTTCAACCCTAATGTCTCCAGGGGGGGGGGGGGGGTCAAATTGACCTACCACTCTGTTTTTTAAATGGTACATTTTGCAAGTCTTTTCTTCTGCCATCATTATTATTTTTCAGGTATAGCCTTGGATGAGCCTTATGTTTTTTACATATATCTGATATGATAACATATATGGTTTTGTAGTATGGAACTAAGATGTAAAACATAATTTAGATGGGATTTAAGGAAGTTGTAGGTTCTAAAGAGGTTCAAAACTTGACAAATTGTACAATATCAGGTCTGAAATAACGGCAACTCCGCGGAGTAGCAAATCCCAACGAACAAAATATCAATTACCGAATTCCAATCAATTATACTCATTACTTTGGTTGAAAATGAAAAAATTAGATTTTAGAATTCCAAATTCCTGCAAAGCAGCCATTTTGAATTTTCTGAGGTACAAATCTGAAAAATAATACCATAATTGTGATCTACTCCAAAATTCCTTCAATTTGAGTATAATATAGCCATACTTTGAAGGGATCGAAAAATTATTGCGAAATCATACATTAGACGGCCATTTTGAATTTTACGAGGCTCGAATCAGAAAAAAGATACAATATTTGCAATCTACTCTTAAATGCCTTTCATTTGAGTATAATAAAGCTATACTTCAGAAAGATCTAAAAATTAGCGAAAATTTCTGTTTTCCTGTCCCCCCATACATGGCTCCTGGGGGTCAGGATGAAAAACACAGAATATATGTGAAATAGATAAATGTTGTGAATACACTACCAAAATTTCAAACACTAATATTAATTACTTTTGTTTAGAATGAAAAATTTATGATTTTTGCGAAAAAGTCCCATCATTTTTAAAGCGGCGGCCATCCATTTTTTTTGCGTAAAACTATTAACCAATTTACATCTTTCCACTAAATATGAAGAAAATCTGTCAACTAGTATTTGAGTTATCCTCCGGACATCTTGTAATATATAGATACAGACGGACGGACTGACTGATTGACGGACTGACAGACTGACGGACGGACGGACGGACGGAGGGCTTCACTATATCCCTAACGAACTTCGTTCGTTGGGATAATTAACAAATTTCAGGTAAAGCTTTGAATGATCCTCATGTTCTTTACATTCTAAACGTCTTTGATGATGAACGTGGTTCTGTATTATAGGACTAAAATGTAAAACATAATTTAGGAATTTGGGGTTTTAAGGAAGTTTAACCCTAGTCTGAAGTAGCAATAAACAATAAGTAAAAATAAATAAAAACCTCCTTAAAACTCCAAATTTCTAGATTTTGTTTTACATTTTAGTTCCACACTACAAAACCATGTAAATCATCAAAGAAGTTAAGAATTTCAGACCTAATATTGTACAATTTGTTAAGTTATGAACCTCTTTCAAACCTTAAAGAGAGAATCAGATCTAGCAAGCAGCCTTACAAAAAATGTTTAAATTTTTGAATATTGCTGGGTTATGTCATTCCTTTTCATGTCTATTTGCTAGTTATCCCCAAAGTGCACACTTTATTTCACATCGTGAATCTTTTTAGAGATATTGTATTTGAGATTATAAGGAATAGATTGGTAGGTGAATTGTACATGTTGCTTGTAATTTTGTCATCCCATGGATCTGATTCTGCCTTTAAACTTCCTTAAAACCCATCTAAATTATGTTTTACATCTTAGTTCCATACAACTAAACCATATATATTATCATAGAGATATATACCTGAAATTCATTAATGTCAGATATGATATTGTACAGTGTATCAAATTTTGAACAGGTTTAAAACCATAAACCTCCTTAAAACCCATCTAAATTATGTTTTACCTCTTAGTTCCACACTACTATATATTACCAGCCATATATTATATCATCAGAGGGATAGATGTAAAAAAGGAATAAGGGCCATCCACAGTTATACCTAAAATTAATAAATACCAGACCTGTTATTGTACAATTCTTCAAATTTTTAACTTGTTTAAAACCTTAAACTTTTTTAAAACTTGTCTAAATTATGTTTAACATCTTAGTTCAACACTACTAAACCATATATGTCATCAAAAAGGGATAGATGTAAAAACACAAGGCTCGTCCAAGAAGGTAATACCCAAGATTCATTAATATCAGCTCTGATATTGTACAATTCATCAATATTTGAACTTGTTTAAAACCTTAAACTTATTTTAAACCCATCTTAATTATGTTTTACATATTAGCTCCACACTACTAAACCATATCATCAAAAAGGGATAGATGTTAAAAATATACGGGGCAAGCAAGGTTATACTTTAAATTCTTAATTTCAGATCTGATATTGTACAATACGCCAAGATTTTGAACTTGTTTAAAACGTTAAGCTTCTTTAAAACCCATATAAATTATGTTTAACACATTTCCACACTACTTCACCAAATATATCATGAAAAAGTGATAGGTGGAAAAAACATATGGGCCAACCAAGGTTATACTTGAAATTCATTAATTGCAGACCTGATATTGTACAATTCTTCAAATTGTTAAAATCCTTAAACCTTCTTAAAATGCATCTGAATTATTTTTTACAACTTAGTTCCACACTACAAAACCATACATATCATCAAAGAGGGACAGATGTAAAAAAATATAAGACTCATCGAAGGTCTTACCTAAAATTTGTAAATTCAAACCTGATATTGTGCAATTCTTCAAATTTTGAACTTGTTAGAGAATCCTAAACCTTCTCAAAATTCATCTAAATTATATTGAACATCTTAGTTCCATACCATAAAACCATAAACATCATCAAAGAGGGACAGATGTAAAAAAAAGGGTCGTCCAAGGTCATACCAGAAATTTGAAAATTCAAACCTGATATTATACAATTCTTCAAATTTTGGACTCATTAAAATCCTTAAACACTCTTCAAAACCATCTTAATCATTTTTTACCATCTTAGTTCCACACTACAAAAAAACAATACATATCACCAAAGAGTGACAGATGCAAAAGTATAAGGCTCATCCAAGGTCTTTCCTGAAATTCGTAAATTCAGACCTGATATTGTACAATTCTTCAAAATTTGAACTTGTTAAAATCCTTCAACCTTCTTAAAATTCATCTAAATTATATTTTACATCTTAGTTCCGCACTAAAAAACCGTGAATAGCAAAAAACTGTAAAAAATGTAAAAAACATAAGGGTCCTCCAAGGTCATACCTGAAATTCGTAAATTCAGACCTGATATTGTACAATTCTTCAAATTTTGGACTCATTTAAAATCCTTTAACCTTCTTCAAATCCATCTAAATTATTTTTTAATCATTAGTTTCACACTACAAAACCATACATATCATCAAAGAGGGACATACATAAAAAATATAAGGCTAATCCAAGGTCTTACCTGAAATTCGCAAATTCAGACCTGATATTGTACAATTTTTCAAATTTTGGACTTATTAAAACACTTAAACCTTTTTAAAAACCATCTTAATTATTTTGTACATCTAAGTTCCACAATACAAAACTATAAATATCATCAAAGTGGGACAGATGTAAAAAATCTAAGGCTCACCCAAGGTCTTACCTAAAATTCGTAAATTCAGACCTGATATTGTACAATTCTTCGAATTTTGAACTTATTTAAAACTTTAAACTTCCTTCAAACCCATTTTAATTATCTTTTACATCTTAGTTCAATACTTCAAAACCATATTTATAATCAAAGAGGGATAGATATAGAAACCATAGGCATCAGCTATAGTCATACCCAAAATCACCCCTCTCAAAAATGTCAAAATTTTCAAAAATTCAACAATTTTTTTCTCGGTTCCTACTGATTCAATTAGTCTGAACCTTTCAGGGCTTATATCCCTGCTACTGAGCACTTCACATGAATTTTTCCAATGTCCTCCAGTGTCCGAATCAAAAGTGAGGCTCTAAAAAGTAAGAAAATGGGTCACGAATTTGCCCCCTGGGGTACATACTTTGTACTATTATTCAAATTCTGTAGGAGTGATTGGCATTATTTATTATGCAAATGATTCATATATTATATATAATGTCTATGTATGTAACTTACAAACATCAAGATATCTAAAGTTATCAAGAATGAAAAAATTATTTTCCCGGGGTGGGGTCTTTTTGGGGGGTGGGGGTCTAATCCCTGAAAAAAAAGAATTATGTACCACTCTGTGAAGCTATCACCTAGGTAGAATTTCCATCCAAGACTTCCCTCTAACTGAAAATGCTGCCAAACCAACTATACTCCATTTATTAAGAATTTTCCTCCTCGCTCTTAGAGTAACAATGGTCTGTAGATTTCTTATTTTTCAGGTTCAACTGCTTGCCTTTGAAGCAGTGTAACAGACTGTACGACTAAATTGAATCAAACAAACTGGATCAAAATCGGCAGTGTCATGCTCCAAGCAAAGACTTTGAAAGACACTCTGGGGAAAGAGCTAGTAATACAACTGAAAATATCTGATTCAGAAAAATGAGAAATATTTATACATATCGATTTAGAAATTTATAATAAGACTTCAAAATTATGCCTTTTTGTGGACACTTATCCTGTAAAAGTGTTTGATCAAGAATGCGCACATACATGTACATGCATATTAAGTTTTCTCCAGACTATATAACCAAGGAGTTAACGAAAATGGAAGTGTTGACTGTTCTTGACCTTGTATATACGTTTTTATCGGCGTCATATGTTTTGCAGGTGAATGGACTCATACCCACGTCGTTACCACGAATATTAACTTCTTGCACGATTGTAACAAATGTCATGTTCTCATCACATTTTAAAAATACTTATTATTGACTCGAAATAGTTGTCGGTAAGTCGCATATTTGATATGTAGTTATGAGGAATTCAGTACTGATTCAAATATTGAATTATTGTTAGAATTGTGTGGATGATCGGTTAAAATATCAAGTTTGGTTAAATAACTTAAACTTCTTCTAAGAGTAAATCCTGACAATTCTCCATTTCGCTGTTCGCTCTTTGAATCAGAACGTTCGCATATATGGTGCATATATGTACTCAAAAAGGACAAAATTTGATTGGTCAATATTTTTCAACGATGCATTTCGTGTAGCTATTTGTGAGACCCGAAAGTTCTAAATCAAATTAATTACGCAATTTTGTTTTTACACCCGCAAGCTAAATAAAAAAATGACACCATCGGAATTCTTCTTCTTTGTCATTGAATTAATAGTCAGTATACCAGATTTAATCAATAAAAGATTATACAATTAACAACAAAATTCGGAAACGAGTATGTAAGATTTGCTTTCGAACCACTAAACTTGACCTAGATAATAGCGACGTGTCTTCTTTGGTCAAATGCTCAGTTGTTTGTGGGTTTTCAACGTAACTCTATAATGTAATATGAAGATGAGTACTTTTATTCAGTTGTTGCATCGATGTTACAGTTTGTAGTGCGGTAATATTGGCATGAACGTGTTGAAAGTCGAATGGAATTGCTTTTTCCAATATGGCGACTAGTCACGTGACTTCTTCTCTTCCGGAATATACTCCCATTTTCAATCATTGTTTTCACCCCGTTAGGAGCCAATAAAATGAAAAAAAATATATGTTATATAAAGATTATTAAAAGACTAATTGTTTCTGATAGTTTGTTTTCTCCGATCGCATGGAGATTCGATCGAAAATATCGCTTGAAAAATGGGTATGAAAATCCCCATGTTAAACCAACGGGGAAAAACAAGGTAGAAAAATTTTGTTCCCCCGCGAACTGCATCATGGGAAATATTTTGACCTTATAAGGAAAAACTTTCGCGCCATCTTTATTAGAGATTCAATACTACCGAATCCGCGATTTTAAGAATTGTGTAAATCTTGCTCGGACGTATAAATAATATATACGTACCATATAATACATCATCATTAGTTAACCATGACGTTTTCTCGTATTACACTAATTGGTTAGATTGTTCTTTAAAATAATTTAAATCAATGAAATTAGAATAATATTCAATGAAATGAGATTTATTGTTAGATGATGAAGGCGCTTGTAATACTTGGTGTGTTCGCATGTGCGTTATCTGTTGGTGCAGACACGGCATGTAGAAACGCTGGCGGGGACTGCCAAACAACGACCTGTCGAGGAACCTGGAGGAGTGGCCTTTGCAACGGTCCCGCGAATAGGAGGTGCTGCATCGGTAGGTAGACCACTATCTTACATACATGTTACGCACACAAGAAAATAAAGTAGGCGTAAGTATGTACCGGAGAAAGAGGATAGTTTAGTTGAGTGTTGGTCATTTTGCATAACGATCAATGAAGGAAGAAGTAGTTGAGAATTGCTCCTTTGGAAGGAGCTATGACAAAAATTCCACACCTACAATTTAAACAAAACACATTCCCGTGTTAATGTAACAAAACCCAGACAATAGAAAAGCATATCTCTGTGGTTCTAACAAGTCCATGTACCATCACTTTTCACATATAGTGTACAATGTACATCAGGATGTCGCTAACTAAACTGAACTAAACTGAAGTTGATATTTTCCTATTATGTGAGTATGAATAGCAAATATAAATATTAATACAATTTTTGTTATATTGTCTCAAGAAACACAGCGTCTAACTTCTGGCAGTTCCAAATGTACATACATACATAAAATGTTATTATTTTCCATATAGACAAAATAAGTCACTCGGCGGCTAGGTCTATGCTGTCCCGAGAAGGCATTGGCATCAGCTCTAGTGGGAGATGCTCTAACAGGTACAATCTGTAAAGTAGCTGCCACACTAAGCCGCGCTTGCTCACCGTTCGCCACCGTTTGAATAATGTTGGGCATTCATTTTTTAATAAATTCATTAATTTTAGTATTCGGTGTGAGGGGAATGGAAAGGTTGTGCACGAAACAATGGAATTCCTTTATGTTTATTTGGTAACGAATATTTCAGGTACAATCCACGCTGCACGAGTCTAGAGCAAATACGACGTAAAACAATAACAGGCACCATCAACGAGCTCAAGAGACCAAGCAGGTAGTACAGCATTTTATCAATTTATTTACCTATATTGTAACCTATTTTACGTCTACAATTTCATTTGCGTTATTCATATTTTAAATGCTTTCATCTATAAAGTATAGCCCCTGGTCTAATTTTTCTAAGAGCGCTTGAAATGCAGTTATGTGGTAAAATGTGAAAAAATATGAACAAAAAGTTGTTTTTAGAAGGCAACCTTGTGTGACCCCATTTCAGAGGCAAAAGCTCCTGTTACAATTTTAATTTTTAAATTTTTATATTTCCTTTATTTCATAATACATCATACAAACAGATACAGGGCCTTCGCCGAAGCATTATTGGCCCTGTTGAAGTAGTTACAATATAAGTTAAAATAGGTCACAATGTAAAAATGATAGATATAGAACATATTTATGAACATGAAAATAATCTTGAAAACGTGAAGACAGGTTGATTGTTACAATCAAAACGAAATTATGACGTGCACGGACATGGGGACAATTCGGGAAATACGGGCTGAAATTTTGATGGGATCCACCATATTTTCAAAGTTAAATATACTCCGACATTGTCAAATACACTACGTAACACTTTACGCTTACACGGTTAGTTGAAATTGGGATAACTTTTGAAATAATGATCAGAATTCCACTAAAATGGAACATGTGCGTATCGGCTACAGTTCAAACTGTCTTACATGAACGCTTTTATAATTTTCAAAATTGAGTAAGGTTTTGAAGTCGAAGGGGACGAACAATAAATCTATTTTCATTTAACCTTCTAAATTAGTTCTGATTTGAAAAAAATTAACTGCACAATATTGTCACGGCGAAATTTTAAAAACAATAATCGGTTTGTTTATTTGGCAAATAATATAAAAATAAGAGCTGATTTTCAAGACTGACGCATCGATTTTTACCCCAAAGCCATACATATCAATGTTTACTAACGTCCCAAGTGGATTTCCTGAGTGTTTTTCAAAATTCAAAAACATTTTAGAAATATTGTACTCGAGATCTTGCTACCCTGTGAATTTTATCATGATTAGATAAGGATAAGTATTTTATTTTTAGTTTGACTAAACTTGAAAAAAATTTGACGCTCGTCGTTTTTGACGTTGTAAGGCTATTTGCGCGCTATACTGCTCATTGTTTTGTTTTTGGTATTTTGACGCCATTATGTTACGCTAATTGTCCCAAGGTTCGTGCGACATGAACATATAACTTCTTAAAGGCCCATTATACTTAATTTAGAAGCACAAAGAAAAAAATTATCATTGAAACATGTTACTCACACACTCGCTCAACTATGACACAACATTTTATTTGCTTTAATATTCAACCAAGAAAAAAATAACTCACATAGAAAAAATCATAAGAAGTTCAGAGATCATTAGTAGGGCATGCACATGTTAAATTAAGTGCATGTTCTAAATTTCTCTTGATCTAAAAGATGGCGACACTTCTAAAAAAATAAATGTATCATGTAATACAAACAACTTCGCCATCTTTCAATGACATTGATAAAAACTTGATATATAAAGCTTGACAGATAGAAATTATTTTTTTGCAATTTTTGATAATTTATTGTAAGCTTTGATGTGCTCAGTTTTAGCTGTTGTTAGTGTTAAATGAAAGATAAGGTTCTTGTAAATACATTGGACATATTATGAAATTCAGTTGAAAGTCTTTACAAAAACTTTGAAAATACGCAAAGTGGGTCTTTAATAACGGAAAATCAGTCTTTAAAACGGTATGTTCATTTTTTGTGGCGGAGTACCGGACAACAACATTTCCTTTTTTCGGAGCAGGTTCTAAGGGACTTACAACAACCAATTGTTTCTGAAAAATAGATTTACATGTGTCCTACTTTATTCCATTTCCATACATTTTAAGTCAGCCTCAATATTTATATTATTCAGGTGCCCAATGACAGTGACAGGAGGCACCGAGGTGGGGCATGCAAGGGGAACATACAGTCATTGGAACGGATTTAAGATCGACCTCGGTTTGAACAGTTGCCTTAACAACTACATCCGGGCCAATTTCCCATTCTACCGCATGAGAGGACGTTACCGAGTGTACCGGGCCAGGTCCGGGAACGAGTATTGTCTGGAAGGGAACCACTGGGACAACACATACTACTAGAATATATCTCCGGGAATATCAATAATTTGAAGAATGATTTAAAGTGAAATTTGTCTAATTTTCAAAATATAAATAAAAAAGCCATCGTAATATTGTTTATTGTACATTAGGTTTCTTTATATTGTATACAAATTATATGTTTTTGTTTTTGTATATTTTTATCGATTTTAAACATTTATTTTCCTTACTTTTCATGACCTACCACACTTTTAGGAGAGCCTTATTTAAAATGATGCACTGCGGCACGCTTAAAACTACCTTATATCCAGTATATTACAGTGGAAAACTAAAAAAGTCATAGAATTTTGTGCCTCTTAAAATGTTTGCATGATTCAAATAGCTAAGATTGTTAAAAATATTTTCCTTTGAACCACTTTTCTGCGCCTTTTAAACGTTATTTTCTCTCTTATTTTCAATGCAAATGATCTTATTCTTTTCAACGCAACATATTTTAGGACGCACACGTACGCTATGCATTAAGATATGACATTCTATTCTCAATGGATTTACATATTTTTTTACAAAGGTTCCTCAAATACAATTTTCAAAATGAAAAAAATCATCACAATTTGATACCATTTTGCACGATCACAATATAAGTCAAAATGTTTTTTTAATTTAAAGCGCCTTTATTGGCATTATTGATTAAAGGGTGTACATGTATACAAAGTATCATCATCTTGCTTCATCAAGCTTCGGATGATTGAGCGTGGGAACCGACGATGGTATCATCATACCAGTCACATTTTGAAGATACGACATTGGCTAACACGGACTTAGATTTACATGACATTGTATGATTGGAAATATAACTTCCTTGGTTGTTTCTTCGAAAACCAGGATGTCATATTTCTATTTATCAAGCGTCAATACACATTATTGACGTATAAATAGAGAAAAATCACAAAACCTTAAGTAGAAAGTCCGTAAACAAATACACGTTAAAAGCACATTGACATTAGGTCAGATTATGTTGTGAAAAAACGTGATGCAAATAAATCTTAAGAGGAGGAAAGAAGTTTGAATATTTGATTAATAGAAAATTGAACAAGTGGTGTATTACATGTCTGGAACACCTTCATGTTGTTAGTGTGGCTCTTGGACTAACTTCAATATTATATCATTTGAGAATGAAGGTAGAACTTGTCTTTTTGATTTTGTTGTTGTTTGTCTTGACCGTGGAGGGGGACATAAAATGCATAAACGCTGGAGGAAATTGCCAGACAACGACTTGTGGCGGAGTTTGGAAAAGTGGTCTTTGTTACGGTGCCGCAAACAGGAGGTGCTGTATCGGTAAGAACAATTATCACAACTGATGTTTGAACACTAGATTGTCTTTAGAAAAAGGAGAAAAACAGTCCCCATCAGACCCGAACAGAATCTGAATGTCTATATTCTATGTATGTCATAAACCACGACATCTCATTTTCCTCAGCCATCATGTTTCTTGTGAAACAAAAAAATGGGATAAGTATCGGCATGATCAGATGTGCATACTCGTATTATATTCATACTTGATTCTATCGGAATGGCCACTTTTTGACTTGCAATATTACAACAAGGTGCTCTGCAAAGTTATCGATTTTTCATAGTACTTATTTAGGGTTAGTGTGCCATAAATGTGCGATATTTTTTGATTGGAAGAGTGTAGGAAAGGACGAGACGAATTGGAAATGACGTATAGCAAAGACCGTAGAGGAAGGGGCGTATCATTTTCCTTCGAGTTATGACCCTTTCCTCTACGCTCTTTGCTATACGTAATTTCCATTTCGCCTCGCCCTTTCCTTACGACTTTTCCTGTTTTGGTATAATTTCGAACAAAATAGACCCAATCTGAATCTACACTGTTGGGGATGTCAAGTTGTAATATTGTGTGTTGGTTCAAGGCGATGTGAGAGACAGTAAATGTAAAAACATTGGGGGAAACTGCCAGACGACTGCATGTGATGGGTCATGGCGAAGCGGACTTTGCTATGGGCCCACGAACAGACGCTGTTGTATCGATAACAAAGATGAAGGTACACACCAAGTTTATAATACGTAGATGAACTGATATATTTTTATAAATCTATGCGTACGACTACCACACCACCTATGGACAAATAGAACCGCTCTATACACTCCCCTCCATATATAAGCAACCCTTACTCCCTCATAGGACTACTGTACGTGTTAAAGACTTTTTATTTACACAATCAGCAATGGAAATACTTATGATTAACATGAAAGTGTAACTTGGCTTCATATCCGTTGCCTCTAAGTTTTCCAATTTTTTCTCAAATACAGGAGGTTGGAAAGAAAAAGTTGATGAATATTTGAAAATTGTCATTCCCATGTAAACGAATGGCAAATGGTTGCTTCGGGGCAAATCATGAAATCCAATTGGGGAGTTAGGATTGCCAAACGTATGGAGGGGAGTGTACGTCCATAAGTGTGATATTCTTACAAATCCCCATCTATACGTAAGACTATCAGGCTTATGGACGTATGTGCAATGAATAATGACGGAATCAAACGCTTAATAAGTTTTACGGAAATAATAAAAATATGCAAGTGAGTTCCGAAATATCTGCTAATATGAATAATGTTTTTCTATATGATCACCATGAAAGGAAGTAGTGCGCTCTCCATTATGATCTCCCCATGAAAAAATTGTTCATCTGATTTTTCAAAATGAGTATACTGCTTTTATCATTACATTTATATGGACACTGGTATCTTGTTGACCTATATTGAGCGATGTATCGATGTATGGGCCACTTATTAGGGTCATAATTCAATCATGAAGTGTAGAGGCATAGATTCCGAAACAGGAAGTACATTATTTTCGTGTCTGTCAAAATCCATTTGCATCCTACACATCCTACATTTTATCAAAATATATGTTATTAATCAATGAAACATAACACTGTATAATCTTTAGATTTACAAAGTTGTATGGCATTTCATTAGTGTAAATGTTGCTTTTGAAGCATTTTTCTATAGCCATATTATAGGAAAGATTAATGATGAAATATGTATAATCTTTTAAAGTCTCCGATAAATCGGACTACGTATACCGCCGTGTTTACATTAGGGGATTAGAAGAGTTTATTTTTATTTAGGTATGCAAGTAATATCAATATTAGGCCTTCATGCATGTACTCGTATGTACAATCAGCATGCCCTTCAATATTATATAAACCAGGCTATTCAAATACTACATAATGTACACTATTTATGAGTGGTACTACATGGGAATACGATTCCCTGGGAAACAAAACACAAATACTTTTTATATGTTCAAAATGAGCCATTTGATTGATGCATACACTTAATAGCTCATTAATAACAACGACAAAGTATAA
Source organism: Owenia fusiformis (assembly GCA_903813345.2). Lineage (NCBI taxonomy): Eukaryota > Metazoa > Annelida > Polychaeta > Sabellida > Oweniidae > Owenia > Owenia fusiformis. The sequence continues at coordinate 9,511,603 of CAIIXF020000002.1, forward strand.
CTAATAGTAATATTCAATTTCAATGGTGAAACTTGCCTGTTTACGATTATACGGGAAATCAACATGGGACGAAGATTGTTCACCTTAATTACCTCTGAAGCCTGTACCTTGTAATCTCTTTATATAGGTTAGCGAGAGCGCTGCGCCTGCGCAGTTTTAAACTTTGGCGCACTCTTTAATGTGAAGTATGATCTGAATCGATTGCAAACTTCATATATGCACATCCGATATGATATACCATTTGTGTCGTACTGTGAAATTATTTAATTTGCAATCGATTCAGGTCAGAGTGTAATTTTTGGTATTTTTGAGAAACCAATGGCCTTCACTGGAATCTGATGATATCCACATGTTAAGTCAATGGATCACATCCAATGTCAAGTTCATACACCCTTGCTGAACTTAATGACCTCAACCTCAGCCACCGTGGATCCAAATGCTTGAATATTTTCCAAAGTATTATGTGACATCGTGTTCTTTATGTTACACCTAAAAATGATTCATTTTGTTCTTGGGGAAATCATAATGGAGTGTGCACTAGGCCCTTTACTGCTACATATAAATGTGTGCTATGTGTGTTCTTTGTTTTAATATCGCAATCAGTGTACTAGTTTACAATAACTACAGTCAGATCTTCATATCACAATATTATAATTATGGGATTTCTATTTTACAATTTTCTTGAATAACATAAAATGTACCATCCGAATGTAGGGTTTCAAATGATGTACTACATATACTTTACCGAGCCACACTTTTAGAGTTGTCTGTATTTATTATTTTTAATAATATATAAGTGATACAGAATCCTCGCTTGCCACATGTATTGCTATGCCCATATTAAATTCAATATTTTCTTTGTTCCATACTTCTGTAGATAAACTAAGCCACTCTGAGGCAGCGGCCCTACTCTCTTTGGCTGGCATCGGTTTACAATCCAGTGGTGGATGCTCAAACAGGTATAAAAATTCAGTGAAGACTATTTCAAAATTCAGCCAAACGGAACATACTAAAACAAATACTATCCATTCTTGAAATTACAACAAATATAATATCTAGGCCTATGGGAGTTAATATTTTTAGATCATTCGGAGGGAGAATATACACATCCTTAAACTTAGACCAAGAAGGATTGGCTCCCAGAGTGCAACACCGATATTCTGTCCCATATATGGGAAAGTCATGATACAAAATTCGAATTCAAACAGCCACCATTTTGTTCACTTCAACATTTGAATCGTGAATTTTGGTCCTAACGAAAAATTCCAAAAACCCACAAGAAATGATCGAGATATTGGTTCGAATCTTTTGAATTGTTTATATTGAATTTATAGTCAGTGTTAATTTCAAAAAAATAAAAGACATTTCGACGTTTTCATTGTTGAAAAATATTGAGTTTCGATCCTGGGAGCCAATCCTCCTTGAACTAAGACCAACGGCAAAAAACGTAAGCCACTTGTAATATATTCTACAAACAAAGCATTGAGTTCAGCATGTTCATGAATATGGTCGTATACACATATATAATTAGACTCAATACATTTTTAGGAATGTTCGAACATGCACTAGTCTAGAGCAGATCCGACGAGCCACTATCCTTGGAACAATCACAGAACTCAAGATACCGAGCAAGTAATGTATTATAACAATATTTTCTTCCACTATATATTACAGGTCATTCAAAATAATAAAAGGTAAAGGTATGCCTACTTTACATTATAAAGGATTTAGAACCCATTTAATTTTGTTTATCATTATAGCAACTATCCACAATTAGTACCGGTGTAAAAGGGTCCTATTAATTTATGGTCCTACTCTCCATTGATTTATATGGTGACCTCTTTGTGCTCTTTCCCTTATTATCTTATAAACAATCAGGGCCAGTAAGGGCCTTTAAAAGGGGGACCATAATCCCTGGGGGACCACAATTTCTTTCACACCGGTATAATACCATAATATTTGTACATATTTGTTACCTTTGGAATCACAATAGCATACATACTATAAAACGTATTTACATTCAAAATTGAGAAATTAAAAGATGATAATTTTCAGATGCCCAATGACGGTATCCGGTGGCACAGAGACAGGTCACTCAAGGAAGGGAGTGTACAGTCACTGGAACGGCTATAAGATCGACCTAAGACTCAACGATTGCCTTGCAAAGTATATCAAGAAGAACTTCCCGTTCCACCGTTTGAGAGGACGTTATCCAGTGTACAAGGCCCCGTCTGGGAACGAGTATTGTCTGGAAGGGAACCATTGGGACAACACATACTACTAAATATTAATCCATCTTAAAGTGGACGATAAAATAAATTATCAAAAATATTCTCTGATCTGTCGATCAATACAAGAAGTTCTAATTTCAAACGCCATGTCAACAAAATATATATCGCACGCTCTATTTAGTTTTGGCCTGGCATTATCAGGGCAAAAAACACCGCAATCTACCGTTCATATGTAAGACAAAACACATAAGAGTACACGCTCAAAGATCCATCAGCTTCTTTTGCATTTTCCCGCTTCGTTACTTACTTTCTGATCGAGCCTCTCGTACATATATATACATGTTTAGATTTTCAAACGTATTTTATTAGTTCTTCTTATTTTTACTTATACACACTTATATACTGTACAATATTCGATTGTTTGCGTACTTGTTTCCGTGATTTTTGTTCATTTTGTTCTACTTAAATACGCATAGTGCCTCTTTAAAATTCACCTTGAGACTACCATTTTCAGTAGTTCTGATTTCGCCTCCTTAAAAGAGAACTTCACCAACTAGCTTCTGGGAATCGGGTATCTTTAAGGCACGCATTCATTAAATTTACGACTGATGAGGACAACTTCAGAAATAAGTGGTTTGAATATTTTAATTTCGTCTTTGAGTGCTTTATAAGTTTCAGTGTCTTAATAAGAAAATCTAAGACTGGCATTTTACTTCTGCACAATTATCTTAAAATGACGTCGAAAATTTGAAATTGGTATTCGATAGATTCGGTTATAGACGTGTATCCAGTATTTTACAGATGTTTTTATTGTCATATTGTATATAGATCAATCAATAGATTAATCTACATTTTGGACTGCAATGATCATACAAAAGATATAATGGCTTGTTGTACTTACTGACTTTGGATGTTGTGGTATTATGTTAATAATATGTTTTACTGTATTCGATATTTTTATCCCACAATTAATTGGATTCCTACTTTTCATCTTAATATACATGAAACCTATTAATATTCGTTTGTGTTTCGTTGTTCGAGTCACGTATTTGTTGAACCAACATAGGCGCAACTCGTTCTACAGTATTTAAGGTGTATTTTACACCCCCAAAAAGATTTTGAAACTCGCTTCAGAATTTAGCCGTTGATGACAAAATTTTATAATTTTGACGAATTTTGAAAATCGCAAAACGTAAGTGTTTCAGGAGTGGACTTGGAATTGGCAGACTTATAAAGCGGAGTGTAGTTTCTAGATTTTGTTGATATTGACAAAACCTTCTTGGTTTATGAAAATCGTCCTACACCCCCCGGATTTCGGAATCTTGACATTTTCCGAGCATGCACTGATCGAGATAATAGGGCAGATCCTGGAGTTTCTTGAAATATATATTCCGCATTAATTTTGTCGAAAAAAACACACATATGACGATATGAAACCAAGCTATTCATATTTGAGCCTGGCCATGGGAAAATCACAAAAATGTGCCCAAGATTAAGAGGAAAATGTGCTAAAATAAAACTTTTTTGTCGATATATGCAAGAAAAAATCGTTGAGGCATAAGTCATGGCTCATTTGAAAGGTCTTTTTGTGCTTTTTAAGATAAACAAAAAATCAAAATATTGAAAAATCTGTGATAAGACCCCCTTTCCTGTGGCCTGGGTCATTTATATTATCCCATTACGTATCTGGCATTGTTTCATTCCAATGATGTCACAAAATATTGATGTTTAGCCAATTGTTATTTCTAAATCATTCATTTGATTTAATCACTCCTGCCGGATCATGTAGATTTTTTCCAGGTGGGCAGTGTGCTCATAAATTACATTTCAAATGTTCATGATATTGTGGCTGCATAAAACATCAACACATTTAAGACAATGGAAAAAATAAGGATGCCTTGGCCACAGAAAGTCCCACAATCGTCACACAAAGCTCTATTGTAACGCTCGTGGATTTTGTGGCGAAATCATATTGAAAAACTACGGAATTAATTGAATGTAAATATTGTACTTCCTCCTTTTATGTGTTTTTTATAATTGGTTATTATATATAAACAGCTTGGATGCTTTATCCGCAGTTATACATATATATATATGCTTTATGCTTATAAATTTTATTTCACTGTGCACGTATGCTGATTTTTACAATTATAGGAAAATGAATTTCAAGCAGACATTCATGATAATAGGTGTTTTGACATTAATTCAAAAACCTAATGGAGTTACTTCATTGACTGAACTCGATGCGCAATCATGTATTGAAACGGAAGAAGAAATTATTGCGCTACGAGATATCGGCGCTGTAATTACCTCGTTAAAAGCGGTTGCCGGATTCAAACTAAGAGGGGATAAAGGTGGCACTGAATCAGTCAAATATTTGAATATGGCCGTTTCAGCACAGGGTCTCATCAATGACTTGATTCGCATTTACCCGAAGGAGTGTGCTTTTACAAAACTATTCACCGCAATCTTGAAAAACTTAAATGGCTTAAAAATTGATGATATGGTCAAAAATATAAACACATTACAGGCGGCTGTTTCGAAAGTAACAGAATTTAAAGGTAAGATCTAGTAATGTATTCCATACCTGATGAGGTTTCAGGGACATATCAACCGGGAATATATTCCATATCCGGGCAAATATTTTTCGTATGTCCCGCTCCAACGGAGCTCCGGGACATATAAATCGTATGTCCCGCTCAAAAAAAATGTTGAAAAAAGTTTTTAAAGTGTGCGCCTGATCCGGCTACGTATAGCACAGAGTTTATACTGGCGGATTAGACTAGTTCATTTTTTATATGTGTGTGAAAGCTTTCTCTTATTTGCGTTTTTTCGTTTAGTGCGGTTTTGTTATAATTGCCGAGGTCATATAACCGGGATAAAACAATGATTATCGTTGACTGCCCACACACAAAACATACGCCGAGTGAACAGTGTTATTACAAACAACAGGCTTTAGAATACAAAGCGTAGTGTGATAATAAGCTGTACACTACCACTGCTACATGTACATATTACTAATGTACAAGGGGTCCCAAAGAGTGGATAGGGAGGTTGTGTTTGTCACTTTTAAATTTTACATTTCAAAATTGTCATTTTACATGTCATAATTTGTTGGTTTCATTCGTTTAGCCAATCAAAACATTGTAAAACAATAAATTGTCTGTTACGTACAATCAATTTTGTTCAGTTTTGATTAGTTGTCAGAATAAAGTTACGTTCATCTGAATCCATGTATCAAAACAAAAATCCTATTTTCATTTCAAAATACTTCAGTGAGATGAAGGCTCGGAATTGTCACATGCAATAACTTATTGTCGTATTCGTTATTTTATCTTCTCGATAGTAGCATTTAGTCGCACATTTGATGCCAGGTCACCTTGTCGCGTACCTCTTGGGGAACCCCACATTTATGTGTGTACTCATGGAAGTAAATTCCCCGGTGTAGCCGAGAGCCACAAACTTTTCAACAGGTTCGAAATGACCAATTTCTCTCATATATACTCTAAATATTTTATTATTTAGCACCTACAGAGTATTGCTAATAACCATATGTAATTTCAATAAGGAAACTTATCTGGCTACATATAAATTCAATATCAACACTAGCTGTTCTCTCAACACGTCCTGGCTTACCTTGTGGTGACAAACCCTGGATTTTCGCTATTTATAGTTTATCAACACCTGGACGCATGCGCATTTTAAAAAAAATTGAGAACAAATTTGGAAAAAATTTGAATTTTTTTTAAAATGATCACATATTTTGCAAGTAAACACACCAGAGCATATCGGATACATGCTTATTATTTCAAACCTCATCAGGTATGGAATACAACAGTTATGGACGGTCGGTTTGGATACAGGAAATATCCCTTGGGATATACAATACATCTTCCCTTGGTCCCTTCGGTCCCTCGGGAAGATATATTGTATATCCCTCGGGATATTCCCTGTATCCAAAACCTCCCAGTGCATAACCCCAATATAGATACCACTTTGAAAAATGTATCGGATATGTATAGGATGTTCTATAAGAGAGGTTTCGCAAAACGAATTGGGTAAAACGTATCCACATCCGTATCTCGTTACGTTTACGGATACGTTTTTCGATAATTTTAGTTTCGCAGTTCGTTTTTTGAAGTACGTAATTATAAACGCATCTCAATCCGTGTTTAATAGTAGCGAAAACTAGGGTCAAATAAAAGGCTTCATCTGCACTAAGATTTCAAAACACCATTGGGAGTGTCAGCTTTCAGAATCACAACTCCAAAAGTATTTTTGGTGAGTGCAAAAATACATATTAACCCTTTCATCCCTAAGGTGTCATTTATTAATTTCATGACATCAATTTCAAAATGAAGAATATCCTTTAGGCCAGAAAAGATTATTTCTAGGTTTACAATAACCAATTCAGTGTCAAATTATACTTTTGAGAATATTTAAGGGTTTGAAAACAGATAGGCTGAATAGTGGTCATTAAGTGACGTGCAGTGACTGCATTATGCCACAAAATACGTAAACATTTCTAAAATCACTTGCCATACTGCACATGGACCTTTAATTTCATGTTTTTGCAGCTGTATATTTTGGTAATAATTCAAGATCAAATAAGTTTAAAAAACAGCGACTTGGGCAACGCCAAGGCATTTAGAAACCATACGTTTTCACATAAGCCACCCCCTTTCCTCATACATTGGCTTTAGTTGAAAACCCATGCCTCATATAAACTAAGGAGGGGAGCAAAGTAACATATTTGATCATAGAAAGCGACACAAATATATCATTTATGCAATAAAAGTATGTTTTGTATGAGAAATCAACAAAAAATATATTATGTAAAAAAGATAAATTAGCATTGCTTTTCTTGAATTCATTGAACAACAGGGGACCAGCTCATCAGAGAACAACGCGAAGCTAACGCCTATCATACCAGTTGAATATCTCACCATCATAATACCCTATATCCCCTTTTGGGTCTAAACAGAATCAACTGATAAATTAATTCCCTAAACCGGCCATTTGTTTCTTAACCCAATAAACACCACAACCTGATCGGACACGGCCTGCAACTCGACATATATAACATATTACAACCAAACACAACCTAGATCACCAACCATGCAACAGTACAATACAACATAACCCAGTGTCAAAATACACAGAACGCAATAGAGCATAACCAAGCACCAAAGCCAGCATAGCGCAACCTGACTTACAACCACCAAAACACAACCAACTGTCAGATTAACACAATATGTCACAACCCAATAATAAGACAGCAAAGACAAACACAACCAATTGTTGAATTAACTCAACACAATTGTGCACAATCCAACACTAAACAGTAAAAACACAATCAGGCACAACCAATAAAACACAACTAAACTAACAACCATGAAAACACATCGAACTGTGAAACTATCACCACACAATTTGGCACAACCCAATGGTAAACCAACAAAAGCAAACACAGCCCATTGTTCAAGTAACACAACACAATTTTTCAGAACCCAAACCAAACAATGAAAACAAAATCAGGCACAGGCATAAAAACACATTAAAATTGTAATACCGAGATATACAACTAACTTAACCCAATTGGAGACCACGCCAATCACACAACACAATCAGACACAACAAGATACCTCACCCGACTAGCCACAACCAGCTAACCAACCAACATAACATATTCACAAGAGAAATCAACCCATTATAAGATTAACATAACACAATGGGACACAACCCGATACTAAATCACCAGACTAACAACCATCAAAAGAGAACCGAGTCTCAAACGTTCACAACACAATTCGGCAAAACCTATACCTACTTGACACTAACCCATCATTACACAACCAGGCTTAACCAAATACTCAATCGATTTACTCAACCCATCAAAACACAATCAGGCACAACCAATAAACCACAAAGAAACGTTGATACCGATTTATTCAACTAAGTTATTCCAACTGGAGACAATCGCACAAAACAATCGGGGACAACCCGATATCTACTGAATATGTACTTGAATTACAACCCCCCCCCCTTCCCTATCATCACAAGGCTGCTAATGAAGAACACTTCAATGGACCACTACCCAAGAGTTATGAACATCTGGGGCCCCTACCGTGGCTCATATGTAAGAGAGACGATCCGTTACAGGATCTGGATGTCAGGCCTGTCTTTACAAAAATGAAAATAGGAAATGATACGCCAATATCATCATCCTAGGATCAATGAAATATACTCTACCTGTTACATAATCACTGACGGTGGTTCGGGGAAGCTTGGGCACTAAGCTTTAGGGCACTAGTCTCCCTGGACCCCCAAACGAGGCCGCTTACTATTTGACGTAGATCGCATGACTTGATGCGTGTTCAAGTCATACCACGGGAAAAAGCTACCTGACTAGAATTTTTTTCAAAATCATTCAGTTTTTCATCATATCATACTGAGCACTTTTCAGGAATTTTAAGCCAAAAAGCTCCCCTTTGCCACAAGCTTGATACGGACAAGAGTGATGCGGCGCGCCATCTTTAGATCCAATATCACATTCATTGTCGAGGTCAGGACCAAGCTACTATACTCAAACTAAGCACAAGACCCTGCTCTATATGAATTTGGAGCGTGACTTAAGACTCAAAATATATTCAGGTGGCCTAGCTGCTAACCATTGGGTTGATGTCCCTAAGAAATTGACTACGGTAATATTACTATTGACCCCAGAAACGATAGACCTTACATCTGCCTATTAGCAAATGTGACTAAAGCTTTATAAGTAATGATTGCAGGCCCCTCGCTTATAATCACATTTATCGGCAGATAGGGCTATTACTTCATCAAAATTAGCACGACACACATGATAGCATATGTGGGTTACTAAAATTGTACATTTAGGGAAAGATTTATCAAGATTTGAAGGACAAAATAGATACGGAGACAACTACGCACAGAAAGTGTTAGTTTACGTACTTTCGGTATTGCTGTTGGTATTAAAAACGTATTGAATACAGTTTTACTCCATCGATGCGTTACGGGTTTTGATACGGGTAGCTAAAACGTTGTGCGAAACATGTACACTGTAATTATTGCAATACCATTCCATACTGTGTAAAATGAATTGAACATACCATTTGAAAAACTCGATTTATTTCAAACAATAAACAAATTCATTCACCAAAATTTAGTCAAATTATACACAGCACACTGTGCTTGTTCATATAGTGATAACTTTAGAACTAAAGACAATATAATCGAAGGGTAAAATCGGATACGTAAATGACCAACGTACAAAAGCCTCATTTTTCGTGTTTCCCGTATCATTTCGCGTAAAAAATCGAACTGACTACGCATAAATCTGGTAAATACGTTACGGATACGGATCCGTGGAGCTAAAAAACGTTTTGCGAAACCTCTCTATTATCTCATAGTTCACCTAACCATGGACGTAGTTGGTACGTTCATGACCTAACAAAGCATTTCAAAACAACATTCAGTTTTATTTTGTCATTTGAATATAGCCAAAACATAAATCATTTCCATATTTGTGACGTCAAGAAATCACCACGTAAGCTCATGTAACAATGCACGTCACATTTGCGGGAGTTTTCAAATCCGTAGAAAAAGTGATATCTGTGGAATATTCCCCGTATTCCACAGATATCGCTTTTTTCCACGCATTTGCAAAATATCATAAATATGTATACGTGTTATTTTACAGATTTGACCTCAACTATGGGATAAAAATGATGAAATATCTCATTTGTTGTTCAATTCGGTAGCTCCATAACCCCCCTATCACACCAAACTAGTTCTTATCCGTTCTTGCCAGTCCTACGAAAATGCCGTAAAACGGGCTCGATCTGGCTGCGATCGGGATATATGTCTAAAATAATTAGCTACTTCGTTCATAAACAGTCTTCAATACGTCCATCACGTTCGCAGTTCGTTCAGGTCGCACCACGTCTGTGTGCAACGTAGTATAAACCGTCCCTTAGTCTAGAAGGTCATCATGACCTGATTACAGAACGGTATGGTCGCCATCGAATTTTGAATCGATTCAAAATTCTAAATCACATACCCCGTCCGGGAAAGTCCATGAAGTTCGTAAACAGACCGTAGAACGTTGTAGCTACGTTCATTCAGTTCGCACACAGTTTGAAACCGATTCGGCAACGTTTGGATGATCACCAGAAAATGTTGAGCATGCTCTTAGTGCTGGAGGACCTACTCGTTCTAGTAGTTTCATGAAGTTTGTAAACAGATCCCAAACGGTTCTTAGTGGGTTCTTAGTACGTCAAATCCGTTCGTGCACAGTTTAAGGCCGTTTTCGAGAACGTAGTGAGAACTTGTTTGGTGTGATAGTAGGGTTAATGACCACGTCATAATTGAAAAAAATCACAACAGTCATCACTTGTGTCTTATGAGCTAACTACGTAGTTGTTTAAGAAGGTGATATTTTGAATCTATAAAAACGATCAATATTTATTCGAAAATTCTAATTCTAGACAATGCTAAGAGAAATTTATTAAGGTAGATACCAATGCTTTTTGACACTCAACTTTTTGGCAATTACAAGTCCCTGCCTGCATTTAGTAGTCATATATTGTCATGTGCATACTTTTGAAACCATATCCTAATTATTTCACAAACCCTTTGTTGATTCTGCAATAGTTTCCAATTTGTAAACAGCATTTAGCCTTTTTAATTGGGAACTTTTTTGAAATTTCCAAAATGGCTGCCATGTGATTCCAGAATTAACATGAGTGTGACGTGACATCACAGTTGCTCGTTCCTAGGTAGCAACAAGATCACAATTGCTCGTTTCTAGGTAGCAACAAGATTCTTGATTAAAATGGAACAGAATTGCCCTGATTAACACCCTTAAAATCCGATTTTCAAAGAATATATTTGGAGAAACAATAAAAGGTAAGTGGAGTAAATTAGAAGATGGTTTCAAGTTACCACAGAAGTCAATTTGAAACTCAAGAATGCTTTCTTTGACTCATAATCACAAAAAAGTCGAGTGACTTTTTAGATGTCGAAAATCTTAGTGGAAGCCATAGATACGACGTCAGATACTGTACGGCATTTTACTGCATTTTTACATGCCTACTTACTTTTAAAACCGCGATATCTCGACAGCAAAATCATATTTTCTACAATATTTTGTCATTAGTTGAACATATATGTCCAGGAAGTAGTTTGTCTATCGGGATTCAAAAAAATTAATTTGGAACTTTTTAATTGAGAATCACGCAAGCCGTATTATGTGACTTTCTACGCTAAAACCGGGTGTGGACTGTAACATTTTGAAGAAAAATGATTTTGATTTTGAAACGCATATGGACTTGGAGACTGGATTTTATCTATCCCACATCATTTGAGACTGAATGCTCTATCTATGGTGGGGGAAAGGGGGTATTGGACATTGTGTCTTTTCACGTTAGATCATGCTTTTGGGATATATGGGGTTTGTTTTTCTTGACTGATATGCACTTAGAGTTTGCTTTTCCTTGCTAAGTTCCATTACAACTTTTGGTCCTTTCCCTTTGGCACTGGTGCTTATTTTTATATATATATATATATTGATCAATTAAACATTAAATCGTTTGGAAGGTGAATTATTATTTTTTGATTCCTTAAAGGCATATCATATTCTACATTTTTACCAAATAAATATATCATTTCGATTAAAAGTCAATCTGTAAGAAGTATAAATTGAAAGAAATATGAAGTGAGGCCATGTGAAAAATTCACAAAATTACGTTTCATTTTTTGGTTATTGCTAATTCGGATTTTTCTTTTCAAAGTATAAGTCGCGTTATAATTTGAAAAACTCGGGGTGCATCTTTGTACACAAATCTAAACCAGATTATATTTTGAGCACGCTGGATGCTAGGTCTCAAGCCATATACATTTCAAGTGTTTTCAGCAATGTTATGTGATGAATTAAATACGTCTTCTCGCCTTCTCCATTGCCAAACTTTGAGATCGCTAGTTCAAGACAAGGTGTCTCTGCTTTAAATTTGAAGTCAACATATTTCATACCTACTGAGGTTTCAGGTACATAACGAGCGGGAATATATAGTGTATCTAGGGACCGGGATGGATACACGCTGTATCCATCCCGGTCCCGCTCCTGAAAAAAACAAATATAATTTTTTTTAAGAATTGTCAAACTTTTTTTTTGAAAATCTCGCAAACTTTAAGACCAAAAAACCGCCTAGTACCTTAAGTTTGTTTTGGAATTTTGGATCTTTGTAAGGTACATGTATGATGTACCTAGAACCCCAGTAGGTATGAAATACATCTGTTATGTACGGTCGGTTTTGGATACAGGGTTTATCCCGCGGGAAATATGTGTATCTCCCTCGGTCCCTGCGGTCCCTTGGGAGATACACACATTTCCCTTGGGATAAACCCTGTATCCAAAACCTCCCAGTACATAATCCTTATGTAGGTGATGGCATTTGGGCAGTTTGCATGTGTCCTTGAATTGCGTTTCATGGTACCATAATGATCCGATAACTTAAATACATTTGCTTTCGATTTCACTATTTTATGACAATACATGCGTTGTATTTTACTAGATTAGTATTTCAATATCTGTTATATTTATTATGTTGTTGCCTGACTATTTCAAATAACCCTCCTTTATGGTACCATAAAGAAGAACTGACTATCTCTCTCAGTGATTGATCTCATTATCGGTAGATTGGATTTGATTTCCCCCGTTTGTGAAAATTTTCTTCATCTCTTTTCTAAACAAGGTATGACTGAATGAATAAATAATTGGATTAATGCTAGAATTAGCAATTGCCATGTAACCAGTGATCTGGTAGGCCGTCCCTGCATAAGTTTCAACGATATGTAAACGTTTGAGAAGCATATATGCGGCGAATGGTCCCCAACATATGAAAAATCCAAACGAAACAAAAATCAATGTACGTATAACGATGTTTCTGCTTTTAGACATTTGTTTCTCATGGATTGATGATCCAATTTGTGATTTTGATCCTTTGTGAACTGTATACACGATTCTACTGTAGCAAAATATCATAATGCAAATTGGCATTAAAAATTCAACAACAAGGATATATATGCCGAAGATCGAGTGGAATTGTTTACTCGGCCATTTTGTCCACAAAGAACACCTTGTTCCTTCTAGGACAGAGCTGCCAAGTTCATAGCTTTCATGTACGATCGCCACCACCCATAGCATGACTATGACTCCCCAAATTAGTCTCTTAGAGACACGTTTCCTGTAGAACAATGGGTGTACCAGGGATATATATCGCTCTATGGTAATTGCTTCAAGATTGAACGATGAAAGAGCCGTTAACATCCAGAGGAGATACTCCGACAGCCAAAAACTGCAAAAGAAACTTGCAAACGGACCTGGTTCCTTTATCCAGTCCATACCATCGAATGCTTTGTTAAATATCATAAATAACGAACTCAACAAGTCAATTATGCTTTGATGTATAATTAACATGTTATTTAGTTTTCTTCGAAATTGTCCAGACTTGAGAAAAACAAATATAACCAAAAGATTTCCGACAAATCCTACGCCCGCAATAAGTCCATTGATTATTTTTTCTTCAAGTGTTGCAAATGCGTTTACTGTAAAGTTTGTCATTGTATCTATTATTGCGTATATTTATACTTATCGTTCATTCTTCATGTATTCGTGTGACAAAAATGTGCCACCACAAAATAACGCATTCCAGAACTTTATACGTTGAGAAGTCGAATTTTGCGACATCACATTGTCGTTGCCTGGTCCCTTAAGAGCTTGTTCATGTTGTATTGAAATCGAACAGATGAACTAACCGTTGTATCAAACATAAATGCAATTATATGATCTCGTAATCGTACGTCATGTGACTGTCACATCGCGGAAATTACAGGCTTTTAGGCAAATTAATGCTATTAGTATTATTTATTTATTTCATCATGTGTTACAAGTACTTCAACACACCCTCATCTGGGTACCTGCTATTGCTATTGATCCCTATGTTCCATCTCAAAATGTAATATGCACAACTTGCAACCACGCCCATAAACAGAAATTTGCGTGGGGATCTCAGGACTTTTTGGGAAAATTATTCCCATTTTTACAAGATAGTTTACATACTACATGCAATTACTAATCGCTATATAAATAAACCGTTTCTCTTCCTTTCTACCACCATACTCACCTATGATTTTAATCGGGTACGAGCAGCACACGTAACGGAAATAGAAGAATCTGATCATGCCGTCATTCTCTAAGACAATGAAAATGTTTTATTGCTATTTATCGTTAAGTACCTTAATGGGCTATATATATCCTCTGTTGCGAAGTGAAAATTTTTCATCTGTCCTAAAGCACTCTGTGTGATTGTATTTTGAATTAAGCTATGAAATCTTAATTAGAAAATAAATTGTGAGTTTTCCTTAGTCCGATCCCGTGATTCCCATAGCGGAAAAATCTTACGATCCTATCCCATGATAATATAGGAGTTTAAACTTGCAATGTTTTTCACAACCTAAACGTGAACGGAAAATATTTATGTGATGCATTTGTGTGGGTGATCGGTCATATCTTGTACGTATAGATTGGCGTTTCGATTTTATAATGCAAGCTTAAACTCCCAAATAACTAGCACGCTGGTCCTGGCAGAGGTTACTAAACAATAAAATGCTGCAAAGTGATATATGGGAATAAGGGAATTTCTATATATCTGAATAAAGCTGGTATTATAGAAGTCACCCCTTGTTTTCCTTGTTTTGGTTGGGCCAGGCTACCATAGACTTCGATGTCTTAAACTTGCATTAGCCACTTATTTCATGATTTATCAAAAAGCGTTTGTTAAATCTGTCTACAACTCGAATGGCATACTATGGGATGCCCCTGTAAACGTATATGTAGTAATTAATCATGAAAATTGTGGTTGTCGAATTAAGAAACCAAGTTTTAAAGCTTAGCATTGCATCAATGGATATATGGCCCAAATTATCAATTGCAATTATCTTGGAAATGTTTTAAAAGTCGTGAAAGTTGTTACCGGAGATTACACCAAAGCCTGCTTGAATCTTTTTGTTTTTCAATTACAAAAAATCTGAAACTTATGACTTTGATGCTTTTAATAAATGATCATTTCCTGCTCTTTTTTGTTTATATTGACACGGAAAGTCATAACTTTTCAATAATTTTTTTACCTAATCATGTGATGGAGATTATGTTTCACACCAAGTTTGGACAAGGGATAATCAATACCCGGTGAACATTAATCATACATTTCTTCTTTAGACAAGTCCAGAGAGAGTGATATTATGAAGTCGATAAAAAGTCGCAAAACTTATATTAGCTATGATGAAATGGTAGGCATATTGAAGGATTTGGCAAAGGAGTATCCTTCCCAGATGTCCATGTATTCTATTGGCGAATCAGGAGAGGGTAAACAAATCTGGGTAATGGCTGTTAGCGCCAATAAACCAGATGAGCATGTGTTGTTGAGGCCAGAGATGAAGTATGTTGGAGGAATACATGGTAATGAGGTAAGAATTTTTTTTTGATAAAATGTATTTATTTTGTATTTTCATTATTTACTACAATATTTATTATTGTACATTATTGTTCTATAAATATGGAATAAATTGAGTTGAATTGTAGCTAGTTAATTGAATTAAATGAATTCTATACGAGGGAGGTAATTTTAGCGATCCACTGATGTATGGACTCTTTGCTGTTTGGAGTTATTAATCATCCCTGTAATCTACAGGGGGGCAAAAAACAATACCAACGTTTAAAGGTGAATGTCATGCCATGTTTATATCACTTTAAAGATACAGTAAGTCATTTCCAAACAATATGACACTATCCGATTGGAAACGGTTGCTTTTTGTGGAGTTAAAGGCTAAAATTGACACCAGGGGTGCCATGAGCGACTAAAATTATTCACTGCGAATTTCCAAATTATGGAAATGGAGGGTAATTTGAACTTTGGCACCTTCATAAAGGTACATTTATACAAGTTTAGTGCAAAATTCACCAATGATACTTATATATTTTAAATCAACTATGAACTATGGATTACTCCATTTATAATGATTCAGTCAAACATATTCAGTGCAGCTTTGACTGCAATATGAAGGGAATCAGGGAATTTAAATTTTTGATTTTAGTCGCTCATGACAACCCTGGTGTAAATGTTAGCCTCTAACTGCACATTGAAGAAAACGAAAGTTGTTCAGTCGGAGGGTGCCATGTTGTACGAACGTGATTTATCTTCAATATGCCATATAATACATGGCATGGTTTAAGATATATCATATGAATCATTCATCTTTAAACTTAGGTACTATTTTTTTGGTCCACCCTGTATTTATATACGCATAACCACGATGGTAATTTATTAGCATTAAAAAAGCACTATAAACTGTACGATATCTTTGTGAAAATGATTTTAGCCGATTGGTGGACAGCTCTTGATCCGTTTTCTGGCACATCTAGGGCAGAACTTCGGCAAGGATGACACAATTACAAAACTTATGAATACGTCACGATTGCATATACTTCCAATGTTAAACCCGGACGGTTATACCAAGGGCTATACGGAAAACACAGATACAAGCGATACTGACAACATTATAAACGCATGTCTCGGCAACGGAGAAGGAAGGTAGAAGGAATTTTTAACATTTCCATAGTTTCATCTGACAATCTTGTATTTTTGAAACAAGATATTGATTTCTACTGGTGTTGAAAATGAGGAGGTTTATCTCATCTTGCGTATAATCATACTCATTAACTATGCTCATTTGCTCTCTTCTCTATCCTCACTTCTTTTGAATATGTGGTATTACTCCACCAAAAGAAGAGCAAAGCAAAATAATGCTGAAATAAGACAATCCCTATTAAAAGTACTTTTGCAAAGTCTTAAATCAAATTAAATTGTCACTCACCATATAACATTTCTATTCCTTTTACTTTTAACATATTACGCACATCATGGAAAACACTGACTTTTTCAGAGTAGCTACATTAAGGTTCTTTGTTTTTTCCCTTTGTTCAGAGAAATATATTGTTTTGATGGAATTGTAATAAGAAGATAAAATGTATTAACTAAATACAATATTTTAGAAACACTACTGAGCCAAACGAAGTGGATCTGAATAGAAATTTTGGACCCGAGTATTTTGAAAAGAAGTACAGACCAAAGCCTGCAAAAGAAACACAAGCAGTGAAGAAATGGCTCGAGGATTATCCGTTTCTTATGTCTCTATCCTTCCACGGAGGAGCCATGGTGGCAAGCTACCCTTATGACAACAGTACGATAAATGTTCTTGTTAATTTTGTGTTTCATCGAGTTCGTAACATAATCATTTATCGCATTCACTAAGCCCTAGGATGAAGAAAATGTTTTGTCAAATATGATTTTTTCATAACGATTAATAAACGTATATTATCATTGCATTGATTAAAATAATTCGTTTATAGAACGCACGCGTAAATCGGAATCTAATGACGTCTTTAAGTACAGCAAATCCCCGGATGATGATATCTTTCGACAGATGGCGCTAACCTACTCTTACAGCCACGGACGAATGTACGCTGGGGAAGTACTCTCTAAAGCATTCTGTTACATGGGTAATTTCATCGATGGAATAACGAATGGTGCAAAGTGGTTCTATGTGAAAGGTACGTTGATATCAGCTCAGGTTCGATGCGTATGGTTCATCTATACCCTAAAACGAGATACATCTACCATAATATACATTTATATTCACCACCAGTATAATAGAATGAAACAAAAGATAAATCATATCTGTTGGTGCTAAGGTTCACTGGCGTGAACTTTTATTTAAAGCTTCAAAATTAATTTTACATAAAATAGATGGCATGACGGCCACAGTGAACTTTTATTTAAAGCTTCAAAATTTTATTTTACATAAAATAGATGGCATGGGTATAATTCCATCTCTGCTATATTATATAGCCCAACCATTCAGAATTCCACTGACCATAAAACCAATGATTGCCAAACAAAGCACCAAAGCCCTTTGTGGACGCTGAGTCAGAAAATAGCGAGAGACGATCAGAACTGATCCAATTGTTATCTAAGAATATTGCACTTCCATTGAAATCTTCCAGGAAGCATAACCACATCTCAAGATCTAATTTAACACTGGCTGTTATCTTTACCCTGTGATAAGGTTTTGTTTTGCCTACTGTGCTGTTAATAAGCCTCCTGAGAAAACATCTACCACTTGGTATCACCTTGCAACAAAAATTCAACAGACCTATGACAGATTGGACCTGAACTAGCTTAGCTTTCTTTCCCATTTTCCTCATTTCTAATAATTCATTGATCTTCTGAATACACCTATCAACTTTATCAATCGGGATACGAAGGCAAAAATCTTTTGAATCTATCTCAATTCCCACAAATGATAGAGTTGTTTCTGGATAATATGTTTTTTCCTTGGAAATGGGAACTCCTATCTGTTTACAAGTCTGAATGAAACCCTCAAGATCTTGCTTGCATTGGTCTGATGAAGATGCAACAAAAAGAAAATCATCCAAGATATGGATGACCCCATGAACTTGCACTTTTGCAAGGGCAATCCACTGCAATGCTGAACTGAAGATTTCAAACAGCCTGCAACTAATGCTCAATCCCATTGGTAGATTTCTATCATAATAGTACTTCCCTCGAAATTTCATGAATAAATACTTGTAACAAGCTGGTGAAACTGGTAAACATCTAAATGCATTTTCTATGTCTGTTTTACTCAGATAGCAACCCCTGCCATGTATCCTTACTAAGTTGACTGCATCATCTATCGTTGCATATTGCACTGAACAATATTCATCATCTATCATATCATTAACTGATTGACCATATGGGAATGACAAATGATGAATGAGTCTGAACTTATTTGGATCCTTTTTAGGAACTAACCCAAGTGGACTTACAAAAATACTACCTATCATTCTTTCACTTATATCATGAGGACCAGAAATTCTATTTTCCTTGATTTCTTTATTTAACTTTTCCCAGACCAAATGCTCATTGTCATTGGCTGATTTGAGATTTGAACTATTTTGTGTATTTGTGCCGATTTTGATGTTTGATTCCTTACACATAATGTCAAATCCTTTAGTGAAACCATGAAAAAGAAAATATCTGGATCTTTCATCATAGCCCTCAAGATATTGAAACAAAACACTTGGCTTAATTGGTGTTGATAAGACAGATGTAGTTTCCAAGCTCAATAAATCATCCTCAATTTGCTCATGATTAAATTTGCTCTTTTGTTTTACTTCGAAAAGAACCAGAACCACTATGAGCCTGAGGCTTTGACTTTGGACAATTTATCGCCTTATGATTACCTTCACAGGTTGAACATTTATGGGGTAAGAATTTACAAGGATGACAAGCATGCATTAGACCCCTCATTCCAATTCCAACAAAAACCATACTTCTTCTCTTTCTTTGATTGCCCTCTCTGACCCTTCTGCTGATGCCTAAAATTTTGCTTTTGAGAAGCTACATTTTTATCTTTTTTCTGAGCTGACATTACAATGAACAATTCATTATGTAGATTACCCCAAGGCATATCAGGCCTTTTTTCCTTCAACATCCTGAATTCCTCATCGTACTTATACCAGTTGCCCTCCATCCGCATGAGCCTGACAATTGTATCATTGTATTTCAATAGGTCACATGCGATGGAGGCATTTTGGGATGTAAGTATTGTTGAATATATTCTGAATGCCTGTTGCCATTCCCCAAATGACAACACTTTCTTTGAGGCAGGAGGAGCAAAATAAAGCTGAGGTTCCCCCTCATCATTGTGTTTTATAGAGAGCTGATGTTTCTCATGCATCTCATTTTTTAAAAGGGAAGAAAATTCTACGAATTCCCCATTTAGTATTTTTTGTCTCAATTTGAGACTCACCCTTGCATCCAAAGGTAACTCTATTTCTACATATGATTGCTTTTGCTCCCCTTGCCCCTGAGTTATCTTACCAACAGATTCCTCAGCAACAGTTTTTTCATTTTTGTCGAGTACTTCAGATACACTTTCTCTTGTTTCTGCGAACTCTGCAATTGCCTCATGAATGATGCTCTTGAGTTCTGATTTTGTGACATATTCTGGATGGGTGTCCTTGGCATTTTTGTCCGACGCTAGAGTTTCTGTACCATTGCCCATCGCATTATTCCCCGAGGCTGTACTAGAGCTGCTCCCCTGTCTGGGGCGTTTAGGGGCAGGCTCATCGCCACTCTGCGTCCCCGCACTGGAAAGACGTCTGGCTGCTGATCTGCCACGTCTAGGCTTCCGTCCTTTGCCACGTCCACTCATCTCCTTAAACAAATAAAATTGTGGCAGTAATATTTTCTTATATATACATTCCATCAACACCTCTGGAAAAGTGCAGTTAATGGTAAAATAAATATATGCATTAGATATAGCAAAATGTATGTTAGGATTGGTCATAGCACTTGCAGTACACAAGTAAATCGACGCAAAGGGCAGAACATTTATGGACAAATACGTAGTATTTATGGCCCATCCCTTCCACAAGGGCACTGTTCCCAAGGCAATAAAACCATTCCGGTAGGGCAATATGTAGACAAAATGTCTATATGATAAATAATCAATATAGGCCTTCAAGCCCTGTTGCACAATGTGCATGCCAATAAGTTGCTCCCATTGGTCTAAAGAAATTATACAGCAAGGCATGGTATGATCGATAGCAATAACATGTCAAAATATTACATAACTTGTTAGTCCAAATTATTTTATCAACAAAGTAACAGTAATCTACATATTTAGCAAGTAAATAACTGACTTAATAAAAAAGTGCTGAGACCCAAAACTGACTTACATTATTGCAATTTATTTTTCAGGAACAATATAGCACCTCTTATACTCTTGTATAATTTCCTATTTCCACTGTTACTAAGGTGCACCAAATCATCACAATAATAGTCCATATTTGGAGTCTCAGCCTTTCTAAATCCATCATGTTGCCAGAATAAAATATTATCTTCAACTTGGCAGATGTGATATAAATAAGTGTTTGCAATTGAGACATTTTTATTGTATGACTTAACATCAAGTTTGCTGGTTGATCTTAGTCTAAAACGGCTAATGAGTTGACAGATAACTACTTGTCTAACTCCCAAAGATAAAAGTTTTGTCGCAAATTCTGAAATTTCAAATCCGACTTTTTCAGGCCTAGAACCATTGGAAATGTCATTTCCTCCACATTGTAATATAACTATTTCTGGCAACCATTGCCTTATGTGATGAAGTCTTTTACTTATCTTTAATATTGTTGAACCTCCATGAACAAATTTAGTGTCTATTGAAGAAATGTCAAAACTACTGTTGATTTTATAATCAGCTTCAGATTCAATATATGCTTCTAATCGAGGTACAAAAGAATGTCCCAAAAGCAAAACCTTCATACTGACATCATAAGTCAATAATTGAATAAATCACTAACCGTGTTATATTTTCCTGGAGTCCTAAAATTCTGCTTACTTGTATCCTAAGGTCTCCGTTAAATTTTGAATTTTAAATTTTGAATTTTTTATTTGAAAAATTGTCTAACAGAACTTGTGTCTTTAATGTACTCTTGTGTCTTTAATGTACTGGTCCAAAGTGAGGTGCCAGGGAAAGTTCCTAGCTATAGCTTCCAACCCCAATTGTCCAAGGAATCCTATTGGTTCACATAAAAACTGTTATGATACTTGCAGACAAGAACCATAACATACCTATATAGGTAGACATAGATAAGCATGTGTAACACTCTCATCTGACCTTTCAAAAATCGTTATCACAATCCCAAAATCAAAAATACGACAAATATTTCACACTGGAGACATTAAACACAATGAATAACAACTAAAGAGATATTTCCAATACTAATGATAATATAATATGTAAAAGATCCTTATTAGTGTACAAGAGGAAAGCAAGTAAAATTGTTAAGACATAAGCATGGCTTTTAAAGATAAAGAAAAATCTAAATATTGAGAAAATCATAGTGATAAGACCCTTTTCCCGTGTCCTGGCTCATAGAGTATTACAAACGTCAACTACGGAGCTCTTGCAACCGCCATATAAACTGAATGTTGTAAATATGATATATAAATTATTTCAAAGGAGGAATGCAAGATTACAACTACGTTAATTATGGAATTCTTGCAATCACAATTGAGATGGAATGTTGTAAATTCCCACCATATATCACGATGGAAGACTTTTGGCACGAAAATCTTCCATCTTTTCTCAACTCATGGAAGTTCGTACACAGAGGTAGATCTTTGATAGTTTAAATAATTTCTGTTAAAGTATATTGTGATATCAATTAATGTATTGAAAACATGATAAAGTACCCAGCTACAAATATAAACTGGTTTAACATTGTAAGGTGTGGGTTTTATTACAATTCATATAGATAAGCGAAAATACCCATTTACATTGCAGGAATTAAGGGTATTATATCAGACTCTCAGGGAAACCCAGTGCCAAATGCTAAAGTATACATAGATAAGAGAAAGCATCCAGTCACAAGCACATCAAAGGGTGAATACTGGAGAGTTCTCCTGCCAGGGACATATACCATTAGGGTAAGGGCATTTCTCATTGGGCATATGTTTTTGGACGACGTATCAAAACTGCTGTTTTTTAAGAAATAAACTAACTTCGGGAGCTCGCTCTACATTCTATAGATCCACTGATTGCCTTCGATTGTCAAACATATAGAGTGGAGATGTACTGCAAATTAGGTCATTTCTTTGATATTGAATATTGATATTGAACAAATATTTCACTCTATTGAGGTGAATACCTGTACATCTTTCACAAGTGATATTCCACGAAGCCCGAAGGGCAAGTGGAATATCACCTTGTGAAAGTGCTACAGGTATTCACCGAAAATAGAGTGAAATATTTGTTTTATTATATCACTGTCTAGCTAAACATCCCTGATATTATTAAGTCATAGGTTAACATTGAAATATATATATTTTTACGAATCTACTTGGTTCGTCTGCCATTTTGACTTACACTGAACTAAATTATTTACACTGAACGAAAACAAATTCTTTGAAAATTCCCGGGAGGGTGGGATATCGCTAGTTATCCTACACTTAGTGTATTAAATGTATAATAACATGAAAAAATAAATTTGATATTTATTGGCAAAATGAATATCCGGAGGATATCGTAACGATATACTCCGGGCGGAGGATATCATGACGATATACTCCGGAAAACCCAATATGCGGAGGATATTGTGACGATATACTCCGCTTGTTGATTTCCCGCCAAATTGACTCTATTTGGCATGGAATTAATTTTACAATGATATTATACATTCACTACACTCCTTGTAAGTGTAGGATAATAAGAACATCCTATGATTTTTTTCAGAATATCATTTTAATCTTCTCGGTGATATTGATATATGCACTCGTTCGCTTCGCTCTCTCGTGCAGATATCAATATCACCTCGTAGATAAAAATGATATTCCTCAAAATCATAGGATATCCTATAAATATCTCACGGTTGTCTTATCTGATTAGCATTGCCATTGAATATCGCCAGATATCCCACAACATGTGACCCGGTTTTGACCAATCATACTGTCGCTAGCTAGATAGTGATATAATAACGAGCATTATTATATCGCTATCTAGCTAGCGACAGTATGATAAGTCAAAACCGGGTCACATGTCGTGGGATATCTGGCGATATTCAATGACAATGCTAATCAGATAAGACAACCGTGAGATATCTAGCGATATCCCACGCTCCCGGGAATTTTCAAAGAATTTGTTTTCGTTCAGTGTAAATAATTTAGTTCAGTGTAAGTCAAAATGGCAGACGAACCGAGTAGATTCGTATGTATTTCAATGTTAACCTATGACTTAATAATATTAGGGATGTTTAGCTAGACAGTGATATAATAAAACAAATATTTCACTCTTTTTTCGGTGAATACCTGTAGCACTTTCACAAGGTGATATTCCACTTGCCCTTCGGGCTTCGTGGAATATCACTTATGAAAGATGTACAGGTATTCACCTCAATAGAGTGAAATATTTGTTCAGTATCGACCGGATGGATGGCGATATTGGATATCAACATCTTAACTTAACTTCTTAACTTATTTTCTTCAGGCCATTTAAAATGACACAATTTTGATTTGATTCTCTACAGTGATATAATTTGTTTCCAGGTTGAGGCAGAGGGTTACAGAAAATTCAAGAAGGAAATAATCGTACATGACCCCGATCTGTTTGGAGCCTCCATGGTTAATATAATCCTTTAAATGGACGTCAATACCACTTTAATAAGCAGAAATGTACTATTATGTAATGATAAAAAATATATGAATATAAAATATTTTTTCATACATTCATGTAGTTGGTACAAAGTTTGTTATTTTTGTTAAAATGATAACCTGATGCAAGGAGATAAGTATTACTATGTCGACGCTACTTTTTCAACTGGATCTATATTTGGAGAACTTCTTGACTTATTTTCTTGTCGCTCTAGGCATTCAAGATATTAACCTTATCACTTATGTGAGATGTCTGCACCTCAACGTTACAAAACACACATATTTATCGGGTGTCCCAAAAAAGTGAATCGCTTTTTGACAAGTATTTTCTCAGCAACTGATGATTCAAATTTGTTGAAAATTACTAGTTGTACAGATTTGAAAGAGATCGATTACGCATTATGTGAGAAATGACAAAAAATCCAATATCACTGCAAAAGCCACTTATTTCAGTCTGAGAGAAACTGTTTTTCCAAGCAGAAACGCTTTATTGTGTATTTTCCATCGCTTTATCTCCTCCAATAACATAATTATCCCATCCTTTAATTATGCATGTTGGATGTAGTGCATTTCTGTCCATAATAATTTATAGTAACATGACACTAAATCTTAATTCCTTTACAATTGATCTTGCTCCCAAACCTTTCACTTTGAAACAGTTTTCAATAGTAACCTTACTGCATATCATTACTCACACAATATGCGACTGATCTCTTTCATATTTGTATCACTAGTTCATGATACGCCAAGGCTTTGGATATTCTCAATAAATTTATTAAATTAATTGCTGAGAAAATACTTCGCAAAAAGTGATGCACTTTTTGAGACACTCAATATAATGGCCATTTTCATGTGTGTTATTTTACCATTTTTGCCATAACTGAAAAACTAGTAGAAGGATTTTGTAAAACATGTCAGTCATGGCTGTTCGATGGGATTTGCTACGCTTCAGCGTTACTGTCATCTAGTTCTTTTTAATGTATTACTAGGCGGTTTGTAATGTATGGTTTACTACATGTATGATGTGTACACGTATATTACATTTCGTCTATCTCTAGATTGTAATATCCTGATACATAGATCATATCAGTAAATAATCAGTAAATAATCGTATCTACCAATATATATCTGATTTTATAATGATGACATAAGACTTATGTAAACACGGGGAACTCACATGGCCAGAACCCACGACCTCCCTGCAACGATAAATTTGACTCATAACACATTTCGGTTTTAAGAAGTTCAGACTATTTTAAGGAGCGAGCAATAATGATAGTGAAGTATGCTCTAGGATTATGTATCCTAGGAACATGTCTCTTGAATATCGATGCCTGGCTTTTCGATGGTACGCATGGTCTGTTTAGTCGTATCGCTTTTAATGAAGATTATTCGTTTAATGTTTCAATTTTAGAATATTTCTCGTTTATATCATTACTTGTCTTGTACAAATAAGTATGTTTGTACAATATAGTGTCTATTTCTTTTTAAATACATATGGTCACCATTTTTATTATTTAGGAGAACCGAATATTTTTCTTCATATCTGCACTTTTAATCTTGAATAATTTGAATATACCATATTGTTGATCTTTTAGGAGATATTTTATTTGACATTGATAGGAATATAATTAAATAAATTGGTTTTATAAAACGAAATCAATTGTTCATGTTGCTTTCAATTTTGTCATTCCATAGATCTGATTCTGCCAATGAGATATTATGTTCTTGTGATGTTAAATTAGAGTAAACTTTGCATATAAGCCTAACAGTATGTAAAAAATGCATGTAAATCTCTCACCCATATTCTACTTAATCTTTTGTGGCAACGTCAATATCTAAAAAAGAATTCTTCAAAACAAGAGAAGACGCTTCAGACATAAATCATCTACAAACTGTCCGAGTGGAATCCATGTTTGTTCATTTTGATTTATACCGATCATATTCAAAATGAAGACGTTTTATCAACGTGTCAGAAACAGTAAAAGAAAGGCAAGAGGATATTGATTTAACGTGTATTGCGTTAGCATGACGATGCCACGTGTTATATGTTTCTATGATTTAGTAAATTCTGGGGACAGTAAATGTACATCAGCCGGAGGGAACTGTAAAACGAGCGGATGCTCTGGATCATGGAAAACTGGACTATGCTCTGGCGCCGCAAATAGAAGATGTTGTGTAGAAAACAGTGGTAAAGTATAATTGGATATAACACAATAAGCATTGTTCTACATATCCCACATTTCTGGGTCAGATGTTCTATATAGGCCTGCAGTGGCGGATCCAGGAACCAAGGATAAATTTGAGATCAGAGAAAAAGTTTCTGTGCTTGCGCGTAAAAAAAATTTGAGGCCCATTTTCTTCAAAATTTGGCCTAAAATTAAAAAATAAGGCCTTAGAAGGCCCAATAATGACCAAAAGGCCCACTTTTTGGGCCTTAAGGCCTTCTTTGGCCTAAAATGTTTTTGGGCCCAACTTTTTTTTTCTGGGCCAACCTTAGGGGGGGGGGGGGCGGGCCCCATGCCCCCCCCCCGGATCCGCCATAGGGCCTAACCCCCCTATCACACCAAACTAGTTTTTACCCGTTCTTGCCAGTCCTACGAAAACGATACGTCAGCGTAACTAGGTGAGTACCAGTGCTTTTGGATGGTAACATTATAATCTGAAATATATATATATCCTCTTCTCTATATTGTTTTAGAAATTACATCAAACACTTCTTCTTTTGTTCTTGGTTTCATATGCTCGGAATGAAATGAAACATCTATCCGAACCTCATTGGAACAAAACGACATAAGCACAATGCATGTGTTTAGGTCTCTGTGAACGAAAGATTACCTTAGCATGTTGTTCTTGTCTCCTTGTTGGTAAGATGTTTCTTTCGTTTGTAATTTGTAACTTATCTTGATTATCTAACTTATCTAAAGTGTGCACACCTAAAATTATATCTAAAACTAATCTTCAACTGCCTATGTCTTTACATGTGGACAACCTGGGCTCAACTGACCAGTTTGGCCTCTATAGCATAATTAGCCCTTTCAAAACTCAAGTAAACTTTAAAATAACTTGGTATTGAGGCAATTTAGCCCTTGTAGTAAATTTCTCTTCTTATTTATATTACATCTCCCCCCTTCTTAAGTTTGTCGTTACTCAGACAAGCTGTATAAATTATAAATCTTCTGCTATTTACAGTGATAAAATATTTTGGATGGCTTTTCCAAAATAAAATATAATTCTTCTATAAAAATCTCAAATTCAATTCTACTAAGTGTCACTATCACTTTATGTCACTTCTTGGACTATCCATTAGGAAATAATTGCCTCTCATCAAGGTCTCGTTTTAGGGGTCTCTTGACTAACTTAAGTGTAGCAGCAACATCTTGTAAAGTCAAGTCTGTAGGATATGTCTTGCTGTCTCCATGAACACATGTCATTCTTATTTGATCATTATGTATGATTGCATCTTGGTCAATGAGATCCCTGCGTATAATAGTTTTACAGCTTCCCGTGTCACAAATCATTTCAATCTCTTCATCATTAAGCACTGCCAAAACTGTTCCGTTGCTTCTTCGTGAGTATTTTGTAGGTATATCATCAGTTGCTCTGCATAAGAAACTGCGTTTATTTCCTACATAGCATTTAGCTGTGACGTGACCATATTGATTGCATTTTTCACACTTAAGGGACGTGTCTACCATACAATTTTCCGTGGGATGAGCCTTGTCACAATTGTCACATTTAACAGAACTTTTATTATCAGCTCTGTTCTCTGATTTACAACAATCAGATTTGTGCCCAGTTTTATGGCATTTAAAACAAAGTGTTTCATTAGGGCAAGTCTTCGCTTGGTGCCCTGGCTCATTACAGTTAAAGCAATTGGTGTGAGCGCCATCTGTCTTGTTCTTCCTCTTGAAGGTTGGACTCTTGTTCCATACTGGAGGGTCATTTTTCCTGGCTTCTAGAAAGTTGTCAGCTAGTTTCACCACATCATCTGTTGTTTTTGCATCATTTTCTTTCACCCAAGTCTGGACATCAAGTGAAAGAGTGTTAACTAGTTGTTCCTTCAAAATTCTGTCTTTAATTTTCTCGACTGTATCAGCATGTTTCATCCACTTCTTAAAGGTGTCTTCTAATCTGATTGTAAAAGCTTTAACTCCTTCACCAGTGTTTCTCTTTAAACTTCTAAATCTTTTTCTGTAGGTTTCGTCATTGATGGAGTATCTGTGAAGAATGGCTTCTTTTACAACATCATAATCTCTGGCATCCTCAATGGCAACACTTGCATATGCAGACTGTGCTTTACCAGTGAGATTAGGTCCTAATTTTAGAGTCCAGTATTCTCTTTTCCAGCCACACATCTCTGCAGTTCTTTCAAATATTGTAAGATAGTTCTCAATGTCTTCACCATCCTTCATCTTCTGGATTTGTGGATCCTTCGGCTTATTTCTGAACTCCAATTCTTGTTGTCTTAATTCAGCTCTCAATCGTCGTTCTTCTTCAAGTTCATCTCTGTGGATCCTTTCTTGTCTCAATCTCTCTTGTCTTTCTGCGTCTAACATGTTGTGCTGCTCCTTAAGTTGAAGTTCCATCATCATATGTTGATGTTGACGTTCAGCTTCACTATTCTTCATCATAGCAGCCATCATTGTCATCATTTGTTTCATTGGGTCCATGGTATCTCCTTGAGCCCCTTCTTCATCAGCTTCATAAAATTCTTGTTTTTCTGTTGACATTGTGTTTGGTTTCTTCTTCTTCTTGGCTTGTTTTTGTCTATCTTCGAATGAATCGTATGTTTTGTTTCTAGTATCGGGCATTCCTTATACCCTTACATAAATAAACTTGCTCTATTCACACAGAATTGAGAAATAAAATCAATCATATGTCTCAATCAAATATGTTCTCAAAATCCAATTGAATAAATTGTACATGTACTTTAGATATGTACAGTTTGTTTATTTACATTTGCATTATGCAATTTGTTTTTATTTGAGTCTAGCCAAATGTATTATGTAATTCTAATTGATTAAATTCAAAGGCTAAACTTTTCTCTGCATGAATTCAAACTCACTCAATTGATGTGAATAGAGTCATTATGACCTTCTAATAAAGTCAATGTAAATTAAAAATGTATCACTCACTTAAAAATTCTATTTAAGTGGTCAATAAGCCTGCCTGCAAAAATCAGTAAGAAATCTCAACACTAAACTCATTTCACACCTTTTCACCACATTTCATGAAATTCAATGTAATGACTGAGATCTCAATACCTAATCTTATACAAGGTAATTTTAATGCTGTTTGAAATTCAACAGTGCCGTTGAAATCTGAACACTCAAGCTGGCTAATTTTACACTAAACTTGGCTACTTATGCACTAAACTTGGCTACTTGGATTAGCAACTCTGTACTATAGGACCTGTAATAACTATCAATATTGCAATCTAACTTGTATGAACATCTAACCTCTAAAATCAATCTCAATTGAGACTACACATTGCAGTTTTCTGGAATGTACTTCAAAATTGCCTCTATAAATGAACTTTTACCATAGAGACCTCTATAATGCTTAACTTCAATAACTTCTAAATTATGCACCTCTATATGCACATCTAATTGCACCTCTAAATGCACATCTAAATGCACGTCTAAATGCACCTCTAAAATAACATTTCTAGAAAATCAACTTCTACCTCAATGAGCATCTATAAACTGACATCTAAGAAATTGTCCTTCTGGGACCATCTATAAATTGCAAATTTTAGTAACTGCTCTTCTATTAAAATAACGTCTACAAATTGCACCTCTAGAATATGCAAAACTACCTAAACTTCTAAACATCTAAACTTCTATAAATTGAGTTGAGCCCTAACATAGAATTGAAATTCAAGTTATCAAAATCCTAACTGTCCTTTTGAAAATTGGAGAAAATAAGTGTTCTCACCAAACTGCAAAATTCTTCTTTCTTCTTCGAAATTCTTCTTTCTTTCGGAAATTCTTCTTTCTTCTTCGAGACGTTGTTCTTTGTTTCGCTGCCACCATGTGAACGAAAGATTACCTTAGCATGTTGTTCTTGTCTCCTTGTTGGTAAGATGTTTCTTTCGTTTGTAATTTGTAACTTATCTTGATTATCTAACTTATCTAAAGTGTGCACACCTAAAATTATATCTAAAACTAATCTTCAACTGCCTATGTCTTTACATGTGGACAACCTGGGCTCAACTGACCAGTTTGGCCTCTATAGCATAATTAGCCCTTTCAAAACTCAAGTAAACTTTAAAATAACTTGGTATTGAGGCAATTTAGCCCTTGTAGTAAATTTCTCTTCTTATTTATATTACAGTCTCCCAATATTATAATTGTTCAAAGGAAAGTTTGATTGGTTTTAAAAAAAGTATCTTGTTAATGAAATAAAATGTTTATCTTATTTTGGAGGGTTTTGTTTTATGTTTTTGCATACTTTTTGCTAAATCAACCAAATTTTCCTTTGCATAACTATATTATTGAGAGGCCTGAGGAAAATGTTGCATACTATTTTGTTCCAACAAGGTTCGGAAATACATTTTATATCATTCTCAAGAATTCGTAGAAAGGAACAAAAAACAGTTGCACTAAAACAACAATTTTTTTAACAAAGACAGTTACATAAAATATATAAAATACATATAAATAATTTTTGCATTAAATTGTTGCCAATCAGTCAACCTCACATAAAGTACCATGTTTTTTACAGAATGTTCTCAAATTGGTTTAAGACAAAAACATTCAGTTCACCATATCGATACCTATCCTTCAGCGATACAAAAAGTTTAAACTAATATCTTGATCACTTCTTGTGTTTATTGAATTATATGTTCAGAAATAAATATGAGATCGAAACTCGCGATTTAATTTCTGGATTGAAAACATGACGGCCGTTTAATTTTGAATTTTGTCACGACATGGATTCATATATGGCCAAATATCGAGTTGGAACTCTGGGAGCCAATCTTTATTGCATGATAAACAATATTTGAATCGTTGTTCTAGGGAATGACGGAAAATGTACTTCAGCTGGGGGGAGCTGCAAAACGAGTGGATGCTCTGGATCATGGCAATCTGGGCTGTGCTCTGGCCCCGTGAATAGAAAATGCTGTGTCGGTGGTAATTACGCACATAAAGAATGTTCAATCTGACATATAAGTTCAAAAACAAATGTATAAATGTGAATTCTGTGACTCAGTTTCATAATATGTACTCAAGAGGGTGTGCAATTTTGAATTAAAGTGTTTGACTCGTAGTGTATCGATAAGCAAAATGACGCGATACGAATCGAAGCAAATCTGAATTGGTGAGGTTTGAGGAATTTGAAATAATTCTATCAAACGTTTTTATGCTCACAGTGTATTCGAATCGAAAAATCAAAAACTGAATTAATATATTTCTCGAAGTACCAACTCATTTGAATATGACTGGAATAGTGGCCGATACTATTCACATTTACATGAGTTGCCCAAAGTAGGTTAATCCGGTAGCCGACGGGCGTTAGTTGCATTCGCGAATACAAGGTAAGCCTTAGCTTGCCTTATCAAAGCAAGTATTGTAGTATTGCATATGTTTATGAATGTAGATGACTCCCAATGTACTAACGCCGGGGGAAAGTGCCAGACAACTTCCTGTGATGGGTCATTGAGGACTGGACTCTGTTCTGGCCAAACGAGTAGACGTTGTTGCATCAAGAGTAGTGGCAATGGTACGTACGTGTACATATGGAACTGAGACTGGTAAGCCCTGGAAGATTCTGCGTATAAAGGAGATGAACCTCCATCTCGAGTTGCAGCACCATTGTATGCTGTCTGGTGTATATCTAGATGAAATCAGTGCAATAATTTGATGTTCTAAGAAAGTTACACACTGTCGGATTTAAACACACTCCCCTACATGTTTGGCAACCACTAGATATCACGTAAAGCTTAATTATCTGAATAATATTTGTTTTCGATTTCAGAGTCTTGCATTAATGACTTTGATTGATTTATGAAATAAACAAAAACACGCCTTGATATGTGGCTCTCGAAGAGGGACTTCTGGATACCAAACTACAATCCGATAACTTCATTCGTCTAAACTTGTACTTTGTAGGCAACAAGCTGAGCCACTCCCAGGCTGCGTCAATGCTCTCCCAAGCAGGCATAAGTACCAGCTCTAGCGGAAGATGTTCCAACAGGTATGAACACAAATCGGTTGCAATTGTTTTGAAAATTACAAAATTAAACCCTCTGTATCACTGTCCCACAGCTGGTTGACTTCAACTGCAGTTAGCGTCATTCAAGATGGTTGCCGAATTTTTTTCGTTTTTGACAAAGCTCCGATTTGAGCTTAACTAAGCTTAATCTTGATTCCAAAAGTTTTGCCAAGTAAACTTATAAAACTATAATTGTAAAATACAAATAAATGCCCAAACACCCGCAATATTAGAGAATTTGAAAATACACGGCTTCATCACTTGGAATGACTCTAACTGAAATTGATGATGACAGCTTCAGTTAAAGTCATTCTAAGTGAAGCTGTTTTCTTTAAAATTCACCCATAACGCGGTTGTTAGAGTATTTATCTGTGGTTGTTAACAATTGTAGCTTTATTAGTTTACATGGCGAAACATTTGGAATCCAGATTGAAGTTTAGTTTATCTGAAATCGGAGGTTTGTGGAAAACGAAAGAATTTTAGCAACCATTTTGAATGACGCTAACTGCTGTAGGAGTCTTCCAGCTGTGAAACAGTGTGTTTATATGCAGTTGTGAAACGATATATAATGCTGATTTACTCATAGCTCCTTGGCAAGATTTTGGTTTTAACCAATTATTGAATTTTGTTGAAGAGAATTTTCTTTTAAAGAAGGTAGGCGTGCGATGTCAATTAGTCTGGCGGAGCAATGAAGAATTCTCAATTATCGTGTTGAGAAATTATTTTGAAATGAGAACCCCATACGTTTTTGTGAAAAGATTTTCATAAACTTTAAAATTTGCTCTCTGATCATTTTTTAGTTTTGACAAATGAATATTATATTAAATGGTTTAAATTTGGGGTTCAATTTTCTATAAAATTTATCTGAGCATTGAATTATAG
Source organism: Owenia fusiformis (assembly GCA_903813345.2). NCBI lineage: Eukaryota > Metazoa > Annelida > Polychaeta > Sabellida > Oweniidae > Owenia > Owenia fusiformis. The sequence goes on from CAIIXF020000002.1 coordinate 9,545,291, forward strand.
GAATGTTCGCACGTGCACGAGTCTGGAGCAGATAAGACGAGCAACTATCACAGGGACAATCAACGAGCTCAAAAAACCCAGCAGGTAATATATGAAGTGATCTTAGTCACCCTTTCATAATGTTAGCTAAATATATAATACTCAGGCCCGTAGCCAGGATTTGCCAATGGGGGGGGGTACACATTTGACAATTTTGGCCCAAATATGGCTAAAATCACTTGAGAAGTGCTCAAAATGGTAAAAAACTGCATGATTTTGAAAGAATTTTTGCCCCCCCCGGCTACGGGGCTGATACTGAGCCACTTTGGAATTTCGTTTCAAATCGTAGTTTGTACCACTTATCGTTGAATGTAAAATTAACGATTGATAAATATTGGATATTTTGTAAAGAAATTATGTTTATGAATTTTAAAGGTGTCCCGTGATTGTTACCGGTGGAACTGAGATTGGTCACGCAGGGGGTACGTACAGTCATTGGAATGGCTATAAGATTGACCTTGGTCTCAACTCTTGCCTTGACAAATACATCAAGAAGAATTTCCCTTTCCACCGCATGAGAGGACGTTATCCAGTGTACAAGGCCCCGTCCGGGAACGAGTATTGTCTGGAGGGAAACCATTGGGACAACACATACTACTAAAATAAACAAAATTGGGGTATACATTGTATAAAGGGGGAGCACATTCCAATCTGTTGAGAAGTTATTCATATCCTAGTTGTAATGATATTTAATAAAATGCAAAAAGTGTAATAAAGTTGAAGCAACATGGTTTACTCTATGGTTTTGAACAAATTATTTGATTTTAGTTGACATTTTTTTTATAAAATTCCAACACAAACTATTTAATCTGGGGCTAAATGGTAAAAGTTGGCGTTTAATTGTCGATAGTTATGAAAATACCACTTCCAGAGTACTTTATAATGGAAAGTACTCTAGAGAATTTCAAATTACACAGGGAGTAGGTCAAGGTCGAGTCAGTAGTGCACTCTGGTTCCTGGTGTACATTTATGCTCTTATTGAAGAACTATGTGATACAGGCTTGGGTGCAATAAAAGGTGATATACGCATCCCTGCAGTACTGGTGGCTGATGACACCACAATTATTGGCACAACTCCAGATGAGCTCCAAAAATTATTAAATAGTGTATCAAAATATAGCTCAAAATGGAGAATGTCATATCATTCTGGTCAGAACAGCAAAAGTAAAATCATCACTTTTAATGAAAGTACTAAACATTTCAGAGACAGTCAAGGAATGCGCATGTGGCACTTGCAAGATGATATTGTACCTGAAACCAGAACGCAGTGCTACGCTGGAAACACACTTGATGCTCAATTAACTGACATTTAAGCAATGCAACAAGCTAAGCGTAAAATGATCAACATTTTTTACTCCATCAAACCTATTGGTATTGGCAAAGGTGGCATTAACCCCCTTGTTGCCGTTAAGCTATTAAAAACAATTGTGTTTCCCGCTGCCATGTTCGGCTGCGAGTTATGGACAACATCCAATGTAGAACTACACGCACTTAACGTTACCATTCGAAAAATTGCAAAAATAATACAAGGATTTGAGCAAGACGTCTCATCGGAAGTTGTCCTCTCTACGCTCGGTTTACTGTCAATTGAGAGTTATATAGATAGAGCAAAGGTGTTGTTTTTTGATAGACTATGCAGAGCCACTCATGTTTTCACAAAACAATTGTTTCTATATAGACTCTCCTCATTTTTAGTTCAGAAAAATGAAATCTGTAATGGTCTTATTAAAGACGTCATGTCAATGGAGTATGACTATGTACAGGAGTCAATTCAAGACTTTCTCAGATCTGGCCAACTTATGACCAAAGTAAAATTTAAAATGATGTGTACTAATCAAATAAAATTAAATGAAGAAACAAAATGGCGTGCCCGAGTAAATGCGGATGATTCATTATCATTATTTTCGAATGTACAATTGTCAATAGAACCTTCGGTTTTATGGACACTTGGTCAAAAGGCTACCGAGCAACTTTGGGAATTAGCCCACATATTGTATTTGACCACACCTGCAAGATTTAGGCTATATCAATGTAAACGTTGCAAAGATTTTACTGGCTCGATAGTCACACATTTCATGAAATGTGGTGAACTTATAAATGAAAAGAATGATTTCATTGAAAACTATATTTTCAACTCCCTGTCCGTAGAGAATTGTGTCAAATTACTCGACATGGAGAAAAATATAGTCTTAGAAACAATATACTTGGCAGCAGAGTTGACTTTCAACTCGATGTTACTCAATTTACCGAGTTCATTCTTTCGTGTGCAAGGGGCTTAGCACACATAGACATTTTCTTTAAATCATGCTAATTCAATGCGCGTATATATGTTTTATATGAATAGGTGTAAATAGATACTTACTATGAAACGCTGCGATAATTGCAGAACTACAGTACTTTGTAATATGTAAATTTTAAAGTTGTTTTTGTTCTATAAATTTGTAAATCTTCTTATAAGGAGGAAATAAAGATACAATACAATACAATAGATAGTGCGATTGCTAACATGACATATTCATGACACATTCATTAATATGACTCGACATTTCAAATAAAGCTATGATTTTTTACATCACAAGAGAATCTTGAAATGTAAAGAATTACACATATTATTATTATTATTATATTTATTTCGCCTCCATTTTTGGAGATAATAATAATTGATTATTACAATACATATAAAAGACACATACAAAAATAAAAACAATTAAAATGTTTATTTACAACCAATCCCTGATGTTGACGGACGTCAGGCTACCGCGTTGACGCCGTCAAGTTACTACTATCTGTTACATACAATAAGAAAAACAAGTTCTCCACCTAATATTTGCTGTTGACGGACGCCAGGCTACCGCGTTGACGCCGTCAGTTAACCTACACTTTACCTATTACCCTTTAGCTACAATAAGATATTGTCCACCTATCATTTATCAAACCAAATCTCATTGTAAATATAAATACATACATAGGTGTATTACAGGCTCATCTTGGTAAAACTATATACATAGACTCATATCGGTAAAATATCTTTGCTTAAACCTATTTACTAATTAGGAAAATCGTTACATCAAATCCTCGGCAACCGATCACTACTCCCACCATTCTTATGTGGATTTCAGTTTTTCTCCGTTCTTTTAATATACATGTCACGTACATTACTGGACATTGCCTTGAGTTCATCATGACTGACACGCTCATCGCCTCCGTAGACCAATTTCAGTTTGTTAGAAGTCGTCACGTGCTCATCATTCAAATATCTGTTTATCACTATTTGTATTTGGGTCCTGTTTTCATTGTTATTTGGGCAAAACAACGTAAAGTGCTCTAAAGTCTCAACTTCATGCTGACACAGTTCACAAAGTCTATCCCGCATTGGAATTCCCTCCCATTCTCCAACGTTTACTCTCAGATTACCTTGGCTGGTGAGTAGTCGAACCATAAGAGAGCATCTTCGGATATATCTAGCATCTTGTCTGGCTATAGTCCACCATACTATTGGTTTGACTTTTTGAACAATGTCCGTGTATAGCTTTAACTTGTGATATGTAGTCGCCTCCCTTCTCCATCGATTCAGATCATAATCTCGAATTTTTGTCCCAACCTTCTGTTTCCACAAGTCTTTAGATGGCAAGGTGGTCGAGTCAATCATGTCATATATTAAGTGCAATATTCCATATCGTTCGGCAAGTATCATAAAATCATTTATTGGTGAGAATTTGCTCAGTTGCCTTCCTCCTATTCTGTAAGCTAATATTCTTTTGATCGCAACGCATCTGTGTTTTAAGAAACTAGAAAGGCAGCCCTGAACCTATTCTTCTAACTTTACGAAATTACACATTCAATATATCTTTTTGAACATCAGTTTGGATCGTTCTTGATTCTCTGAACTATATTCTTACTCGGAGGTGGTGATATTCGTAACAATTGATGCATTCATTATTGTTCGCGCCATGTCCCCAGTAAAGAGCTGATTCTATTTTTCGAACGTAGTGCCTTATTGTAGTGCCTCTCATAATATTCTCACTAATGTTATTTTTGGATTTGTTATTCGATATTAAACCCAATGGGTGTTTCCAATATGGGGTGCTCTGTTATTAATAATGAATCAGATGTCAAAATAACTGAAAACTGTCTTTTCATTTTGATAGGTGAGCATTGGAATTAATAATTGCTTATAAAGATAAAAGCAACCGCGATCTAATGTTAATATGCAACAGCTGAGAAGGGATTTCAATTACTTAAAAAAATTATCTTGATGCACGAGAACTGTCTTCATCCAATATCGTATGATAAAATTGTGCTTGAATTACTAGTTCAAGTTACGAATTACTAATATTTCTAAAATGATTTAGTTATTCAATAATCTTTTCTTCTATTTTTGTAGTCTATTATGTAATACTTAAAAGAACTTTTCCCAGTTGCTTGGAAAGATTTCTACAACACAACAATTACTTTTTGTAATTAAATTTTCCAGAAGATTATATATAATATAAAGTATAGAAATTAGCATCGAAAACTCTTGCGACGCTCATCAATTTAACTTCCAGTGACATCCAGAATTATGGAGGTATGTATATTTTTACTTTATATAAATTGCAAAGGATGTGTTGTTTTAAAGATTGTTGTCAATGATTGCTAAAGAGAGAAACATAGTTGAACGGTCGCCATATCGCTACCAATCAAGAAAATCCAAGGATGTCAGTTTTGGATTATCCTATAATTGTTTTGTTTATTTCTATGTCAATGTTATTATAGAGGTGTTGTTTAAGAAATCAAAAAGATCTAAGTAAGTATGTCAGTCTTGGATTATCTTGTAATTGTTTTTTTATCATAGAGATGCTGTTTAAAAATTAAAAAAAAAAGATCCAAGGATGTCAGTTCTGATTATCACTGCAAAAGCAATTAGAAACATTTATTTTGATAAAAAAAAAAACTGAATAAAAATACAATATTTTGAAAAAAATTATGGATAGTTTGGTTCAAAACTTAAAAATGCATTTTTTGTTTAAACATATAAATACCTCTTAGTCCGGTTTGAAAAATCACTTTAGAAGTCAACCACAAAGTCAGTTATCATTATCAATATATTTTGTTGCAGATTTTGGACAAAATAGACATTGATTCCATTTCATAAGAAATAAACACATACATGTACTGTATAATATTGGCGACCCCACTTAATTAGTACATTTTAATCCTATTTGATTTCACAAAAGGTTTATAATTGTATCAAATAGGTGTCACATTTAATTATAGTTTATCTTAAGATTCATTTCGATTTAAATTGCTTATATTTAATTTTTTTTATTAAAATGACCAAACTATATAATAAAATATATCCAATTTGACTAGGGTCCGAATTTACTTTGGTCCGAGTAGGGTCCACGTTGACTAGGGTCCGAGTTGACTAGAAGCCATTTGTATCATTTCAGAGTGTGTTATTATTGGTGTGTGTTCTAATTAAAGCTGGGACTCCCTTGCAAGACGGCATAGAAATGAACTTAAGCAAGAGGAACATAACAATAGTAAGAGATGACATGACAAATATCAGAGATAGAAAGTGGTGCATTTTCAGATTTGGTATCATTGTTTACCCTTTCCCTTCAAAGAAACAAACTAACTGTATTAAAAAATGGAATATTCATGAGCCTTGCATCGTTAACAAAACTCTACCTTTACGACAATGAAATTTTAAAGATTGAATCAGAGGCTTTTCTTGGTTTGCAAGCATTAGAAATACTCGAATTAAAAGGAAACAAACTCATAATTGTGAAAAAGAGAATATTTGATAACCTTAAATCCTTGAACCAACTTAATCTTGCAAAGAACAAAATATCAATAATAGAATCAGATGCATTTTCTGACTTGCAATCATTAAATTCGTTAATGTTATTTTCTAATAAACTGACAAATGTGACAGGTGGGATGTTCAAAAAATTATCCTTAATAAGAAGTCTCGACCTTACATTAAATAATATATCTATAATAGAACCCGGGTCTTTTTTGAATTTGAAACAATGTGGTAACCTATTTTTATCTCAAAATAACCTCACAAAACTTTATTCTGGAACGTTCAGCGGTATGCCCATATTAGAACATTTATATCTAACTTTTAATGAAATATCATATGTTGAATCTGGTGCATTTAGGGGACTTGAAAGTCTTGAATATCTATATCTAGATATCAATAACCTGCATGAAATACCAACTGATATATGCGAACATTTATCAAATTTAAAATTTATGGACATTGGAAGTAACAACATGACATTGGCCCTCTCTGAATACACAAGTAGTAATGAAATAAGGGAACTATGTTCAACCATGAAACCCAAATCAAAACTTGCACATGTCAAAACTGGAATGCCATTTGTCAACACTACAGTGTCATCCTCTCAAACAAGACAACCATTGATTTCGATAGTATGTGGATGCTCTGTTTTCATACGGTTTATGATTACTTAGGTGTCATTGACATATTGTACTACTGCAACACGAAGCAGTCAAATCTTATGATACAAACGACAGCAAAAACAATATACATGATGCCACGCCGTCTGGGGAAATGACTTAAGTGATAAGAGACTCATTCCCAATACCACGAGAGAGTCACGTAGCACCAGATGTAGCGACAGATACCATTTGCTGGTTGCAGTTGCAAATTATTTCCAATAGTGCAACAGAAACATAATTACTGAATTTTGTCACCGTCACATGTTTGCAAAGACCGATTACTATATTTTTAATATTCTGACAAAGTAATTTTGTATGTGGAGAACGCCGGTTACCCCCCTATCACACTAAACTAGTTTTCAACCGTTCTGACCTGTCCTACGAAAAAGCCGTAAAAAGGGCTAAATCTGACTGTAGTCGTGAAATATGTCTGAAATAATTAGCTACTTCGTTCATAAACAATCTTCAATACGTAGATTTCATTCGCAGTTCGTTCAGATACCACCATGTCGGTGTGCACAAGTATTGCAATCGATATCCGACTATGCAACGTCGTATAACGCGTCTCTAGTAGGGTTGAAGTACGGCAATTACGTTCTTGGTCTAGTAGGTCATCTCGTTTGAAGTACCTTGTCAGACGATCTGATAACAGAACCCCCGCGCCAACATCGAATTTTGAATTGATTCAAAATTCTCAATCAGCTTCCCGTCCGGGCAAGTAGATGAGGTTCGTAAATAGACCGTAGAACGTTGTAGCTACGTCCATCCAGTTCGTACAATTTAAAACCAGTTCGGCAACGTTTGAAAGCACGGAGTGACAACTTGTTTGCTGCTATTTTTGTTAATTCATTCATAAGCTAAAAACGGTGTACTCACGACTGCAATTTTTGCCTGACTGCACAACGTCGTAATACGTCCCTAGTAGGATTGAAGTTCGACAGTTCAGTTCGTAGTATGTCACCAGTGGGTCCACGTCGTCTTAAATATGATTTGTTAACCTACCCTATGTATGCACGCGTTGTTTCCGGGTGTGTAATCGTTAATTACGCCCGTGCAGACGTAATTTACGCCCTTGTAGGCGTTAATTACGCCCGTTAAGAAGTGAATTCTATACGCGTTAAAACAAATACAGGCGTCAACTAACTGCGTTCAAATGTTCAATAGCGGGTGTTAAGACATTATTTAACACGCGTTGAGAAACGCCCTTCGAATTGATTTTAGCGCAGTAAATTATGAACCAATCAGCATCTTGCTTATGTAGCACCCCAGGGGCAGTGTGCTTTATAATGATATCTGTTGGTAGCGTGGCAATCGATTTAACACAACCTGACTCCTGCGGGCATTACGGGTATCCCCAAATGACGCTCCCTCACTGAAGCCTCGAAACGAAAAAAAAGCATACAGACTAATTAATTTAATTTTAATAACAAATAATAGAACATAGCTTTTATTAACTAAAATTACATGATTTTGCTTGAAAATAATTAAATAAATTCCATGAATTAATATGAATTGAAATACAAATCAAAGATGATTACAGATGGCGCTAATCAAATCACTCTCAAAGGAACACAGATAAATGCAATGTCATGTTACGACCTCTTAGCCGCTCTCAACCGCTCCTGGGGGAGAACTGGCAGCGCTGCTAGGTTAGATGATCGCTCCTAATGCAGCTATCTTTCCTATCGCTTGGCCGAGCAGGAGGGGTAGCGCAGAAAGGAAGCAACACACCAATGCCAGTCATGACTTGCGGAATGAAATCAATGAATATAAATTACATTGATTATTTTTTAAAATAATATTTGGATGCTCAAGCCAGGACCTTACAGGTATATAAGAAGTTGAAATGAACTGATGATTTTTACATTTTGGAAATGACTTCACTTTAAAACATGAAATTTAGCATAAAATTACACGAATTGGGAAGAATTAAAAGATGATTAGCTTACCAAAACAATGATTTATCCAAATAATATCCAAATTATATCCAATTAATGTGATTTAATCCATAAAATCAAGATAAAACAAAATAATAAAAAAGCGGATCTTGTCCCTGCAAAATCCCAGCAGAAGAGACAGTTGTTTTGAACTGAGCATGAAACTAAATTATTACATGACAAAACAAACTGAGAAATTCTATGGGGCTGCTACTGATAAGTGTGAACTGTTAAAATATACAGGGCTTTACAATTAATGTGCAAAATACAAGATAGCTATAGTTGATATCTGAGACAGGTCAAATTAATTGATAATATTTAAACAAATTCCTTAATAAAGTGAAAGTATTACAAAGTAATTACAAAATTTAATCTAATCTTTAATTGAAATAAAAGTAACAGCACAAAAACATTACATATAGTTGGATCGTTACACTTACATGCTACACTTACATGATACAATGCATTCTAACTAAAAGTGCAACTCCAAGATCCTTGTGCAAGTTAATAACATATTCACGATTGTGCCAGGAACAACTATTGCAATTGATGATTTATGAAAAATTATTTCTTTTCTGGATATCTTGGTGAACTAGTTGTGCAAATGTGAAAGATGTACATTGTATATTAAATGAGTATATGCATTCCTAAAAATAACATGCATGTGACTCTAAAGAGGACTGCATAAAAATTCCAAAAAGTACATACCTCCCTAATACCAAATTTGAACATATGTTGGCTTGGTATACTAGGTATATAGACTCATCTGACATTTTCAGTACATTTTCAAAAAATGCCAGCTAGATCTATAGGATATAGCTATAGTTTAGAGTCAATATGCAGTTGATCAGATACTATAATTCTAGTATCTGAACACATCCTTTAGAGGGATACACTACAATAGCAGTCAGTAGCAACCTGACTGCATAGTGCTTTGTAAGCTGCAATGCGTGTGAGCCCCTGCCTCTGAAGCCGATTGCGCCAAGATTCTTACGGAGAGTTATCCAAAAAATCATTGTATTTAGAATTCCAAACATGTATACCTTCTCAAAATATACTGCAATTTTATCTTTTCTACAATGGGTATTGATTATTGCCTACACAGTATCTTCAATTTGCCTTTTAATTTGCTCTAAAATTTGAATATTTTTGGGGTTCTTGAACGAATATTTAAGGACCTCAATGCAACACACTAATATGTAAGCAGGCTTCTGATTTTTATTTACAAGGATCTTGGAGTTACTCTTTTAGCAAGGATGCTTTGAATCATTATGTAAGCAAGGTGCTGATTGGTTCATAATTTACGGCGCCAAAAATAAACTTGACGGGCGTGAAGATGTTTCTCAACACGTGTAAAATAACCGTCTTAACGCCAGTAATTAATAATTTTAACGCCGTAAGTTTACGCCCGTAAATGTTGTTTGAGCGCCCGTAGAATTTTCATCTTCACAGGCGTAATTTACGCCTACACAGGCGTAATTTTGCGTCTGCACTGGCGTAATTTTACAGCTGTACGAGCGAAATTAACGCATACATACCCGTAAATAACGCGTACATACATTGGGCGGGTAAGCCAACCATATGTTAAGAACGTTGTCACTCGTTCCGATTGCATCTAAAGGCAGCGATAACTGCTGCTACAGAACAGAGAGGGGCGGCTATGTTATAACATTTGAAACAAAGTCAGTTATGTTGAATGGTCTTAGCCAGCCCGTTTCCGAGAACGTAGTTAGAACTAGTTTGCAGTGATAGTAGGGTTAGCAATATGTATTCTTCACTCTAAGACCATTCAACATAACCCCCCTATCACACCAAACTAATTCTTACCCGTTCTTGCCACTCCCACGAAAACGTCATAAAACGGGCTCAATCTGGCTGTGGTCGGGAAATATGTCTAAAATAATTAGCTACTTCGTTCATAAACAGTCTTCAATACGTCCATCTCATTCGCAGTTCGTTCAGGTCGCACCATGTCGGTGTACAACGTCGTATAACGCCTCCCTTAGTCTAGAAGGTCATCATGACCTGATTACAGAACGGTATGGTCGCCATCGAATTTTGATTCGATTCAAAATTTTAAATCACATTCCCCGTCCGGGAAAGTCCATGAAGTTCGTAAACAGACCGTAGAACGTTGTAGCTACGTTCATTCTGTTCGCACACAGTTTAAAACCAGTTTTGAAGAACGCAGTGGCAACTTGCTTGGTGTGATAGCTATATTTTTGCTAACTCGTTGATAAATACGTTCTTAATCAGTTTTAACCCGTTTGCAATTAGTTCTACCTCGTTCTCAATACGTCCACAGACAGTTCAACTCGTTGTAAAAACGTCCCTAGTAAGTTTGAAGTACGACGGTTCCGTCGTAGTACGTCCAGCTCGTCGTTAGTAGGTTGTCACTCGTTCTCAGTGTAGAACGTGACGACCAAGAGAACATTTTGAGCATGTTCTAAGTTCTAGAGGACCTACCCGTTCGAGTACGTTCGATGAAGTTTGTAAATAGAACCCGAACGGTTCTAAGTACGTCCAGTCCGTTCATTCACAGTTGAAGTCCGTTTTCGAGAACGTAGTGAGAATTTGTTTGGTGTGATAGTAGGGTTAGGACAGATGTCTGACTTTGTTTCAAATGTTGAAACATAGCCGCCCCTCTCTGCTCTGTTGCAGCAGTTATCGCTGCCTTTAAGTTGCACCCCTTCAGCCCCAGGGAATGGCCCGGCCTTCACAGTCCCATCTTCGGGGAGCCCACTACCCGTAACTCATGTTGAGTTTACTTCTCACCTCAAAAAGGTTTTTCGTCAGGCAAATATTTATAGCCTTTGTTATGCGTGCCATTCCTTCTGGAGTGGGGGGGGGGGGGTGCCAGCTGGGTACTTGAGTCCAACATTCCCAGTGAAATGGTCCGTTGTTTTGTTTTTTTGGGGAGGGGCTGGAAAAGCGACTGTTATTAACATTGTATAACGCCTTCTTTAGACTGTTCTAGGCGTGTCAAAATTCTCAAAAAAAAATTCGGTAGTTAAAGGGTTATAGGGTTTTAGTTTAGTTCATGTTATGCGCATTAGGTGCATAGTCAGAAGGTGCATAGTGGAAGGTGATGTCATCAGGTTAACTAATTATGTAGGGTTATGTAATGTTGTGTAATGTCATGTAATGTTATGTTATATTATGTAATGGTACATTTTTATTATGTAATACAATTCTACAACTCCAAACACTTTTGTTTTCTTGTTTATATTATTCAAACTATAACATGCCGGTAGAATGTATGGAACAATGGATACAATATACACAGTATTTAACAGTGCAGATAATATTATTGTTAGTACCTCAGTGTAAATACTCGCATCTGATTGGTCAATTAGCGGTCAACATTTTTGCCTGTACCTCACCTGTGCATCATGGGATATCATATTATTGACCGCTTATGTAACTGTACTACACTTGTTTATTATGGGAAATATGACGTCATAATGTTTACAGAAAAAACATGGTAGACGGACATTTCGTAAACGTTGATGAAAGTGATATTTTGACTTTGCTAGACGACAAGTATAGCAAAAATACAAAAGAAACGAAAAATTAACATTAATTTACAAGTGAGTATGCAGTTATGTGCCAAAAACAAAGAGTTTAGCTACCACTGTCTTAAAAAATTATTGCTGGCGTGGTTCGGAGAAAAGATTGTGAAATGAAGCCATGATTGATGACTGTCGTCTATATGTGTATTATTAGTATCTTCTGACTAACAAAACAATTGTAGACCTCTCCATTCGGTCAACCGTCAAAACCATATACCTCGACTGTAAACCTTGAAACTACTGTTGACCTCGACCTTCGGTCTCTGTCAACAGTAGTGTCTCGGTTTACAGTCTCGGTATACAATTTTGCCGGTTGACCTCTGGAGAGGTCAACAATTGTATACTGTAATAACACCTAAAATGACATTTACACAATCTATTGATTCTAGTCGGCCAAAATGGATGTATAATATGTGAAAATATTGACTATTTATACAGACATTTGTCTTTCTTTTTAGCATTTTGGCATAATAACCAAGGCGATTGTGGGGAAAAGGGCAAAATTATGATAGTTGGAAGTTGATGCCAATAAAATTAAGATTCATAAGATATTGATTCTTATCTTATTTCTCAAAAAATGATTTTTACTCTATTTGATTGGTAATGAGTTTGCAAATTGAATTGTTTTTGCAATATGCTTCTTTCGATGAAAATCGAGCCACAATGGACTGTATTATCGCAAAGTATTCGCGAAACTCGCTCTCTTCGCGAATTTGAGAAAAAAGGCTTCATGAATACTTTTTTGCATATGCACACTGCTTTCATCTGGACCCCCCAAACTGTGATTTTTATTACTTCATTGATTACAAAATCACCTGGGTTTTTACGATAAAAAGTGTCTTATATCTGTGGCTCAAGCTATGCTTTTTTAATTCATGTATTGAGATGGCCTAAATTATCCATTCGATGTTTTCCTTGCGCAAAATACGACACTTAAATCAAGAAAATGGAATGAAAAGTGACAAAAACAAAACTGATGAAAATTTTCAATTAATTATCTTTTAAATTAATAGTAAAACAGATATATGGAGACACTTTCTTTTCATTCCATATCGTATGATAGGCGAGAGTTTTAATTAATTACTCACATTTACCGAGAAAAGATACCCAATCTCATCTTCATGATTAATAATTGAAATTGAAATTGAATAACAGCTGAGGACGGGTCTTAATACTAAGTCACGTGATCATCGAACCATCCAAATATAGATATAAAATGAGAGGACAAAATAAAACTAGCCATTGTGAATTAAACTACTGAAACGTTTTTTAGATTGTAATTTTGAATTTAATCGAGTATACTGATAAAAAATTGGAATTGCAAAAACTAATGACGCTCAACAAAACTGTAACTTACAAAGGCATCCAAACAATGAAGGTATGTATTTTTATTTTTATATAAACAAGGTCGGCTGGGATTCCCTAAAATTCATTGGTCCATCATACTATAACAAATATACAGTGTCGAACACTGAAAAATCTTACATTTCAAGATAGGTGGTACCTTCGATGTTAAAGGACAGCGAGTTGTTTGTAGAATGAATCGGGTGAGTTTTCCATGCAATTCGATCGCTTGTGTTTTTCATCTAAAATATCAATACATTTTGAGACATTTTATTGACTATACGATTACACCATATAATCCCCCAAAATTATTTCTCATTTTCAAGGATTTTTCTATGGATTAACACCCAGGTCTTTTTATTTTTCAAAATTCAGATGGCTTGGAATCATTGATTACGAACACTTTTGAATAATATAAACGCTGTTTTTAATAGGTTTCATGAATGCCAATAATTTCTCAAATTGTGTAAATGGTACCCATTTCTTAATCCCTAGAATTTTCTCTTTGAAGAATTTACTATAATTATTCAATGGTAAAGTTCCAAGCAGATTTTGAGATAACAGGAAAGTGAATCATTAATACACACCTTATTGGGTTATGATATAAACCAAAACAACCCAATAAGATGTTTATTAATGATTAACTTTTGACCTATGCCCGTGCAGATCCTTTCATAGCTTCACTGGGTCAGTCAGATTACTTCGATTCCTGCGCATGCGTATAAAAAAATTGAGAATGCCGAACTTTCTTTGAGATTCTTCCTTATTTGATGTTCTGATAAAATTGCTTTGATTTTCTTCTAGATTTGGATACATTTTTCTCTTGTTTGACCTTCCAAATATTATTTCGAATATTTAGAATATATCAATTAAATGTATTATTAACATTGAATTTTGTTCAAATAATGTATGTCAACTTCTAAATTAGGAGGTGGAGTACATAGGAAATACATTACAAAAATCGCCATCTTTATTAAAAAATTAGATTGGCGTAGTCTCATTTTAATTGTCGTTTATGAACCTATTCATCATACTTCTGACAAGTTAACACCCAAAGCTATTTCATTTCAATAGGAAACTAAGTTAGGTTAAACTAAGCACAAAATCCTTCTGCCATATACATGGACAATGTGTACATCTTAGGTCACTTATAGCTTATAATCTTCAAAGGAAGGTTATATATTATATACTCCGGAATGTGAAGAATCCGTAGCACAGTACACTTGCGCAGAATCGATATTTAAGGAGGTGCGCACGTCTTGTTTTTTTACCATTTGCCGAAACAAATCCAGCTATCGAGTCGAAATAGGTCTATCATCACAAGGGGTCAAAATCGTAAATATTTTCATTTAATTGTTCATAAGTCTAGACCCCTTTGTTTCTGTTTTATTCAGAATAATTGCAAACGTTATAAGTGTATTAAAACGCATACATATAACCATATGTGTTAACGCCAAATAAAAAATATGGGCGTTTTTCTTCCACTCTGTTAATAATCAGCCTTTTTGAGAGAGAAGGGCTAAAGAGGTGGTATACAATGATCAACTTTGGCTCTCTGCCTTTACACATTAATTTTCCCATAAGATAGCATTTATATTCGTACCTCTTTAAATGGGTGTATTGTCAATGTTGACATGGATGTCCATTTTTAGAAGAGACGTTATATTTTTCTTAAACCATGAAGAAATGTAATTATGGTATCAAAGAAAACTTAAAGGTCTTATTGCACAAGCATAAGACTTACTCTATTTCAACATCTTCGCACAGCTTTGAAATCTAAATCACATTTGTATTGCTCCAGAGTATGTTGCTGTTGAAAACGCTGGTGGTGGGTGTCCTCTTCAAAGCCGTCATTCAATTGCCAAAGGTGGCACAAGGCAAAGATATAGACATGGGCAGGAACAACATCACTATACTGACTGAAGGCATGTTGTTCAAGGACGTCACAAATTTGACGTCATTGGACCTCAACAATCATAAGATATCAACGATTTCATCTAAGGCATTTTCAGGTCTGAAATCATTGCGAATGCTGTACTTGCAAGGAAACAATCTTAAAATCTTAAAAACAGGAATTTTCATTGACCTTGTATCTCTTTTGACTATTCATCTGCAGGAAAACGAAATATCAGAGATAGAAAGTGGCGCATTTTCAGGTTTGGTATCATTGCATAGCATTTTTCTTCAACGAAACAAAGTTTCAATTTTAGAAAATGGAAGATTTAAGAGCCTTAGATCCTTAAGAAATCTCTACCTTTACGACAATGACATTAAACACATTAAAACCGAGTCATTTCTCGGTTTGCAAGCATTAGAAAGGCTCGTATTGCAAGGAAACAAACTCAGAAAATTGACAAAGAGAACATTCAAAAACCTTAAATCCTTAAAACATCTTGATCTTGCCAACAACGAAATTTCGGCCATTGAATCGGATACATTTTCTGATTTGCAATCAATAGACACAATATTGTTATTTTCTAATAAACTGACAAACGTGACAAACGGCATGTTCAAAAATTTACCCTCTCTAATGAGCATCCACCTTGCAGGTAATGAAATATCAAAGATAGAACCGGGGTCTTTTTTCAATTTGAAACAGTGTGATTTCCTATATTTATCTCATAATAAACTCACAAAACTTTATGCTAGCATGTTCAGCGGTGTGCCTGTTTTACATTATTTATTTACAGATTTCAATGAAATAACACATGTTGAATCTGGTGCATTTTCAGGCCTTGATATTCTTGAATATCTTTATCTGAGTAACAATAACCTGCATAAAATACCAACTGATATATGCGAATTATCAAATTTAAAATATTTAGAAATTGGAAGTAACAACATGACATCTGCCCCCTCTGAATACACAAGTAGTAAAGAAATAAGGGAACTATGTTTAATCATGAATCCTAAATCGCATCTTATGATGCCAACAATAGAATCTACACATGTCAAAACTGGAATGCCATTTGTCAACACAACTGTTTCATCCTCTCAAGCAAGACAACCATTGATTTGGATAATATGGGGATGCTCAGTTTTCTTTCTGTTTTCGATTACTTGAGAGCCTCTCTGACATATTGTTTTAATGGGAAACGAAGCAATCAAATCTTATAATACAATCAATGGCTTAGGACATGACTGGAATGACGAGAGACTCATCTCCAATACCTATGAGACATTCATGTAGCAACCCAACTTAAAGAATGGCAGATACCACTATTGTTATGCTAAACAAGTGGTTATCAATAGCGCAATAGAAACATAATAAATGTATTTTGATATTACATTGACGAATAAATACCGCAGGACTACGTACAAACGTTTTCTGTGTGCCTTTGTGCCTTGCCCTTATCGACGACTTAATACTGGGTGAAATGTTAATTTTGTTCACGATTTATACAATGCGGGAATACAATTATGTTCGCAAATTGGTGCTTTTTTATTCATGAAATATAATTATTATGAAGTGTTACATTTACACACTAGATACCAATTGGGTACATTACTGAAATTTTTCATCTCCATTTTAGAGCTTATAGCCCTAGTCATTATTATGCGTATCCAATAGAGTGTTTACTCAATAGCTTTGAAATCTATCAAAGACAATTATTTCCTTCTATTTGATGGTATATTTGAATTACTTGAGTTATTCAACTTCAATTTTTAGGGATTTTCAAGTTTTCTAAAAAATGTCAAGACGTTTACTCTCTATTTAAGATGACGATTTTTAAAAACTACAAGATTGGTAGATTACATCTCGGAAAGACAATGGGTTTTACGCATAGTTACATACTAGTATTTTCATTAATTCTTTAATAAAGATGTCTGCGTCAAGAATAATTCGAAGTAAAGAATGTAATAAGACATATTCATATTTTTTACTGTGACGCATGACTATAAAGAAAACTTGTAAGCATACTAAGATTCTGATCACGCATGTATGTTATATAATATGTATCACACATGTACTTCAATATCGTTTGCACTAACATGGTTCTAGCCTTGCTCAATGCTGTGTCTTTTTATTTAATTTTATTTTACACATATTTTATGGGAAGCACAATCGAACAACTTATCCTTATTAAAAAATTCAATCTGTGATTGATATTAAGATTTATATTCGATCCATACTCACAGTTTTGGGAAAAATATCAAACGTATTTTATTGTAATAAATCGTAATTCAAGGTAATCATGAGGGCTTTAAAAACAGGACATTTTGGAACTCCTTAATCGATTCAGCAACCAATGTTCCACATCTTGGTGACTCTAACGGCAGTTAGCTTCATTCAAGATGGTTGCTGAGATTCTTTCGTTTTCGATAAACCTCCGATTTCAGCTAAACTAAGTTGAATCTTGATTCCAAAAGTTTCGCCATGCAAATTATTAAAACTACGTTTGTATTCAACCACAAATGAATACACAAACACCCGCAATATTGGTAAATTTTAAAGAAAACGACTTTTCTTAGAATGACTCTAACTGAAGTTGATGATCTTCGTCATAATTACGCCACGATCAACTTTAGTTAGTACCATTCTAAGTGAAGCCATTTTATTTCAAAAATCGCGATTATTTGAGCATTTATTTATGGTTATTTGTGGCCAAACCATCTGGCCCAAAACCCCTTTAAAATTATTAGTCCCTAACCCTAATGAAGTGTCGTTATCCGGTACTCCACCACAAAAGAACATACCATTTCAAAGTACTGACTTCCCTTATTTGAAAATATATTTCGTTTTGATTGCATCTAAAATGGGGTCACACAAGGTTGCCCTCTAAAAACAACCTTTTGTATAATAGTTTTTTAATTTTTTACCACATAACTGCATTTCAAGTATGATATCAATCACAACTATGATCAACAAGAGAATGTAAAATTTGGAAAATGTCAAAAAGCTGGTTCCCATAGGATGCAAACGTCTGCAGTAAAAATCTACACAGCGCAATGTTTTGGCGTCAATACATTTTTAGTAATAAAAACACTGTCTAATGCATGATAAAGGGTAATGTGACATGTGTAGAAGGTCCAGAGTGACAAAAATGTTAGCCAAATAAATATCTATGATGGCTTAGAAATCTGATGATATCCCCATGTTTAAGTCAATAGTACATGTCCCAATCTTAAGTCTGACTCAATACATCCTTGCTTAAATCCTCATTTTCTTAGTGAAAGCTCCTGTTATCGGAAAAATGTAACATATGTGGAGCATATATGTAGGAGCACTATGCAGTTGTTGGTTTTTGTGGCGGACACCCGGACAACAAACTCTATCTAGAGCTCTAAGAAAATTCAGACCAGGGACTACATGCAGTTATTCATCATTTAGATTCACCAAGTGAAATTTGGACCGAAATTGTCAAATGTGACCCCCCCCCTTCTTTGGCAAAAGCTGCAGTAAACTCGTAACTTGAAGAGAAAGATGAATACCGAGAAATATGAAGCAGGACATGATTTCTGGTTTATGAATGCATGCTGAATAGTTACCAAGTCGATCTGCTTCTCTACTTCCTCCGTTACTTGAAAGGAATGTGTCAAATGCTTAGTTTTGTATTCAAAGGTAGCTAATTTAGTAGCATAATAACTAGTATCGTTTTTTGAAAAGCATTTTCATTTGAAAAGGAGTTAAACTGGAGAGTTAAAACCTTCATGTCCTCAACATGTCATCAATATATGCAGTAGATATGAGTCAATTAAAGGATATCCCAATATTCTGGCTGAAAAAGTCAGTAACAAAAGTGATGGTGAATGATTTCAACAAAAATGGGATATGGGATGTAGATGACTGTAGGATCACGGCTGAGAAGATTATCAGTATAGGTGAATTTTAACATATTTCTATTTTCTATTACATCAAAAAGTAGTTCGCACACATATTTGTTGATTTACAAGTATATAGATCTCATTGACGACATAAAGGATCAAAGCCAAGGACTCAGTGAATTGATAGTGATTTTAAGCACGAATGCCCTGTACGAAGACATATGTTTATGTCCTGTATGAAAGAGGGTAGTAGCCCGAATTCCGAGGCTAGGATAAAGGCATGAGTGCTCAAACCACAGTTTATCGAGTCAAGTGCTTATATTATTTTCACGCATTGCACAAAAGTCGCTCTTTGTGCAAAAACTAAATTAGTGGACTTTGGTGATAATTATATTATTTAATTCAACGAACGGGCGTACGGAGACGGACGGTTTGCATGTATCCTTATCGAACTTCGTTCGGTGGGATGAGTGGGTACCCTGTCCCTTAGACACACCGCTCAACATCTCCAGGGACACAAATAATGCGAATAAATATGTAAAACCAGAATAATGACAATTGGCATTTCAGATGATGTTGATGAACTACAATGAGATTCATTGACTACATGTGGACAAGGTTCTGATAACCGTTGACCTCTTCATGAAGAGGGGGGGGGGTTGTGATCGCCCAATTATTTTCGATTTTCAGTCAGGGGGTGCGAACAAGCCAAAAAAAGAATATAAGAATAGTTTTGAATTTTACAAAAAATTATGTAGCTTTCTTCAAAATTAAATTAGAAACTTTAAAGAAAGAGCATTTTGAAGCTCCTTTCTTCTTCTGTTAACTGCTTCTATTTAAATTGGTTATGGGGGTGCACCCATCGCATTCCCTCCCCACTGACAACGCCTATGCATGGGGAGGATTGACATTAGACAGTCTATGTCGGAATCATTCTTTTTAAAAAGCATACCAATGTTTTCTTTGGCATGGGTTGACAAGAGAAAACTTACTCGCATCTATTTCGATTTATTTTGCATTTAAGGGAATATCAAAGGAGCCCAAGCTAAGGAAGTCTACAAGTTTTATTCGGAAAATGCTCCAATGTATTTCCACACAGCGACCAACTTAACGGAGTGGCTCATTGCCGACTTGAATTTCCGAGATGATCCGAATACCCGACAATTAATCCATGATTACTTGGAAACATGGTTCAGAGTATTAGATTTGGATGGTGATGGTGTCATAGATCAACATGAATTCAAGGTTTTCTGGGATGCATATGGCCTCGACCCCAATTACATGAAACACCAGTTCGACTACATTGATAAGGATAAAGATGGTCTTATATCATGTCAAGAGTTGGTCAAAGTGTATTTTGACTATTTCTACAACACTGAGGAAAATGCTAACATTTTTTGGGGACCGCTTAAAGACATTATTATGATTTAAACCACACTTAGGTAGCAACACATTAGAATGAATGTGTTTTATTTTTAAGAATAGCCAACTATCTATGACAAATAGGAATGTATTATTTTTCTATTGTTTTAATGTACACTAAACATTTGCTACCCAAAAACAGTGAGGCACAAACGACTAATTGACAGTCAAATGCAGTAAACTAACACTTAACTAATTATACCCTATTCGCTTTTTCAATAGTAATAGTAAACACAAAATAAATCAAACTTTAAACTGTTCATGTCATGTTAAATGCAATGTATTAAGTTCTACTAATTATAGTGGGATAAATAGTGCAAAGTAATCGCCGTTTGTGGAACAAATCGTTAAACTTCCCTTAAATGATCACTGATTGCTACTCTTTAAATAAAGCAAAAAAATTGGTCCATAGGAACTACCCCAATTTTACAATTCTTATCCCCCCACGGTCACGGAGGGTGGGGCTAAAAAAATTTCAACACAATTTTTTCTACTATATCATGCTCATACTTCAAATGTAATATTACCTTATCATGTTAAGAAGTTAATGTTGAACTAAAAATATGAAATAGAACAGAAATACCATTCATTTTCAATTGCTATGTTAAAGGGTGGTGATGGGCGACGCCCACTTTTCTTGTATTGGATATTTTGCACCATTATCACCGTAGCAGGAGTAAATGATTGTAAAATTACATCAATATGTAATGCTTCACATGACAATTATTTTTCACCTTTGTCACTGTTTAAGGCTTGTTTTGAGTCACACCCATCATATACAGAAAAATGGTAGATACGGTTTGACTTGTGGTTTCTTTTGGCTTCTGAGTGCAGTTAGTCTCCATATATCAACTATCTATATCTGTTTCATGTTCCTTTAGTTTCACTTTGCGCACATTTTTAAATCATGAATCTTATTTATGGAAGAATTTATACTAGTGTCTATCAGTTTCATAGTTACTTTTTGGTATGTTGCAGTGTCCTTATGAAGACCAATTGCCATCACACACACATAATGCTGTACAAACAAGATTTCCTTTCAGGCACTTGCATTGTGTTGATATGCATTGGTTTTTGCAGCTACACTTTATGAGAGCCTGGCAAGCATCTGATGTTTGGGGTAAAGTCTTGTACCTTGATATCCATTTGGTGTCTTCAAGTATCCAGCCCCACTCAGCTCTGGAAGGAATTTGAGGAGTCCCTGTAATTGATTGCCCTCAAATAAATACAGCTTGGTATATGACTCTCTTCATATGCTGTAAAAGGGCATCTGATCTTGGAGGAATGTGTGATATTATTGAAGTCCTCTTTGTGAACATCTCCTTCCTCGCAGCATTGATTGATGTTTCATTGCTTGTTTTGTTGTAGACCAGAATAATGAACCGCTCTAAAATAGGCATGCATCAAGCAGGGTATTGGGTTGTATTGAGATTTCTGTTAATACTGTAGTCAATTCAGGGTAGGTACTCAATTGGTTCCAGGCTGATGTCTTAGACTTTTCAGTAAATCCTGATGTGGTGTCACATCCAGTCATAGCATGGGATATTGGGAAACACATGGCTTTCTGAGGAGTCATTTCATGGGCAATTTTCGTGGCGAGCCAGATTTGAATGTTAAGTTGTGCAGCTATACTAACTGCTTGACATTATATCTTTAGTATCAAGTGTCCAAAGTTCACTCTTAAAAATTATTACTTGGATTTCCTTATATTGAGAAATTGTACTACTCATTTTAAGTCAAAAATTACTTATAAATAATCTTTAACTACTGAATAATTTTTAAGTAATTTTTAAGTAATTCATTTATGGTGAATTTACTAATGCAAGGATAGAAATTGAAATACTTACTGTAGTAATTGTAATACTCATTTACATAATTAAGCAATTAAAAAACTCAAAATGACAATATAAGTTAAACCTAAGTAAAATGAAGTAAAACTAAGTATTTAACTTTAAGTAGTTTTTATACTTCGGAAATACTTGGGAAATACTAAGTAATTCATTTTTAAGAGTGTTCCTTTGATGTTGCAATCAACATCTTTCTTGAAACTGGTTTGATAACTAACACTTTGCTCATGGTTTGCAAGGACTGAATGTCATCATTATCCTTCATCTCATCCTCAAACTCAGTTAACATTCTTGCCATCTCTGGACCACCGACCATCCACTTCTGTAATGCGGTTGGATTGTTGAACAACCCCACAGCTCATGGGCTTGGTCTATTGATATTTCTGTGACAGCTTTTTGCAGGTCATGCTTTTTTGTATTCTCCATCCTGATTAAGATTAAGATTGCTTGAAACAGATGTTATAATGTAAAAAGAAACAATTTATATCAGGTAACAAATAAAAATCTAAAGATTCAAACAACTTAATATAATACCTGTTTCAAGTAATACACATTTTATGATACAGCTGTTGGTTCATTTTCCTGACCATGAACATAATCTGTAATTTCTATATCATTAATAACTAAGGGGTCTTAAAAGGTCCCTCTCACAAGATGTTCATTTATCTGTGCATCTACATCATTATGCAGATATTTAGTCTTTAAATGTTCACAAAATACCATAAATTAAAAGTAAGGACCTGAGTGTATTGATTGGCAATCTACCTGAAATCTACCCAAGTAACAAGACTCCCTCCAATCACGCACAACACTCCTTCTTAATTCAAAACTGCCCTTATTAGACCAACAATATCATATTTCAAAACATAACAGTTCCGCAAAATAAGCAGAACTACTTCTTGATTATTTTTATTAATCATGTACTGTAGGTCAATTAGTCTTGAATCAACCCTTTATGTAACCCCTTCCAACTGACATAAACATGTTCTATACCAGCAAAAGTTGGTTTACATGAAAATGTCGATATTCAAAAATTCCTCAGATTTTCAATCAATTTTCGACCTATTTTGATTGAGGAAACATTTGGGAATATTTGGAGGCATGGGAAAAAACAAATTACGTTTCCATCAATATTAAAAGTATTTTCGTCGCAGCCTATTATGGTTCTAGATCTTGTGCTATGCTCACCTACACGGGAATTCTAAAATGCAAATACAAGTGTATCATTCCTTCGTTTCTCCCACATGGGAAATCTAAAATGAAAATACGAGTGCATTATTCGTATCACCCACATGCCATTCTCACAAGTGAAGGTCTTGATAAATTCTCACGTGTACAATTCCTGATCTTACTCCATCTCAATGCTAGATGTATTCATAATACATGAGTACAGGTTGTCATTTCATCTTATTTCATTTCATTTCATCGACAGGGTGTATGTATACCTCTCCATGATGTATGTACAGGGTGATCCAAAAAAGTGAACCCCTGCAACAGGCTATATTTTCCTTAATACATGCATGAATTTGCTCATATTATCACATATTGTAGAAAAAGGTCAAAAACTTTTGTTGACACAAAATTACACATAATTTATTCTCAGTCTTGAATTTCGAAGAAATTACAAGACTTAAACAAACATGCCTCAAATTAGATTTTGTGCAAAATTTTATCAAAGTGATTGACGGAAATTGTTGATACACATTAGATGATCTTAAAAAAGCTTTCAGTGAGAGATTATACGTTTAAACCCTACCATAAGACAAATGAGCAGAAAATGAGCTATTTGAGCAGAAAACATCACACTTTTATTGACCATTTTGAAGCTGTTTTTACTTTCAACAGTTTAGGGACATGTTACCTACACAAACGGGTAGAGGGGGGGGGGCTTAAGTTACTCCTTGTGACCCAAAATCTGATCATGAGAAGCCCTTCATATGAAATCTTACATAAGTCAAAAGGAAATCTTATATTCGGTGTTTTGAGCCATATTTCATAAGAATTGGTCCATGATTAATGAAGATATTTACATTTCAAGACCATATAGGGTTATGTTGCGATTTCACTGGAAGATGTTCTCGTCTTTGGAAACATTGAAACTTTCATCATTTGATCACAATAACTTTGCAACTAACAGAGGTAGGATGCTAATTTTACATCATATTGTTTGGGATTCAAAACCGAATTACAAAGTCAGAAAACATTAGGTTTCCCAGACTCCGGCTTAAAAGATTTCCATAGGAAGATTGTTGAAGGGTTGAAGAATCGCAGATATTGAAGTTCACATTTTACCCATTTTCAGTGATGTTTCGTTAGGGCTTATAATTTCTGCAAATTTCGATACTAAGAAAAATGTATCGTACCAACAAAAATTGTAGACCTTTCTCTACAACATCTGAAACTATGAAAGGATTCCTGTAAGTAATAAGGGAAATATAGCCGGTTGTAAGGGTTCACCTTTTTTGGACCACCCTGGCATATTTGGTGTAATCAACATACTATGATGTGGTTATTTTCAATAAAATGCCCGTAGCAGGCGAAGCTATACCTACGGTGGACCATACAGGGCATAACTCACGGTGTTATAGCATGACGGTTACATCAAGGCGATTTGCAAAATTTTGTGGTAACGATAACAAAAAATTGGCGAATGGGAAAGGCAGCTTGTCCTCTTTCTCGCCTGTAGGCAATATTCACAGATAAGATTTCCTTTTAAACTAGTTCCATTCGGTGACGTATATATGGATGGTTATAAAGACTGGGTCAAATCTGCCAGGTGGTTTACAAGAAACAGAATATAAGCTGTAAACCTACCGACTGAGATATCCAAGTTCATAATTTCTCAGCACATGTGCCTCAGAGCCACTTAAAATATTAACTGTTAGGGTCAATACAACTCACGTGGGATTTGTTTTGCTCATCGTATAGGAAAAGTAGTACTTAATACACTAGTTCGCTACTTTGTAGATGTATGGCACGTATATGTGTACATGTATTGGCAATTAATGTTTGGTGATAGCTAGTAGGAGTGTCAGGGACCGCTGACAGATTATTATTTTGAACCAAAAAATTGAATTATATTTTTGGCGGTCTCAGTAAATCAATGGGGTAATCAGGTCCTACGTGCTTTTTACAGGCCCAGAAATCAATGCTCGCTTATAAATGTAGCAAAATCTTTTTTCGTTCGTGGGATATTTTTTCCACCATATAACCGAACGGGAAGTTTTTGAATAGGACTACATGATCTGAATGGATGAGAGGATTCGATGGGCTGGGATTTGAGAAATTATGATTTGAACTTTGCCAATTTTACATGTATTCCAATGGGTGAAAAAGTAAGTTGCTTTCTACCTAATATGAACCACATTTATTAGTGAATTTCGAGAAATATGTCGAATTTAGCCATATTTCGCATATCTTTTTATGGAACCATTTAAAGTTTTGCAAATTAACCCCTTAAATTCTGGAGACGACGATCTAAATTTTGCTGAGTCAGCAATTTTCGTTTTTTCATTGAAAACAGTACTTTTCAGCCTAAATTGCTACATTTCTGCTCTCTTATCAAGTAATTTGATGCAGTTCTTGCCAAATTAAAGGAAACATACCCCAAACGTTCCACAGTGTGCGAAGTTCCAACATTTTGACCCTTTAAACCCACGAAAGACCCAATTTTAAAGGGACGTATTCAGTAAACCTGCACAAAAGACAATGCTACTTGAACTAGCCATCAGAAGTTCATGAAAAACGAAAAATCAATGATGTTCAGTTTAGTAAAGTAGCAAATAGTCCTACTTATGAGAGAATATAAATCACTTAAGCAATTTGTACAACTTTAAACAGCTGTTTTAAGTAGATTAGTATCGTTATGGGCAAAAATCCCCCAAAATAGCCCAAAATTTGTCCAAAAATTCAAATTTTTCATGCTCAAGGCTGAATTATTTTGCCTTTTTTGCTACATTTATCAGTGCAGTGACAAGAAGTCTTGTGGATAGCGCAACTTTTCCTGAACGTTTCTCTAATAAGATATTTTAATGACAAAATAACTACATTTAGTCTGGAATAAATTGTCACAAAATATAATGACCCCAGGGGTCAAGAGAACCCTATAAAATCAAAAGTGCTGAGAGGATTTGAGCAAAAATGTACATATCACTTCATAAAACCCCGAACTTTAAAATTCATATTGAACAAAATGCATATTCAGTCAACCATGACACTAATAGGGTCAATACAACTCACGTGGGATTTGTTTTGCTCATCGTATAGGAAAAGTAGTACTTAATACACTAGTTCGCTACTTTGTAGATGTATGGCACGTATATGTGTACATGTATTGGCAATTAATGTTTGGTGATAGCTAGTAGGAGTGTCAGGGACCGCTGACAGATTATTATTTTGAACCAAAAAATTGAATTATATTTTTGGCGGTCTCAGTAAATCAATGGGGTAATCAGGTCCTACGTGCTTTTTACAGGCCCAGAAATCAATGCTCGCTTATAAATGTAGCAAAATCTTTTTTCGTTCGTGGGATATTTTTTCCACCATATAACCGAACGGGAAGTTTTTGAATAGGACTACATGATCTGAATGGATGAGAGGATTCGATGGGCTGGGATTTGAGAAATTATGATTTGAACTTTGCCAATTTTACATGTATTCCAATGGGTGAAAAAGTAAGTTGCTTTCTACCTAATATGAACCACATTTATTAGTGAATTTCGAGAAATAT
Organism: Owenia fusiformis; assembly: GCA_903813345.2. NCBI lineage: Eukaryota > Metazoa > Annelida > Polychaeta > Sabellida > Oweniidae > Owenia > Owenia fusiformis. Next base: position 9,572,400 of record CAIIXF020000002.1, read on the forward strand.
GTCGAATTTAGCCATATTTCGCATATCTTTTTATGGAACCATTTAAAGTTTTGCAAATTAACCCCTTAAATTCTGGAGACGACGATCTAAATTTTGCTGAGTCAGCAATTTTCGTTTTTTCATTGAAAACAGTACTTTTCAGCCTAAATTGCTACATTTCTGCTCTCTTATCAAGTAATTTGATGCAGTTCTTGCCAAATTAAAGGAAACATACCCCAAACGTTCCACAGTGTGCGAAGTTCCAACATTTTGACCCTTTAAACCCACGAAAGACCCAATTTTAAAGGGACGTATTCAGTAAACCTGCACAAAAGACAATGCTACTTGAACTAGCCATCAGAAGTTCATGAAAAACGAAAAATCAATGATGTTCAGTTTAGTAAAGTAGCAAATAGTCCTACTTATGAGAGAATATAAATCACTTAAGCAATTTGTACAACTTTAAACAGCTGTTTTAAGTAGATTAGTATCGTTATGGGCAAAAATCCCCCAAAATAGCCCAAAATTTGTCCAAAAATTCAAATTTTTCATGCTCAAGGCTGAATTATTTTGCCTTTTTTGCTACATTTATCAGTGCAGTGACAAGAAGTCTTGTGGATAGCGCAACTTTTCCTGAACGTTTCTCTAATAAGATATTTTAATGACAAAATAACTACATTTAGTCTGGAATAAATTGTCACAAAATATAATGACCCCAGGGGTCAAGAGAACCCTATAAAATCAAAAGTGCTGAGAGGATTTGAGCAAAAATGTACATATCACTTCATAAAACCCCGAACTTTAAAATTCATATTGAACAAAATGCATATTCAGTCAACCATGACACTAATAGGGTCAATACAACTCACGTGGGATTTGTTTTGCTCATCGTATAGGAAAAGTAGTACTTAATACACTAGTTCGCTACTTTGTAGATGTATGGCACGTATATGTGTACATGTATTGGCAATTAATGTTTGGTGATAGCTAGTAGGAGTGTCAGGGACCGCTGACAGATTATTATTTTGAACCAAAAAATTGAATTATATTTTTGGCGGTCTCAGTAAATCAATGGGGTAATCAGGTCCTACGTGCTTTTTACAGGCCCAGAAATCAATGCTCGCTTATAAATGTAGCAAAATCTTTTTTCGTTCGTGGGATATTTTTTCCACCATATAACCGAACGGGAAGTTTTTGAATAGGACTACATGATCTGAATGGATGAGAGGATTCGATGGGCTGGGATTTGAGAAATTATGATTTGAACTTTGCCAATTTTACATGTATTCCAATGGGTGAAAAAGTAAGTTGCTTTCTACCTAATATGAACCACATTTATTAGTGAATTTCGAGAAATATGTCGAATTTAGCCATATTTCGCATATCTTTTTATGGAACCATTTAAAGTTTTGCAAATTAACCCCTTAAATTCTGGAGACGACGATCTAAATTTTGCTGAGTCAGCAATTTTCGTTTTTTCATTGAAAACAGTACTTTTCAGCCTAAATTGCTACATTTCTGCTCTCTTATCAAGTAATTTGATGCAGTTCTTGCCAAATTAAAGGAAACATACCCCAAACGTTCCACAGTGTGCGAAGTTCCAACATTTTGACCCTTTAAACCCACGAAAGACCCAATTTTAAAGGGACGTATTCAGTAAACCTGCACAAAAGACAATGCTACTTGAACTAGCCATCAGAAGTTCATGAAAAACGAAAAATCAATGATGTTCAGTTTAGTAAAGTAGCAAATAGTCCTACTTATGAGAGAATATAAATCACTTAAGCAATTTGTACAACTTTAAACAGCTGTTTTAAGTAGATTAGTATCGTTATGGGCAAAAATCCCCCAAAATAGCCCAAAATTTGTCCAAAAATTCAAATTTTTCATGCTCAAGGCTGAATTATTTTGCCTTTTTTGCTACATTTATCAGTGCAGTGACAAGAAGTCTTGTGGATAGCGCAACTTTTCCTGAACGTTTCTCTAATAAGATATTTTAATGACAAAATAACTACATTTAGTCTGGAATAAATTGTCACAAAATATAATGACCCCAGGGGTCAAGAGAACCCTATAAAATCAAAAGTGCTGAGAGGATTTGAGCAAAAATGTACATATCACTTCATAAAACCCCGAACTTTAAAATTCATATTGAACAAAATGCATATTCAGTCAACCATGACACTAATAGGGTCAATACAACTCACGTGGGATTTGTTTTGCTCATCGTATAGGAAAAGTAGTACTTAATACACTAGTTCGCTACTTTGTAGATGTATGGCACGTATATGTGTACATGTATTGGCAATTAATGTTTGGTGATAGCTAGTAGGAGTGTCAGGGACCGCTGACAGATTATTATTTTGAACCAAAAAATTGAATTATATTTTTGGCGGTCTCAGTAAATCAATGGGGTAATCAGGTCCTACGTGCTTTTTACAGGCCCAGAAATCAATGCTCGCTTATAAATGTAGCAAAATCTTTTTTCGTTCGTGGGATATTTTTTCCACCATATAACCGAACGGGAAGTTTTTGAATAGGACTACATGATCTGAATGGATGAGAGGATTCGATGGGCTGGGATTTGAGAAATTATGATTTGAACTTTGCCAATTTTACATGTATTCCAATGGGTGAAAAAGTAAGTTGCTTTCTACCTTAGTAAACTGTGTATAAACAAGGCATAAATGACAAATTCAGAACAGGACCGTGGTGTATTTCGTAAATAATAAGGTTTCAAACGCAATGTCGTTAGACGACTACGTATGACTTCTATCGAATTCTATGGACGGTGACGTATTGTATTAGTTGTACATAAGATATTTAGCGGACCGCGGTTACGTGCATGTACATCTGTCAAGTCAAGGTTGCTAGATCTGATAGCCTCTTTCCATGTTATTGTTATAATGGGTAAGAAATGGAATATTGAATTTCCTATATTTGGTTTCAGGACTCGCAAGAGACGCTCTTGTTTCAGCCTCTATAGGACAATGAAAAAAATTGTCACTTGCTTTATTTATGAAACCAATGAAAGTGTAAAAGATAGCAATGGAGAGGCAAAAGAAGATTTAGGATCAAGTACTGATGAAGATAAAAAAAATTAATAACAATGAATCGGGGTTTTATATTTGAATCAGGTTCGCGTAACCGTCCATCAATTTTTTACGTTACCGCAAATTCAAAATACATTATTATGGCTTGAGTATAACATATTAGGTGGTTTCCAATGCTCAATTGGCTTTGTATGATCGTCTGTAGGTTAAATCGATTTACCCCAAGGTTTTAGGCAAGGTAGACCATGCCCTAACAACAAAAATAAACAAAAGTTTTGTGTAGTTTTGAATTTCAAACTCGACAGTTTTTCTCTTATCTCATGTTATCCCCGGGCATCAATTTGCAAAGACTACGTTCAAAATATACATTACTGAATGCATCACCGAATGCGACGCTTACGTAAATCGTCCATCCTTTCATTGATACACAGTAGTAGAAAATAATGCACCAACCTTAGTTTTCTCTTCCATTTTATTGGATAAATCAGTGAACGTAGCCGTCCAACCTCGTTTTCAGAGGTGGCGTAACCGTCATGCTATAACACAGTGATACCTATAGGCTCATGTTTTGGTGAAGCAAGCGTAGTTGGCGTAGTAAACATACTATCATGTGGTTATTTTCAATGAAATACCCGTAGCAGACGTAGCCGTCCGAACTTGCTCGAAGCATAATCCCAATTTCAATCGGATAAGGTCACGACTTTTCATAGAATGGTAATATCTATTCCGTATAAATGTAAACAATACGACTAATACGAACACTACCGCGTAAATATGTAGATCTAGTTTGACTTTAAGGTGCAAATGAAATGTTTCTCAAATAAAAAAAATTAACCTTTCAGTATGTCCATGAGGGCCATGCTTTCAGTAAACAAGATTACATATACAATGCTTAAAGCATGGCTCAATTGATATGTCAAGCTTTTGGTATGCAGCACTAATTCCCTTTGAAGGAAAATAGATACATGTAGTTAGAAAAATTTACAAAGGACCAGTTCACTAAAAATAATAGATATACATGGTGTAACGGTAATAATTTATTTCAGATATCACATTTACTTTTGATCATTTTTAACTCCCTTCAACAAGACGTCGTTCGGCAATTTTCCATTTTCACTAGTGCGCTAAAACACGCATAGTGTTCTTTTGATTTTCAGGTGAGGTCGTCCTCTTTGATGTTGTGTCCGTTAGCACTGGCGGACCAAGGGGGACCCCTCCCCTTGTGGGCCCAGAAAATTTTTTAGGGCCACAAAAAATTGGCCTGTTTGGACATAATTTGGCCTTTTTATGCCAAATTATCAAAAATGGGCCTAACATTTTCAGACTTATGCCCATTTTTTGCTGACTCGAAATTTGCACCCCCTCCAACTTGTTAGTTTCTTGATCCGTCAGTGGTTAGTTGCGCCGAATCTGTGCACTAAGACCGGAAATGTTAATGATTAACTAGGGCTGAACTGAACTTTATCATTATTAATTAGTAAATTGCTCATCATTTCTTTAGATAACGTATGATGTCAAGCTCATGGCAACACTCATTGCAGATATTTGGTAAATACCTTCAGTCTGACCCATCATCCAATATCCCTATAAGTCACCCACACCTGACTCCACCTGTCCCGTACTCCCCATATATAAACCAAATGATTAGATTCAGAAGTTCAGATCACACGAAACAATGACATATTAAATCTTCGTTTAGCGGCGAATACCGATGGTTCAAAATTAGCTCTGTCACATTTTCATTATATTAGATTTTTGTCGTTCGAAGCTTATAAGTTTGTTTCCAATTAAGAAGTATTTTAGGGAAAATACTGATCATGAGTCAACTAGTACTTTTTACAAATAAATAATCCCGCTAAACAAACAATCAAGTTAACAATACCGTTTGCTTTGTTTTTGGTTAATGATTAAAGAATGTACGATTGGATTTTATCAATCTCGTACCTTGCACCTATTACACTGCACTATCAACAGCATCACCTGCTTTTTATAAAACACCTCAAGATTAGCTGCTTACATATACCAGTAAAACAATCAATCAATAATGAATTAATAATTTAAAATATTATCGAGATTTGTTAATTTAGGACTTTTGGACACTATGCCATGTCTATCAATCAGATAGTTCGGGTTTTAGGATGTTTGATGGTTGCATATCTGTCAACACAAACAACAGGTAAGTTGGATTATTGTAAATTTAAAAGATTCAAATAATTAATTTACATTTTTGTGAATTAAACTACATAATGTATGAGTCTTAGATAGCATTCGCAAATTTAATATCCGGCTGACGGATTAACCACTAGCTTCATGGCCAAAATCATTTGAACATGGTTAGTACGTGCTACTTTTCATATTCATATTTAAATGAATTTGCCCTACAATAGCAGTTAATCCGTCAGCCGGCGGTTGAATTTGCAAATGTTAGCTAATTTGTCGTGTTTGGCATTATTATTGATTTATTTGTTTTTAAACTGTGGCCAAATGCCAATTTTTTAGTGTGGCGATGCATATACCAGATTATTGTAAACAATTGCAATAAGTACAATTTGGATAAGCAAATACAAATGCGATGTAGTTATAAGAGGTTTATAAGATCTTTTTTATTTTTAATAGTGACGAAAAGTTATGAAACTTCGCCTTAAATACTGAAAACACCCTTTTAGGAACCATTTTAATTTTCACCCAGAGTAAGTGTTTAATACAAAATTCTGATGAATATTTTTTCAATGCTGTGATAACATTTATTCATTTTGTCATTTTGCTTATGGTACATGTACTTAGAATGTTTATATTATATCAAATCATTTATTAGGCGGAGAGTACAGTTTGCAAAAATTATCATTCGCATTCTCCTTTTTTGAGATCGGTCTCTTCCGATACCTAAACACTTTCCCTTTGGACTATAGCTTCAACCGTTCTCGACAACAATGAAGTCGCTACCTGAAGTAAGATATTTCGAAGGAGGGGTTTCTTTGAATGATTTATTATTCTCAGACCCGCAGCCTGAGAATTGTACCAAGGGAGGGGATGGAATAGAATCGTGAAAAACTGCAGGACTTGAACTTTTGGCCAGGGAAATACACCAAAGCCCTCGAAACCCCTACCCCCTTGCCACGGGCCAGTTTCTAGTGATTCATTTACTTTTGCGTTGTTACGAGGATATGGACAGAGAGGAACCATAGGCTACCATCTATTTTTTGTTCCTGAACACCACGTATTCGGCTAAAATGTCTTAATGGTTCTGTAACTATGGGCAGCGTGTTTTTCGGTACACTTAAATTCCTTGTTCATAGCGTGAGCCATTCTCGATAAGAAATAAGAAATTGTTAATTTTGAATGATGTTTATGGTGCACCTCTAGCCAAGGTTATCAAATATTGCTGTCTTATCGGGGCAACAATTAAGTTGGACAATTGATTTGGTGAGCTTATATTGCATTGAAGAAAGGGTCTTTCAGATGTCTTGCCAAGAATAAGAACACCACATCTATGCAGCAAAGTGGTTTATCCCATGGTTGCAAGGATATAGATCAAATGTTAAGTAAAGATGTATATGATATGTGGATCAATATATCATATTTTAGTAAAACATTCTCTAATTCACATCGAATATCACTTTTAAACTATCGAATATCACTTCTTAAAAAGTGAAGCCGCCAGCCAGTTTTCATTGAAAAAGGTAAAAACACCAAAATCACACCCCCCCCCTCTATTTTACTTTGACTATTTTTGACCTCATTTGACCTACTTTTTATAAATTAATAAACCTCCTTCGAGAGTTTTGAATGACCAAGCCATAATATGGTATCTTAGTTTGTACTGTACCTCTTCAACTTTGGAAACGCCAGGGATCATGATCACCCTTGGCCGTTAGTGTTATGAAAAATACATTGCCCGCATGAGGGTTTAAAAGTTTATCTTATCTGATGGATTCTTGGGTAAAACATAAAAATATATTAAACTTTTTCCAAAACACCTCGTTTTGACATCAGTAACAACCGCATAACACTTCACCGGGACTAATGACGCCATCTATAATTGTGTACCCTCTTCAATAAGTTTCATTTTGCTCCTTCAAAAGATAGATTCACTTACACTCATTGAAACGAGTCTTCGATCTAGACGCAAACAGAAATTGTCTCTATCGGTTTAATCACCTTTACACAAGTCAAATACATTTTTGTAATCAACCTGTAATTAAAAACATATGAGATACAATTATTTTATGAATGGCTTTTCCCATTTTACGGTATGACCATATTCTTGTGAACCAATTGTACTCTCGTTCTTTCACATTTTGACATACTGCTAAGATATTTATTCAAAATACCTAATAGATCTGCCGAGTGTAATGATTGAATTTTTTTCTGATTATACTCCGATACTGTTTTGTCATTTCTCAAAGTGACGTCAAGTTCAATTAATTATATTTATCGGATAACACAACTGATCGTGAAAACTGCACTCAACATACACTATTGCAATCTGAAATAACTGTTCCCACATTATCTACAGACTTAAGATCTCTGTAGAATTGCTTGATGACATGTGAGGTTAAGATAAAGCTAACCTTGTTGAGTTTTATGAGAACTATGAGAATATTATAAACGATTTGATTCACTGTTGAATAATTGCCCCCCCCTTCCTAATCTTTGTAATAATTTATATTCGCTATCGAATAATTGCATGAGAGCTCTCATCGGTTAAGTGAGATGTAAAAGTTCCAATGGTCTTGCAGTTATCTTTCAAATATAAGGTTGGACAACCTATTGTCTATTTTTATATCAGGTGGGTCTATTTTGTAAGTTCATTATCTATTTTATGTGTCCCATCGTTTTTCAAGTTCAATGTCAAAATAAGGTGCGTCAAAGATCGTTATTTTTGATTGGTTGATTAAAATGAATTAATACTGCGAATAGACTAGATGCGAGTAATAATTTAATTTGCGTAATTGTGATTATACAAAAATTGATCAATTTAAACTAATTAATATCTACGAGAATTTTCTACTATATTTTCCGTGTTATCTGACCCGAATTAGCCAACTGGTGGTGAAAATGAACTACCTTTTGGCATCTGGGTTATTAACGAGTAGTCTCTTGTTTGTTATACAGGATGGGCTAAAAACGCCACTTTATTTCTTTTCAAGACACTATAACTTTTTTTATTTTCCAACCTATATACCCCAGTTTTGCAGTTACATAGTGCCAGTTTTTTTTTAGTAATAATATAATGTAAGAAGTACTTCAACTTGGATTATATTTGATCTAAAAGAGGAGCTCAATTGGGCCACCGTCTTTGATGATAGCTTTTAGTCTTAGTTGCCTTGCTGATATAGCACTAGTATCAGTGAAATGTTGGCTAAGTTTCTTTCAACATGTCTTAATTGCCAGCTTTAGTTGGGCAATTTTCTAGATTGGGTGCCCTCATACCATCTCCTGGAGACCTTCCAATACCCAATACTCACTGGGGTTTGCAGCAGGATTATTTGCTTGGTGACAGTATCAGTTCAGGAACATTTTGCAAATTATGTTTATTTCTCATGGCACACCACATGTTTAAGTGAGACGCTGGTGACATATTTTATTCAAGTAAAAGTGTACAGTTCATAATCCATGGCTAGATAGCATCGTCTAGTTTCATTTGGTATGCAAACTATGATTTTGTTCATAAATTAAAAAAGTTATAGCATTTTGAAAAAGTGGCGTTTTTTGGCCCACCCTAATACCCCTTCTTATTCCATAGGGTATCGACCATGTATCATTCTTGTAACTAATGGAAAAAAATCATTGTTAGTACTATATTTTACTTTTTTTTTATTAAACCATAGAATAATATTTCCAAACTATTTACTGGAACACCAGTATTGTCAGATACACCGTTGTCACAAATGGCGGCCACGGGTTCGTATTTGATTTGATTTTTCATTAACTGTAGCGCAAATTGAGATTTCATATAATACACCATCACAGGAGCTTGATATGCACTGCACAGAACAAGCGATGATAAAGTCCCATGAATATGAGAACCAAGTGATTAAAGAGTTGAACCAACAACTAAGTCCGCTATTTGTGACAACGGTATCTGACTTTACCGGGTATTCCGGTGTGAAGGAAATTGAATTGGGTCTATTTTCAAAGAAGCATTGTGACTTTGTCAAATGATCAGCATAAGGTTTGTGCTGCCCATGTCATGAGTTGTTTCATTGAGTAGAATGCGTATTCAGTGATTTGTTTTATAATAGCAATACAGTTATCTCCAGAATCGTAACTAGAGTTGTGTAAAATGTAAGTAACTAAATACACATTTTGTCATTTTTTGTGACAGTATAAGTCACTGTGACATCGATATACTGAATACACTGTATGTATGTTTTAATCCATTGCAGGAGCATCTACATTACAATACGGCGTTAGAGACAATAGACTATCTGACTATTTCCCAAGCTATTGTGAGAGTACTGGTCAATGTGACATCGATATACTGAATACACTGTATGTATGTTTTAATCCATTGCAGGAGCATCTACATTACAATACGCCGTTAGAGACAAGAAACTCTCTGACTATTTCCCAAGCTATTGTGACAGTACTGGTCAATGTGACATCGATATACTGAATACACTGTATGTATGTTTTAATCCATTGCAGGAGCATCTACATTACAATACGGCGTTAGAGACAAGAAACTCTCTGACTATTTCCCAAGCTATTGTGACAGTACTGGTCAATGTGACATCGATATACTGAATACACTGTATGTATGTCTTAATCTATTGCAGGAGCATCTACATTACAATACGGCGTCAGAGACAGGAGACTCTCTGACTATTTTCCAAGCTATTGTGACAGTACTGGTCACTGTGACATCGACCCATATACTGAATACACTGTATGTATGTTTTAATCCATTGCAGGAGCATCTACATTACAATACGGCGTTAGAGACAAGAAACTCTCTGACTATTTCCCAAGCTATTGTGACAAAACTGGTCAATGTGATATCGATATACTGAATACACTGTATGTATGTCTTAATCTATTGCAGGAGCATCTACATTACAATACGGCGTCAGAGACAGGAGACTCTCTGACTATTTTCCAAGCTATTGTGACAGTACTGGTCACTGTGACATCGACCCATATACTGAATACACTGTATGTATGTCTTAATCTATTGCAGGAGCATCTACATTACAATACGGCGTCAGAGACAAGAGACTCTCTGACTATTTCCCAAACTATTGTGACAGTACTGGTCACTGTGACATCGACCCATATACTGAATACACTGTATGTATGTCTTAATCTATTGCAGGAGCATCTACATTACAATACGGCGTCAGAGACAAGAGACTCTCTGACTATTGCCCTAGCTATTGCGACAATACGGGCAACTTCGTTGAGGAGGTTACCTGCATTTCTCCCCCGTACTGTTGCGTTCAACGATCCGCTGGCGGGTTCGAAGGACTTAAATGCTGCGAAAATAGAATTGACCGAATAGACTCTTCTTACAGGGATGGCCATAATTGCAAGGAGAATGGAAGGAACAAAATAAAACTGAGTCGCAAGAGAAGAGGTGGGTTATAAATAAATTAAATTAATGATGATTCACCGTTACCAGTTAAATAATCATCATAGCTTCTCTAATTGATCAACTGTTCATTATTAAAATTTTGATGCGTATTTATCTAGACATCGATATACACTACACTATATAACTGTAAAATGGGTATATAGGTTGGAAAATAAAAAGGATATAGTGTCTTGAAAAAGTGGCGCTTTTTTGGCCCACTCTGTGCATGTGCTGCATAAAAACTATTATATCCAAACTACAAATTAAAGTTCAACTTTCAACTGAAAATCTAAAATACGATTAACTCGATCGCTTCAGAAACCAAGCCTGTTGGTGAAGTGTGTCCAGCATTCTGTGTTGATGGGTCATGGCATGAGGCAGTGTACTGCATGAAGGGTTACTGCTGCGAGGAGACGACTTCCCCAGGACGATTCTCCCTCATATGCTGTTCAAATAGTAACAGTAGTGTCGTTAACAAATACAAACAGGGCCACAACTGTAGGAGTGCAGATATCTTAAACGGCTAGTAAGTACTTTAGCCTTCGTTTATTTTTCCTAGTAATTTTGTATCCATGTCCACTAGGGTCTCAACGTAAATGAGTCTGTGCAATAATATAGCCCGCCTTTCGGTAGCAGATTTTCAAAGGGGTTTTCTACATTTAAACCCATTTCTCATTAGGTTTTCTACATTAAACCCCATTTCTCAAAAGGTTTTCTACATTTAAACTCATTTCTCAAAAGGTTTTCTACATTTAAACCCATTTCTCAAAAGGTTTTCTACATTTAAACACATTTCTCGAACAATTTCTCCATCATCGTTTGCTTTGTTAGTTTCATTTGTGCGTTGGATAATTGCTTGGATGCGACCTTGTGACGGTTGCATTTTTCAAATGCTTCGTTTCTATGTTAATACATACAAACTTTTTATGCATATGTTCTCCACTCTTCTACTCTCTGCTATTACATACAGGGTGTCCAATAAATAAGGTGAAAGATATTGTAACTTTCTTAATATTGTACCATAATCTGTATTTAATAAAAGTGTTTAAAGAGAGAATCAGATATAGCGAGCAGGCTAAACAAAAAGTTGTTTCAATTTTAGAATATATTTGGCTCATGTCATTCCTTGTCATGTCTATTTTCTAAAAATCACAAAAGTGCATACTTTATTCATGGAAAACTAAAGATTTTTACAATAATGTATTATTTTTCTATAAGAATGGTTACCATTCTTATTATTTGGGAGAATTTAAACATTTTTCACCCATTTTTGCACTTTGAATCATTAAATACGTCACCAGTTTATAACATATTGTGAATCTTTTGGGAGATATTGTAAGGAATAGATCGGTAGGTCACTTATACATGTTGCTTGTAATTTTGTCAACCCCTATAGATCGGATTCTCCCTTTAATGTTGCAGTTGGAGCAGTATACTTTACTCTGGGATTGTACTTGGTGGCTTCACTTTGCTACTCTCACTATGCATCTACTGTTACCAGTGCTGCAAAGACGGATTCAAGCTCAAGAGACACAATCGGCCAAGACCCTCACGGCCTCCGAACAATAATTGTAAGTTCTATAATAGAGTTTATGCCTATGAAGGAAGAAGGATGTCAGTCTAAGTCATATCGATATATTAATTTGTGGTATAACATACTAGTTTTTTTTGACAATAATAGTGAACGAAAACATTGGTTTGGCAGTATGACTGAAAGAATATACGTGTTTAACATTAATTATGGCTGAAAGAAAACACTTGTTAAACAGAATGACTGAATACAGTGCGGGTCATAGTATTGCGCTATACCACAGTGTATTTCATTCCATTGCATTGCTTTGTATTGCATCGTATTTTATTGTGCTCTATAATATGGTATTGTATTGTATATCACATTTTATTATCACAGTATATCAAGTAGAACAATGCGGAAAGATTTTCCTCTTCATGTTTATGATGTTACTAGTGACTGTCGTAAATTGCAAGTTTGTAAGCATAAGAAACATGGTGTATAAATTGAATATTTCATGTAACGCCATATTGGAAACTTTACATCCTTCTATGACCGTACACTGAGAGTATGATAAATATTCATTTTTATTTTTTTCATCAACAGCAACGAACGGTGGAACCGTCGGCAGCATATCCAGTTCTGTTCCAGAGAGAGACTCGCCAGACCCACCATCTCCGCCCAGTTACGACAACATCAATATGACTCCGCCTGGACCATATTCATCCGAGCCAATTATGCCCCCGCCTTACAGCACAGAGAAACCACCTCCTTACGTACCATAGTCTCGAATCTCAGTAATTGATTCAAATCAGAAATAATCACCATTGCCATCTATAGTTGAACATGTTGCTCATGCGATATGATTGATTATTAAAAAGGAACACTTTTTACGTACTGTATCGTTCATGGTTTTATCTCATGAACAACATTAGTACAGTTCATTGACTCTTTGATTAATAATTTGAACTGCTGGAATATGGTCAGTGCAGATAAAAGGATGTACTCATTGTGAATTCATGAAAATAAATTATTGTTCTCATAATATTTTTGATATAAAAAAGTAACAATAAATTATCTGATTTTGACAGACTGAACGAAATGATTTATTTATCTTTACATAAAGTTACTTAAATCCAAATAGTGCTATTTGTAATGTTAACTCTTTGTAAAGTCAAAATGCATCAATGGTGTAGGCCGAGCATTGGTTGCCTTCCAAGCAGTGGGTCCGGGCTCGATTCCTCGCTGATGCAGCATTTTACCAGAATGTGTTAGCATAATGTCATTTGAGGCCACGAAATAACGTGATCAAGTGTATGTTTTTTATATTATAAGATGACAAATACAAAAGTCTGCTTCATAATCACCCATTAAAGAATGCAGGGGATCAATGAACGAAATGATTTTTTTGCACACCTTTTGAGAGTTTGATCAAGTTGGAGAAAGGTTGATTAAAATTATGTAAAATAACTCATTTTTTAAAAGTGTGATATCACGAAATTTATTTGATCTAAAGTTGATCACTTGTCAAAGCATTGCTCTTACAGTTTGATTTAGCATGGAGCCATCTATTAGCAGTATACAACTACATTAATACAGTCAAAAACTGTCAATTGGTTATAGCCATCTGATAGAACACGTGAAATATTATTTACTGAGCTGAAATATCAACTCCCCAGGTAATATGATGAACAATTACATACAAGGTTTTTAACTAATCTACATTTATAAGTAACGTGATTTATATTCAGAATGAGACTTTGGCCTTAATACCGTTACCGTTACATTGAAGGAAATGTCGCAAAATGTTTTCATAAATAAAACTGTGGATGATTGGCTCCTAGAGTGCAACATCGATATTTTCCCCCATATATGTACATGTCGTGATGACAAAATTCGAATTGAAACAGCCGCCTTATTGTTCACTTCATCATTTGGATCGTGAATTTTGGTCTTTTGGACTATTTATTTTGAATTTTTAAACAACAAAATTTTGACGTTTTCGATTCATTGTTGGAAAATATCGAGTTTGGATCCTTGGAGCCAATTCTTCTTGAATAAAACTTAATAGTTCTCACTCGGTGCTATATTCCTTTTTGAGGTTTATGCCTCTATTTGTCTATCTGAAATGCTGCATTGTCAAACGAAACAGTTTTCCGATTTGCCTGGGGTTTGTTATGATTATGTGATCCCGCAATAGGTTGTGAAAATGACGATGGACGATTGTCATTGTCTTTAAGATTATGAACAGCTCGGTGCTATATTCCCTTTTGAGGTTTATGCCTCTATTTGTCTATTTGAAATGCTGCATTGTCAAACGAAACAGTTTTCCGATTTGACTGGGGTTTGTTTTGATTATGTGATCCCGCAATAGGTTGTGACAAGGACGATGGACTGGCATTGTCTTTAAGATTATGAACAGCTGTTGTTTTTGCTTGGTTTACCCTGTTGGTGACATTTGTCACTGTGGACGAGTCATCTGGTAATTTAGTTAGATCACCGTTAGACTGTTGTTCAGCATTTGAACCTGATGTAGCTTCCAACGCACTTTCATTTGTAATTCCTCTTGTAGCAACATTTTCTATTTCACTCGGTATGGCAGGAAGTGGGATTGCGCATGCGTTATCATATGTCGTTTGTCTTCTGCTATTTGCAGCATTGTATGAAAGTGTAGTTGTTGTAGGAACACACATAGGCGTTTCTGACTCAGCAGTGACACACCCGGTTGCGTGTGTAGTTGTCTGATTCTTATTAGCAGATGTATTAACGACACTACTATTCGATGTAGTATCAACTGCAACAACCAACCCACTTACTGCAGCGTTATGGGATACACGAACCGTAGTTGCAGCAGAGTTAGGTGTTATTTGACTGGTTTGTGATTGTTCTGTAAATGGAGGGGGGTCTCCCGCTATCTCATGGTACGCCGGGGGTTGATAGATTGGATAGTTAAACTCTGGAACAGGTCCGGCCGAAAGAATAATTTCTTCGTGTTCTATAAAAAACACAAGCATGTCCAATCAGTTTATTTAAAACAGTTTAATGTAATTCTCAATTTATTATTTTAAATATATCAAAAATGTTCCCTAAAACGAACAAAATAAAAGGAACTATAATGACAGTACCATTCTTTGAACGCAGTATTCCAAGGGGTACGCAGACTGGGGTACGACCAAAAAATGATCCCAATTATTTTTTTAATTCGTAGGCATCCTGAATAATGACCCATTCCAAAGGTAGACTTAACTACCCATAATAACCCATATGCATACCTGTTATTCCTCCATTGGCACGAATAGTCGCTTGTGAATTGTTGTTTGTGTCTTGTCTTGTACGGCTTGCCATTGTTCTTGATCTAGTGGCTGTAAACTGCGCTTTGGAACAACCAAAGAAACAACACATACCACATGTTAGGAGAATTATAATTGCCGTGAAAACACCAAGGACGATCCTCCATCTGTAATACATATATAGAGGAAAGACTTATTCTCAGTTTATTCAGTCTTTTATTGTTGCTGGAGAAATAAAACACGAAGTGACCAAACGATCAGACTAATTAATGATGACGATAAGGGTTTTATTCACGTAAAGGCATGCGTTGTGAATTGTTTAACACGTTTTTATCAAATATAGGTCTTTAATTTCTTACTAAAATTAAAAAATGACTTTTAAATACTATGATGCGGTGAAATGCAAACACTAAAGATTCTACTATCAACATGTAATTACTGATCAATCTAACTTCAAGGGCCGTAGATATATGATGTAAATGTTTAACGTGGTATCAGCCAGCGCATCACTTCTAAACGTTTCTAACTTTTATATAGGGTTTTAATGAATCATGTTTTGCTGTATGTTATTTTTATTTCTTTAAAAAAATATATGAAAAACAAACTTCAAAATGCAAAATACTTTTTATGGCAGCTTGGACAGTTCCCTCTCATGTCAAACCAGTGGTTTCTTATTCTTAAATAATGAGTGTTCTGGGAAAGTATACTCGTCAGCACCAGCAGGGAAATAAAAAGGCACTCGACATGAGTACACTCGCCAAGAGACTGATAAGCACGCGTTAGAATTTTACCATGTTTTCCCATGTGAATCATAACATTGGCTTTCAACTATGAGAATCATAGCGTGGTTTTACATATGAGAATCATACAGCATATTATGTGGTTTTACCTATGAGAATCATACAGCATATTATATGGTTTTACCTATGAGAATCATCCAACATATTATATGGCTTTACCTATGAGACATGTTTCTTACGCAGTGGTAGCGCTCGGGATAGAGGCCGGCAATACTTGAGTCGGGGTCATTGCAGCAGAATCTAAAAAGAAAGAACACGGTAAGGAAAAGATGGATGAAAACAGGATATAGCTTAATAAAATATGGCATGATCTGCTGAAAATTTAAAATTTTGACATTTTGTAATAGTAGATTCATTTAGCAATGTCATCAAAGTTAGTCAATTTTATTTTTAATTCAAGTTTTTTTTTTACATAATTGGAATGTAGCCTGTGGTATAGTAACCTTATGACAAATGATGCTGTGTAAATGCAACTTCAGTTTTATAATTCCGGTAAGGTTATTTTTGATCTTGAATATTGGGCAAAATATAGTCGACCTCCTAATGCTTAGGAGCGACTGATGATGAAAATGATAGGCATAAGATACGACGTACCAGATTATAGTTAAATTGACATAACATACGACGTACATGATGCAGTTGAATTGACATAAAATACGACGTAAATGATGCAGTTGATTCGACATGAAATACGACGTACCTGATGAAGTTGCATTGACATGAATACGAACTACGTGGTGTAGTTGATTTGACATGAAATACGGCGTACCTGATGCAGTTGAATTGACATAAAATATGACGTACTTAATGCAGTTGCATTGACATGAAATACTGCTTAACCGATGCAGTTGAATTGACATGAAATATGACGTAGCTGATGCAGTTGTATTGACATGAAATATGACGTACCTGATGCAGTTGTATTGACATAAAATATGACGTACCTGATGCAGTTGCATTGACATGAAATACGGCTTAACTGATGCAGTTGAATTGACATGAAATATGATCGGGGACGTACCTGATGCAGTTGGATTGACATGAAATACAACGTACCTGAAGCTCTGGGTTCCACAACAGTAGAGTGTAGTGTTTGTTCCGTGGCGTTGAACTGTTTCTTTGAGTG
Source organism: Owenia fusiformis (assembly GCA_903813345.2). NCBI lineage: Eukaryota > Metazoa > Annelida > Polychaeta > Sabellida > Oweniidae > Owenia > Owenia fusiformis. Next base: position 9,589,734 of record CAIIXF020000002.1, read on the forward strand.
CAACTGTTCCTTTTTGTGCCACTGGTGGTTTAATGAACATACCACATACAAACCCTGGATGCCATGCCCCACGTCGATCACAGTAACTGGTACAATACTCAAGGCCGTGTACCAACCCTAAATGAAAAACCAATATGTTGGAATTGCAGTGTACTAACGTCAACGCGTATCACAACTTCAAAAAATAAACTGTTGTTTTAAGTAACGTCACAAACCAAATTAGAACATCTTCCTCAAGAGTCATCACAGGATACAAAACAATTGTAGATGAGTAGAAACCGAGATATATATATCAGATAGCGGTTTATGCAAAGGCTCCGTAACATAACATTGACATGGTATACTGCCTCGAGATCATATCTAGTCAGAATACCGTATTAGTGTATAATACTAAGCTTGTATTCGCAAATGCAACTTGCGTCTGACGACTACCGGATTGACCTGCTATGTTATGGGCAACTCGTTTAAATATGAATAGTGCCTGCCACTGCTCCATTCATATTTAAATGAGTTGGTCATAAAAGAGTAGGTTAATCCGGTAGCTGACAGGCGTTAGTTGCATTAGCGATTACAAGCTTAGACTCATTTTTGGTATAGCTGTGGTTGAAACTATATAGGTTCAGATATCGAAGAATTTTATGAAAATATTGATGTAATTAATATATTTAATACAACAAAGTAGTACAGTACTTACCAATACAACAAATCAGCAACACACAACCACGATATATTACACAACTTGACATAGCTATCATATTATACACAACGCATATTGTGGCAAAACTAAAATTCCAAATATTAGAACTTCAACGCGTTGCTCCAAGTCTGTAACTACCAATCTATACGTCAATATGTGCATATAAAGTAGAATATTATTCTAACCCAATTTGGTTTAAGTCCACATTTTGCTCTCATTACTACACTTGAACTGAGTTTTAATACTATAAGGGTATTATATGGGATATTATTTTAGACATTATCAGTACTGAAAATGAGTATAAATGATCGGACGCTAAGTGTCTACTTACAGAGGGCAATTAAAAAGTAGTCAGCGTTACTGATGCCCACTGGTGAATATCACAATGTTACGTAGCAAATAAGGAATGTTTTTGTGTAATTGTAAACGGACAAATGATAGCTGGCAAATTGTCACAACAATTATACAAATGTATATTTTATTCTATTATTCTACATAATAACAACTCGAACCTCTTGAACACCTCAAAATTTACAATATCCTTTCATGTCTACAAAAAATACTTTGATATAAGAAAACTGAAAATTATCATTAGGATATTTAACTTCAGCATTCTTGGAACATATGATCCACAGATTTAGTATTTCCGAGACCTAGAATTAGTAGTCCGAAGCGTACTTGTATACCTTAAAGCCCCCGATAAATCGGGCTACGTATACCACCGTGTTTACATTAGGGGATTAGAAGAGTTTATTTTTTACTTAGGTATGCAAGCAATATCAATATTAGGCCTTCATACATGTACTCGTGTGTACAATTAGCATGCACTTCAATATTATATAAGCCAGGCTATTCAAGTACAACATAATGTACACTATTTATGTGTGTACTACATGAGAATACAATTCCCTGGGAAACAAAACAAAAATACTTTTTATATGTTCAAAATGAGCCATTTGATTGATGCATACACTTGATACCTCCATATATAAAAGTATATCTAATAGTTATTTTCAATTCCAATGTTGAAACTTGCCTGGTTACGATTATACGGGAAATCAACACGGGACCATAGTTGTACACCTTCCTGGCTTACCTCTGAAGCCTGTACCCTGTAATCTCTTTATATAGGTTAGCGAGAGCGCTGCGCCTGCGCAGTTTTAAATTTTGGCGCACACTTTAATTGGTTTTTCAGAAATGGAAATCCGACTGGAAAACACGTCCGTAGTCATTTTTCATTGACATTTATAGCTGGGAAAATACATACAAATTGGACAAACAAATGGACCACTTTTATCCAACTTTTATGTGGTCGTTTTTCGGCGTTCGGCAGTCGGCGTTCTGAGTTCGGCGTCTGTAACAAATGGCAGGTGGTGACATTTTGCATGTTAATGTTTGTTTATAACTATAATTAATGTAAACACATTAGCAAAATAAATAAACATACTTAAATGTAATACTATTACATTAGCATGAATAATTAATGACAGGTGTTTCTTAATTTACACCGGAGATTATATAATATTATATTTCATTTATGTATTATATATATATTATATAATTATATATGTATATTGCTTTTTAAGCAATTAACACTTTTTGAGCATTGATGGTCCATAAATGACTAGTTTTGAGTGAAACGGAACTGATCTTGTAGGTATCTTTGCTTTGGAGGTTAAATTGGTAAAAATGATATTCGAGGCGACCTTTTTTAATATACTTTAATTCTACAAATCGAATATTTGTCTGAAAATGAGTGAAGAAATTCATCTCAGATTTGTTTTGGGGATACTATGTACATTATATATGTGTTTCTTCCAATATAACGTACATTACCATAACAGGTGTGTTATCGACTTGTAAAACATACTACACATGTAGTATACTATCACCACAGTGTAAAATATGATTCTTTATTTTTTAATCAACTCACAACTCTAGTTCCGATTAACATCAGCTGTGTACTGAACGAAAATCAATTATCAATTAAAATGAACCCCGTTATATCAGATAGAACTATGAATTGTTGCCATGTGTTAATATTTATTGCTATATAATGTCAACTCAATAGCCTTTGGCATAAAAGTAATATCCTGGTTCGCTCACTGCCAAAATAAAGCGTGCTGTCCAAATAATGGTCACTTAAATACCGGGCCAAAATATAACTGACAAGACAATAGTGAAAGAGGAAGGAAGCGACGAACATGATGATGTTCCACTAGTCTAGAACGCCGTGGGCGACAATACCGGTGTAGTACAAGTAAAGGAAATAACATAACTTCCATTTCCTGAAAACCAATTTACATCGTTGAATAATAGGAACCATACTTCCTTAAAAAGGATGCTGTAGTAGCTGGATATATTCAGCTAAACGGTGACAGTTTAACATGACGTACCGTACGTTTGGTGATGGACATCGACTTATCATTTGAACGTCTGAACGTAATTTTAAATGTCATTGATGATTGACAATCAAGGAGTGTCAACGTGGTTTTAACAACAAAGACCTGGGATGTAAAGATTACAACATGTAGTCTACATAAAGCATAGACCTCTATGACACGGTCACTACGTCATTGGAATTACTTAGAGCTACCAATAGTGAAAAATAATGTCATTTTAATTAATTGACAAACATAAAGTTTAGATCCTAGGTTGCTCGTTGAAGTTAACGAGGTACTAAAAACGTGAACATCGTACAACAAAAACATTCCCGCACTAGACTTCAGACATTTATGTTCAATGTTTAAAGCCCATGGGCTAACAAACCACGTGATTCGAAAGTCCATAGACTCTATAAGGTGTGAATTTTAAAGTCGTAAAATGTTTTAAAAATAAAAGGGAGCTAAGAATCCAACAACTTGCCCATCTGGACATTATATTGATACAATAGCACTCGGTGTTCCATGTATCGAATATTCAAAACGTAAAAAAATTCAGTATACCTACAAGAGAGTTTTCGCAATAATGAAGAAACTAAGCAACACATCAGATGAACAACGAATTGAGATAAATCGAAGCATATACAAACAAGACATATTCAATGAGACTTTCAAGACAGACACGAATAAGGAAAAATCAAGTTGCATACAATCAATGTGCTCAAAGGTCGACTGCTCTTCTACAAAATGGAAGGAACACTTGGCGACGTTATTCCCATTTGCGCATACAATTAAACATTACGAATGGCGGCGGCAGCTTTTGGGTGACGTAGTTGCAGGGCTTAGCGTAGGGGTACTCCATGTACCACAGGGAATGGGATTCGGCCTTCTTGCGGGTCTTTCACCAGTCTACGGACTATACTCTTCATTCTTTCCAGTCCTGGCATATTTCTTCTTTACATCATCGCGTCACGCATCATTTGGTACAATGGCACTTACGGCGTTGATGGTGGGTGTCGTGGTGAACCGCCACATGGGGCCTTCTCCGATGGAAGCTCCCCTTGATGATGTAACAGGCGAAGTGGGAACAACAATGGATCCATATCTACAACATGAAATGATGGGGGGCAGGATTATGATGGCTACATCTCTAACGTTACTAGCTGGACTGATCCAAATAGTGATGAGCCTATTGAGACTAGGCTTCCTGACTGTGTATATGTCCCAGCCCTTTATGAGTGGATTCATGACAGGCGCCGCTGTACACATTATCACGAGCCAAATGAAGTTCCTCACAGGGATGTCTGAATCAGTGAAAACTAAAAATGGATATTTCAAAATATTCAAAACGTATCAAGATATCGCAGCGAGACCAGAGCTTATCAACTATGCTGATGTTATTGTGTCTGCAGTTGCCATTGTAACACTTGTTATCCTCAGGACTGTGGCTGTGAAATGTCAGAAGAGGTTCAATATACCTCTTCCCTGCGAGTTGTTGATCATTATATTCGCAACAATGGGATCCTACTTTGTTGGATTATCAACGAGATTCCACACAAGAACGGTGGGCATGTTACCCATCGGTTTACCCATGCCAGTTGTGCCGGATTTCAACCATGTACAGAGTTACTTCACTGACGCTATCATTATAGCGATTGTCGGTTTCGTGGTGTCCATCTCTATGACAAAGATCATCAGTGAAAAGTACAACTACGAAGTTAATTCAAACCAAGAACTTTTTGCGTATGGATTTGCAAATACGATAGGCTCGTTTTTCCATTGTTTTGCAGGAGCCGTAGCTCCTCCTAGAACGCTCATCAGAGACGCATGCGGAGGCAAAACGCAGCTCAGTAGCCTGGTGTCCTGTATGGTTGTTCTCGTTGTTATATTAGGCATCGGACCATTGTTCAAAGATCTTCCGAACAGTGCCTTAAGCTCCATCATCGTCGTCGCCGTATCTCCTCTCCTCATGAAGTGCAAAGATCTGTTGAAATATTGGAAGATCAACCGCTTTGATGCTAGCACATGGCTCATTACGTCACTCTCGATTGTAATACTTGACATCGATGTCGGATTGATTATCGGGATAGGATACAGTTTACTATCGGTCATAATTCGTACTCAGCTCGCTAGTTCTTACACTGTAACCAACATAGAGAAAACGGAGCTGTATGTCAAAAATCCTAGGATGGACGACGCTATTAAGATATTCAAGTACGACGGTCCAGTGTACTATGGCAATGCTGAAATGTTCAAAGCCAGGCTTTATTCTAAAACGTATGACCCATCTTCAGAAGCAGACGACCGCATAAATAGCAAACGTGAGCATCTGAAGGAGAATATAACACAGGAGATACCGGTGTCATCTATTAGCAATGGACTTTCGCAGAATATTCACATAACAAACCATGATAAGAACAAAAATGCGACTCATGCAATCACTGACCCGCATAAAGTAGTAATCATTGACTTCAGTTGTGTGTCCTTTATTGATGTTGTGGCCATCAACACTTTAATTGATACACACAAGACATTCAGACTATCGGGCGTCCAAATGTTCATTGCGGGTTGTACTGATAGCGTCTATGATAGCCTAAAGACGATTGAAAATACTGAAAAAGAGAAGCCAGAAAACGATTTGTTGAATAACATATTTGTCACAGTACATGATGCAGTGAAATATGTACACTCAATGAACCAATGGACAGACATAACACCACCGAATCAATCTTACAGTGTAAATCTGACAAATGAAACATCAAAATTATAACATGTAATCTGGTGCTTGATAGATGTTCAAAAAGTTTTGGATGTTCTAAAATTCTTAAGAAATAGCATTGATTGGTTAATTCATATTATGACTACATATGGATGCACGTGCGGCCGTTTGAAGGGTCACGTACGCAATATGCGCACGCGGTACCAACTACAGCCGTCAATTTGAATTTAAGACACACTAGGTGTTGCCAAATACTAAGTTATTGAATGATTTGAAGTGCAATACAGGATATATTCTCCTCGAGAAATTCCGTATTGGAACGAGACGAAGTCGAGTGCCAATACAGAATATTGAGAGCGGAATATATCATGTATTGCACTTCAAATCATTCTATAACGTTTTTATCGTCTGATCTTCTGTATTGCTACTGATTATGTCCCCTCCGTACCAATAGTTTCTGTATTGCGACGGAGATGATCAATGGGGACAATCTCAATATGCAATACTGATTGGTACAGCACAAGAATTGACCAATCAGAAGGCTTCATTTTACAGATCATACGATAGAAAATGTATACATGAGTCTAGTACAAACATTCGTTTGTGTAACCAAATCAAGAGATCTGCATAGTCGTGTATTAAACTCATTTTGTAAAGTACATATCGTAATTCCACCTCGATCAAAAAGCTATTGCCCTATGATAACTTTGTAGAAAAAACACTTTAACTTTAAAATGTTGATGGTATTTGTGAGTCAGCTTCATTCTTTGTTACTGACCACAAAGCGTATATGAACAGCTGACATGGTATTGTAATTTGTTCAATGTTTTATATTATTGTCCATTGTACGATTGGTATGAGGCGCACTGATGCACTTTAAATTGAAACATGCTTTATGTTAACTTAACGTTTTTAATAATAAAATGTACAAAATATTATTGGTTCAATAAATATTTTTATATTAGTTATATTTCATTGTGCGATTATGTTGTTGACCACTGAAGCTACATTGGATACAGTAAAAATTCAAACATGTTTTAATAACAACTTTTTAATAATATAATGTACAAAATATTATCGGGTTAAATGATTGGCTAATAACATAAACATTTCAATAATTTGAATCAAAGTGCAATTAATATATCTTCAGAACGCTCTTCGCATTATATCTAACGCCTGTGTCAAATAGCTAGAGTCTATTGTTCTCAGGTTCCGAGGTAATTTTATCCTAGCATTCTTTAACAATGGGTTAACCCAACTAATTGTTATAACATGCGTATTCCCATACAAACGATCTGTCTTCCAGAGAAAACTAAGATTTGTGGACATGTTTTGCTATCATGCCATCATACCCCAGTATGTCTTCTGTCAGTCAAAAAAGTTTGAATCAAAACTCCCCAGGAAAATCAAAAGATCTCACCTGTTGAAGACGCCATCTATAGAAAATGTCAAAAAATGTCATTCTGATTTTGACAGATGGAGGCAGGTCAAAAAGGTCAAATCTTTTAAAGAAAATGCACCTTAATCACATTAAATCATGTCTTAGAGTTGGTCCACACATACACTTTTTCATTCATGAACTTACCAAAATCCAACCACTGGTGATGCTTATGTAATTACAATAATTGGACTATATTTTTGCCATCTAATGTGGCTTCTACTAAGCATGGCAAATAATTAAGCCGAAATGGGACAACATGTATCTCATATTCATCTTATATAACAGCGGCGACAGCTCACTCATACCTCCCCGAGAGCTCCTGGGCGTGTTGTTCTGACAGTACCCGGGCCGGATAATACATCTTACTGAATTAATCCTAACCTGACATCTTTGATGGTCTTTGATTTTATAATCAATAAAAAGTGTATATTAATTTGAACAAGTAGCTTTATATAATCAACAAAAACTAAAACTATGCTAAACTAATTACAAAATACAAAAATATTAAGTTAATACAGCATGAAAAATGTATATAATAAAAAACAAAGATTCTTGGCCAATGCCAGTGTGTGAACTTCTAAAATATTTAACTATTTTTCAAATATTCTTTCAAATGTTGCATAAAATTATGTTATATTTCAAGTTGGGAAGAGTTGTTTTAAGGATGAATTGTCATGGGATGGTAAGAACACCCTAGCATCAAAATTTGAAACATAAAGTACTAACAAGTATTGGTCATCTGTCCATAGTACTTCGTTTATGTATTTCTATGAAACCATCTTTGACTTCTCTGAATATTTTGTTTGAGTATTTTCTAAAAGAAAGAAGAGAAACGTAAGACTTTGAAATTAAGAAATATAGACCGAAAAGCAGGGGTTACATCGTCAAATACAACCCGCATGGCTAGACACAAACGTTTTCTGTACCCCGAACGACCGAGGGAGTGAGGGGTTCGAAAGCCTTTGTGCCTAGCCCCAAGGGGTGTATTCGACGATATTACCCCTGCTCTGAGGTCTATATTACGATTCGAACATGAAAACTCACCAAATTGTTTCGAATATTCATCATGGTCCGCCATTACTACGACCCACCGTTATGACGTCACACATTACACGTATTAACTGGGTTATTGATCTGGAATATAACTCAGCTGAAGCATTGACTTACCCCCCTATCACACCAAACTAGTTCTTACCCGTTCTTGCCAGTCCTACGAAAACGTCGTAAAACGGGCTCAATCTGGCTGTGGTCGGGAAATATGTCTGAAATAATTAGCTTCTTCGTTCTTAAACAGTCTTCAATACGTCCATCTCGTTCGCAGTTCGTACAGGTCGCACCACGTTCGGTGTGCAACGTCGTAGAACGCGTCCCTTAGTTTAGAAGGTCAACATGACCTGATTACAGAACGGTATGGTCGCCATCGAATTTTGAATCGATTCAAAATTCTAAAATCACATTTCCGTCTGAAAACGTTCATAAAGTTCGTAAATAGACTTTAGAAAGTTGCAGCTACGTTCATTCCGTTCGCACACAGTTTAAAACCAGTTTTGAAGAACGCAGTGGCAACTTGTTTGGTGTGATAGCTATATTTTTGTTAACTCGTTCATAAGCAGTGTTAAATACGTTCTTAATCAGTTTAAACCCGTTTGCAATTAGTTCTACCTCGTTCTCAACACGTCCTCAGACAGTTTAACTCGTTGTTAAAACGTCCCTAGTAGGATTGAAGTACGATGGTTCCGTTCGTAGTACGTTCAGCTCGTCGTTAGTACGTTGTCACTCCTTCTAATTGTAGAACGTGACGACCACGAGAACATTTTGAGCATTGTCTAAGTTCTAAAGGACCTACCCGTTCGAGTACGTTCGATGAAGTTTGTAAATAGACCCCAAACGGTTCTTAGTAGGTCCAGTCCGTTCGTACACAGTTGAAGCCCGTTTTCGAGAACGTAGTGAGAACTAGTTTGGTGTGATAGTAGGGTTAGTTTACAGTTCATAGAAGGCGTGAATACAGTCATGTTCGAATATCTGTTAATGACTTTTTTAACATGTATGGTAATGACTTCAGTACTAGAATAAATGAAATTAATATCACCTGATGGATTATTATAACTTTTTATGATACAAAATGAGTTATGTATCCTATTAAGTTTTTAACAAATAATTAAACTGACGCGCGCACTGATCAATTTGCAACCAACCGATGTCCTGCTAATGGAAAAGTCTCAAAGAATTTCACCCCATTTAACATTTATATTCAATCATTTTTCTCTTCAAAATGTCTAGTTATATTTGTTATCCGTTTTTATTATATTTTAAACTTTTTCTCTTTGTTGTCATATTTTTTATTAATACACTTAGAGATTGCTTTTCTTGCTGGGTTTCTTTAAGGTTTTTAGTAATTTCCCTAATTTGATGTTTGTGCTTAGATATTTAGCATTACAGGATTATATTCCATTTGAAGTTTGAATAATAATCATGCTTGATAAAACGCATTCTTTATAACAAAAAATGTTATTTTGTGGGAAATTTGTGCAATGAAAAATGGGGTATGGGGACTTTATTAAGACAATTATTGTGACCTAACATCCTTCCATTCTGGCAAATAGAGGGTTTATTGTGCCAGTAATTTCATCCTTATTCTCCATTTATCATATGTCAATCGTGAATATGGGATGGAGGGGGGGGAGCAGGCAATTTCTGCTAGGAAATTCAACAAATCTGGAAGATTTATTTTTTCAAGAAAAAGTTTACTATTGAATAACTAAATGGATAGGCACATGGTATGGTAGAATATGTTAGGTTTTCTGGGATTTTTTCTAAAACGATACGCATCTAAGGTATGAGATCTATTAAAAAAGGCGCAAGGCCATCAACAGGCACAAATCAACATTTTTGCTATAAATCAAGCAACAATGGTCTGGACGACCTGTAATAAATACTTGTAAGTGATGTTATCATAACTAAATTAATGTCATTACTGAATTTATAAAATAAGTTTCCATATGTGAAATAAAAAATAATCGAAAATAATGAATTTGGGACGGAGGGTGGGGAGCAATATGTATATAAGACATGATTAGAGATGTTTCGCGACTTTAAGTCCTTTTACTCTAAATGTCCCCATTTTTCAGTCTCCAGGGGTATATCATCCAGTTTCTTACTAAGTTAATGAGTTCATTTTTCAAATACAAGAATTCGTGTGAAGTTGTTTCACTTTATAGAATTATTACTCCCCCCCCTCCGTCCCCTCCCCCCTCCGTCCCATTTTAATTATTTTCGATTATTTTTTATTTTACGTATGGAAACTTATTTTATAAATTCAGCAATGACATTAATTTAGTTATGATAACATCACTTAGAAGTATTTATTACAGGTCGTGTAGTCCATTGTTGCTTGATTTATAGCAAAAACTTTGACTTTTGCACGTTGGTTGCGTTGCGCCTTTTTTAATAGATCTTATATCTTAAAAGAGTATCGGTTGAAAAATAATCCTAGAATACCTAACATATTTTATAAAACCGTGCGCTTATTCAATTTGCAATTCAATCGTAAACTCTGTCTTGAAAAAATAATTTTACCAGATTTGTTGAATTTTCTAGTGGAAATTGCCTGCTCCCCCTCCGTCCCATTTTCACGATCACCGGGTGTGTATGTGGCAAATTTAGATATAATTATATGATAATCATTGCTACATCTAAACAATATCATGTTTGCAACTTAAAATCATGGAAAAGTTTAAAAATACTCCAAAATAGCGAAAAATGGGAAAGGTAAAAAGCATATAAAATCTTGAATCCTCAAAATCCCAGTTATTTTATTGCAGATTATGAAAGCTCTAATGCTCCTCTTTCCAACAGTAATACTCACTGTACATGGGACATCTGGCTTTTCTAACAAATTGGATCCAAAGATACATATGAACTCTTCAACATGTCCCATATACAAGTCAAATGGTTATTAACTGGTTTTGGATTATCTTCTTGGCATATCATAAGCTGGAAATATGTCTTTTTTCACTGATTTTTGTGCATTTTCTAGGTTGTAAAAAGACAACAAACATGGGTTGCTTAGCAACGGTGTCACACACTAACCAATCATCTGTGAGAAAATTGAATGACATATTTTGGCTTCCCAATGGTCATACTTTCATATAAGAATAAAATTTTTGAAATATAAAATTTGACCTGTGCCACCTCCTGCCCCCTTTTAACAAATAGTTCATCTTAATCATTAACGTATTATCCTCGAAATAGTTGGCACGTAGTTAGTGCGTAGATTCAGGTTTCGAAATATGATTTCAAATCAGTTAAAACAATAGGGGGAATAATCCCAGAGTTCAATGATGACCTACGCTTTTAATGTAAATCTGTACGGTATTTAGATGACCCACGTCTCTGATTGGTCAAAATCGACAAATTTTGGTGGTCTCAAAATTTTCGAAATACGCTTCGAATAATATCATATTCATTTCTGGCGCGTTGACCAATATTATAGCTTGTTTTTCACATCAAGATGAAGACATGCGTGAGAAATAGTTTTATATCGTTTAAAACATCACAACGACGTTTTACAGTGCGTATAAAAAACGCAACAGATTGTTATCTCGGAAAAGCACAAAACCAGTGATAACAGCATTGATTTCATTCAATGCACCATAAAGCCATGTGTCTCTTCTTTACAATGATATATCATTTGTTGATATTTGGTCATGGTTAGGCGATTAATCATTCCATTTGCAAAGTGCGCCAAAATTAGCTTTGGGCCAAGTTATAAAAATCGCAAAAGTCAGTGTACGGAGCCCGGTGCAATATTGGAAGAAAACATAAAACCAATGCTGATTGCATCCCTTTCATTCAATGTACCAAAAAGCCAGATTACTCCTCTTTGCAATGGAATATCATTCATTCACAGGGAGTCATGGCTGGCAGAATACTCATTGATTTTGCAAAGTGGGGCAAAATTCAGCTCTGACCCAAGTTTTAAACATTGCAAAAGTCAGTACAACGGGCAAAGGGGCTATTGGAAGAATGTGTGACAGGTGTGGTATAGACAGTAAAGTGTTCATACTCATACTCTTGCAAGAATACATCCAATACCCCTCCAAATTGCCACCACTTTCTTGCACATAAAGATGCGCTCATCTGTCCACGTCATGCATGGTTCAGCTCTGAGTCATCTGTGGGTTAATGCAGAGAAAAGCAGCCCATGGGCAATTGTTACTCGAGGTTTTGCAATATCTGGTGGAGGAATTGTGAGCACAGATGCTGCTGAGAGAGCTCCAAAAGAAAAAGTCACAAGAATTCAAGTCAAGGGAACTTCCATTGGCACCTAACCCTTGCACTGATTTTTTCAATGTATAAAACTTGGCCCAGAGCCGATTTTGACCCACTGTGCAAATGGAAGGATTTCTCACCCAACCATTACCACATGTGAATGAATGACATATCATTGCAAAGAGGAGAGATGTGGCTTTGTGGTGCATTGAATGAAATTGATGTAGTCATCACTAGTTTTGTGATTTTACGAGATACGGTATCTACTTGTTGCGTTTTTTTATACTCCCTGTATATTCGAAAACTAAATGGTGAGAATTTGCGCGAACGAAGGTGGTAATTGTTTTTGTTAACTCTTAAACTCTGGGGTTTTCCCTCCTCTTAGTTATAACAAACGAGACTACAGTGCTGATATATAATAATTAAGGGTGCGTTTACAAACTAAACAGAGTGCTCCTACCAAAATAAATTTGCCTACATACCCCTGAGACTCTTATCACTGCATCAAATGTGGAATTTCTAGTAATTTCTAGACGTGCTTAGTCGGTCTAGGAACTCCGTGTATCTAGAGATTTCTAGGCGTGCTTAGACGTGCTTAGAGCTGGCGTGGACAGAGCGTGGCTAGAGTCTAGAAATCTCTAAGCACGCCGTGGTTAGACACAAGACAAAATTAGTCGTTATTAAATTGCCATGTGAGATTTTGCGCTATATATGGAAACATTTAAATTATAATTTTGTTAATATTTCGTGTTTTGCTTTAGCTAAATACGGGATCGCAACATGTCTTCTTAATTACTCAGATGTGAGTAGGTAGTTACCAGTTTCGCCACCACGTGGCGGATTCGGGGGAATTAACATGGCAGGGTATTACAAAATCCCCTTAAACTTGAATATGCATCAGTTTTAGTGGTTCACTTTTCAAATTACCCTTATGTATCTGATAGTTATACAAATTAAAATATGTCCAGTAAAAGAACATATTATCTGCCCAACACAAGAAAAGATATTTCACTTTTTGTGGTTTTACAACATGGGGTCTATGGGGAATCTCCCCGACCTAGAAATCACATTTTCAAAGAAAATTAAATTTTCAAAGTTGATAAACTCTGTTCAAAACCACATTTCTAAATGTAATTTTACATGTAGATTCAAAATACGACATCAGTTTGATTGAATTGTGAATTTTTAATGACGAAAATCAAGATTATTTCTACTCGCATCTGGGATATTGTTAACTTGTCATAAATTAAGGGGGTCTGTTTAAATGGGTATTTCCACTAATCAACACCCTGCATTATTTCGCATTGACAAGTATCAGGGCCGAATCCAGCATTTGCTCAGGGGATGATCTTGAATTATTCCAGGGGTGAGGTCACATTTGATATTTGCTCAAAAATTACACGAAAACTGCTCAAAATGGTGATAGAATTATTGGCCGGTGGATGCAGTATTATTTTAAACAATACATTACTGTCGGCGAAGGGGAGGTGGCTAACATATAGTTGAAATTACAGAATACGCTACCTTAATTTTTGATGATCTATAAACATAATCTTGTCATAAACAACTACTGATTTATATATGTGAACGGATATTTGTAAATTTGGTTTAAAAAGAAACTGAATATAGGGTAAAAATGAGGGAGACAAAGACAATGCTTTACTTTAAATGTCGCCCCTCATACTAGCATACGCTTTAACTATCAGATTCAGTAGCACCCTGCCCTTGATATATTAATACATAGTTTTCTTGTACCCCTTTTCAAAAATACAACGAACTAAATACATAGTAATAATGATCTTGGAATTGATTTCTTTGATCTGTAATCTAGATCACACAATAACTAATTAACTGTTTGATTGCGTTTTTGCTTCTTCAAAGACGGGATATCCCAAAATTACCTTGATTTACAGCATTGGCTTTCAAGAGAGTCCATGATTGCAGTCTAGATGGTCTATAGGCTATTTTTAATTCCTCGATATTTTAGTTGTGTATCTTTGAATCTGATTATCATATACAATTAACTTTAACCAATTTTACCCGTTTTTTGAACTTCAAAACTGTCACATACATATTGGTGGTCCCTAATCATATTAGGACCGAGAACAAATAACATAATTAAAACTGGAAAACATACAATACATATTCATCATCTCATCAATTTCTCCGGTTTGTATCTCCCGGTAATCTTTATGCCTTGAGCCACCCCCCCCCCCTTACAGATACTTTAGATACACTTATTTTGACGCTACTTAATTTGACGAATTTGCTCAATTTCAAATATTGGCACCGCGGCTATTTAATTTGGCGGAATCAGGACTGAAGTTAAATTTTTGTCTATGTTTATGCATGGGCTATCAAAAGATTCTCTTGAAAGCCCATGGTTTATGTCATTAGGACGGGTATTTACTAAGATAATTTCTGTATTTCTTTTGGGATAATGTATGACATGTTGATGACATGCTCAGTTGACAGGAAAAGGGGCCCCACAAGTTTAATTTCTGAAGTGCATTTGACAAAACAGTCAATATGGTATAACGGAAATGGGACTTCTGCGCATGTTAAAATTTTTCGTCAAAACTCAACTTTTGTTCAAGTTGATACGATTGTCTTTCGAACTAGAGACCTACCTCATTCGAAAGATCATAAAAGACTTTATCTATACTGAAAATCTTAGATCCAAACATAGTAAAATACGCTGTCAGTCCGCATTTGATTTTTTGAAGTGAGTTTCGTAGATCGTCAGATTTCTCCGACTGATACCGGGTTATCTCAAATTGGTTCGTTTATAAATACGAATTTCTTTACCGTTGTAAGGCGCATGCGCAAAATTGATTTATAAACGTTATTGGTTGATGGTTTTTCTCCTGAGCATGCGTGAAGTCTGATAAACACTTATGACGAAGACCGGAGCAAACATTACTAGCTCTCGAACGAAATTCCAAGATTCAGATCATTTCGCCGTGTTTGCTAAGTGTGTATACGTGAATGACAAGCTGTTTTGAGTAGATCGGGTACCTGTTTTCGACACAACATTGATTTAGCTTGACATTGATGTGCACATTGACACTTTTGAGCATGTTAATACAAGTTTTTACACGCTTAGCACGAGACGGGTTTTCGAAAAATCTGTTATCTGATTCACTCGATTATCGTATGGATATGTATTTCTGCTGACATTTCAACACCACATCACATAGAATTACGATGCAGAATGATAATAAAACACAAAACAACTACTAAATGCCACTTGTTATTTCACAGGAAGTAAAAATGCACACTGCCTAGGTTCTTTGAAAGGGTCGTCAGACATCGGATTGGCCGCCATATTTGAAATGAAAATATCGCTAAATAGAGGTCTGCGCATGTCTCAACATTTCGACTGAAAAATTCCAAGCTGAAATTTGACGGATTTCAATTTGGCGGATTTTCTGACTCCGTCAATCCGTCTAATTAAAACGGGAGCAAAATTAAGTATCTTCAGTTATATCAATATTATTTTGTATCTATCTGACATTATAATTTCGAAGAGAGATTCTCCCGGGGACATTCGGGATTTGAAATTGAATCTGAAATTCTGTCAGAATGGAATACATGGACCTGGTTACATGGTTTATCTTATTCTAAATGGACAAATAAGATCGCAGGGGCAGGAAACTCCCCCGTAGATGACATTTTGTTCATATAAAAGGCATTTGCATTAATCCTTTTGATAACTTTCTTTCGTAGTTGGTCTCTTGACCCGAAACATTCTGGCTACAACAATACAATTGAGTTTTAGAGAAAAAATTGTGACTAACCGCCCTAAGAGGAACGTTGGAGCTTTTTAAGACCACATTAAGCCCCTACTTTAACTAACATCCTAACCCATGTTAAAGCCAAGCTTTTCCAGGATATCTTCAATCAATCCTCAACCCCTGTTAAAGACCCATTTTACAGGGTGTCTGCACCCGGGCCTACCCCCTTGACCCTCGTTAAAATCCTACTTTTGAAGGTAACATACCCCTTCAACCTCCCTTCAAAACCCTACGTGTACAGGGTACCTACCCCTAATCCCATGTTAAGGCCCTTATATTTGCCGGGTACATACATACCCCCCCCCCCTCCCTCTCAAGCCGTACTTTTGCTGTTCCCCACAGCTAAATTCATTTGTGAACTATTATTTTGCTATAATGAATCCTGGTGGATGTGATATCTGTAAAATATACAAAATGTACATTATATATGCGGTCTGGGGTGTGAGTGGGTTCACTTTAAAAAAAACAATTTGGGGGGTCTCAATTTTGACAATCAGAGACAAAGGTCTCAAATTTGTTAAACAAAGCATGGAATGCCCATGAACCAATTATGAATATTATCAAATGAAAACAAAATATTAATTCCTTATAATCCAAATACTTCCTTGTTTTTATAACTGCTGAACCACCTTGATTACAGAAGATATACCGTGGAGTATAGCCTTGCCCAAGTCGGTCTCTTTTACTTATCTTGATTTCTATTATGACCGGCGGTAATAATTCAAGATCAGATTAGTAAAAAATACCGACTTGGGCAAGGCTACGTGGAGTAGTCTAGAAATAGTTTTTCAAGCTTAGGACCTATAGCCATTTATCATGTGGATCGACACTGTTTATCTATTTGCATAGATATGTTTCTGGCCTTGGGGAGGCACATGATGCCTTCTAGCAATTTCAGATTTGTATTGTTTGAACTTCTATTTTGTTTAATGCACACTTCTGATCACCATATCAAATCATTTGAATCGTAAATATGATCATTCAAATAATTTTAATTGAGGAAAATGTAAATATACAATTTACAATTCAATACATAATTTGCACGAGTCTTAGGTTTGAATGAATTAAAATGACGTAAGCTAAGTGTAAAATTTTTGAAAAAAGCCTATCAAAAGACGAATTGTTTTTTGAATACTTTGCGAGGAAATCAATATTGACGTACCGTATTGAAGTCATAAACAACAGCTTCGAGATGTCAGCCCGAAGACTATCTCCCGGTTGCCATGTTTATCTAGGAAACTGCTGGTTGTAATCATAATAGGACACACGGCAAAAAAATGTGTATCAAAATCCGTTGAAACCTGCTTACAGGTAATACATTTGTATTATCAAAAATACAATCTTGTTCTGACCATCGCGAATCCTAATGTACATGTAACTGTGTCTAGGTGATCTTCAGTCAGTGACAGTTGTAGAGACTAGTTGCAACTTTAAAAAGAAAAAAAATTAAAAAGAAAAAAAATTAAAAAGAAAAAAAGACACTAGTTGCAACTGGTGATGTTTTCCATGGAAAGCCGTGAGCACGCTTTGCAAACTCTCTCTGGACTCTCTCTCTCTCTGGACGGCAGAGGGGGGGGGGGTGCGATGAGTGCGAAGGCACCCCCCCCCCCCCCAAAAAAAAGAATGAGCTTTCAATTTTTTATTTGAAGTTTCAATCTCATTTTTGAAGAATTTTGAAAGATGCATCAATTTTTGTAAAATTCAAAATTAATCTTAACATTTTTGGGGCTCGCTTAATAAGTAATGCCACGATCGCACATCATGACATCTCATTTCTTCTCAGTCCTGAGATGATGTTTCAGGTGAAACAGAAAGATGCTATGAGTATCAGAATGGGATCGCACCACATGGGGAGTAGTTTCCAGAAAGATTAGAATAGGGTCACGGTGGATGGTGTAGCCTTGCCCAAGTCGTATCTTTTTCCTATCTTGATTTCTATTATTCAAGATCAGATAAGTAAAAAATACCGACTTGGAAAAGGCTAAGGATGGGGGTGCAAGAAGGTATCCCGGCATAAATCATGTCAGATCAACATCCTAGATATTTATCTGGACACCCCCTCCCCTATCTAACGGCCCTGAGATTCAAAGAGCTCTTTGAAAGTGTCCAAAAAATGATGAAAACTGCATGTAATTGAAATTTTGGCCAGTAAGAGTTCCAGCCCCCCCCCCCCCCATCTACCCTTGGCTCTTACCATGGACATGGAGGACATTTAGGAGTCATTTTCAAATGCCCGATTACAAGATTACAGTGATTTATTTCCGCCCTTCCATAACAGTGTTATTGGTGGGCAGAGGAAATCGAGTATGTATTGATCTAGTTAATTAGTGATTACAGATAGATTAAAGGAAAAGTGACTTGAAAGTGAATTCTCAAAATTGAGAATTCTGATTGTAATCAAAACTATATGAATTGATACTAATCGCACGGACATGGACTAGTATTTTGAATCATTTCATATCCTATCCAACAGCAAGTGAAATCAAATGATCAAGCTACATTATTTATTGAAACTTAAATAAGGGACAATATGTTTTTACCTTTTATGTTAGTCTCAGATGTTGCTTGCAATTTTTTTGAGTTTTTGAGGCGTACTTATGGCCACTTGTGTTTTTAATGCGCACTTTTGGTCCATAGGCCTGTCATTGAGGTACATTCTAAAATTGTCTCAGTTTATCAGGTTTAGATTTGGTCATTTTGACTATTTTTAATTGTTAAGTTTTAAGCGCAGTTTTGGTCTATATGCTTATAATATAAAATTTAAGGAGATGATTTGGTCTACGCTACCCTTTGCATTCGTTTGACTTAACTTCTTAAAAGAGAGCTTCGTCTTCGTAGTTTAACTAGACTCTGCACGCAGGGTAGGTCTACGCCATAACAAAACCTTTAAAAAGAGGCATACTATTGGTTTAGACTATTGGTTTAGAGGTCTACTTTTAGTTTACGCCTCAAAAACCCATCATGATATACCATGACATCTCATTTCTTCTCAGCCCTGAGAAACAGAAAGATGCTATGAGTATCAGAATGTCAAAAACCTATCAAAACGTAATTTGAATAAATGAACGTTTTATCCTCTTTATGGAACATTAGACCTTAATAACTCAGTTACCATATTCGGGTGGGGTACATCTTTTACTTTTTACATTTTATATTGATCATATTTTTGCCCTCCGGCTACTGGGCAAACTCCGATTACTGGTACAGAGAAATAGAGCCCAATATAGAAAATAAAAGATGAAATCATTAACCCCCCCCCCATACATTCACTATAATTAAGTCGTTGGTGAGTTCGGATGTTTTTCAAGTTCAAGTTTATGCTCAATCCAGATAACATCTTCTTTATAATAAAAATAAAAAGGTACTTTTATGTAGATATATATCTCCGATATCTATACATTTCCTGTAAGAATGTGGCAACGAAAATGGGGCAACAAGACCTGGGCCTAACAATGCATTTCTAGTTATCTGTTTTCCTGGTTTGTTTGACACAGAGACATGTTTGAAATGGGTAAACATTTCAATCGGTATGTTTCAAGGTGGCCTCGGGGGGAATGACGACCCATGAAACCTAGAAAATCATGTTTATAAATTATAGATCAAGATATAATATTTTCAGGCCCGTAGCCAGGATTTACCGGGGGAGCGGTTTTACCATGGAGGGGGGGGGGGGTTGCCAAGGGAGTGTGGGGGGGGGGGCTTTTTGACAGTTTTGGCAAAACATCATTTGGCCAGGAGGGGGAGCGGCCGCTCCCTCCGCTCCCCTTGGCTACGGGCCTGAATTTGGAAAGCAGCTAAAAGGTCGTCGTTTTGTGAATAGGGGATGGGTGATTAGCAGCATTAGAAGTCGAACGAATGCAAGGGTAGCCATAGACTATTATGTAATTATGCTAAATCATGTCATCTTATACATTGGTACACTTACAAAATAAGGAAATAAATTGTTCAATCAATCAATTACTTTTTGCTATCATCTAATGACGCTACAGAACAAAATAATACATTTGTCTCCGGAATTACTGGAAATTTTAATAACATGTACAATTTCCTGGGAACGATAGATGTATGTGCAATGTCAAATAATTGTGGCAAAGATTGCGATTTGCTAGATTCTGATTTTGGAATTTCTTTGATCAAATTGTACCTCACACGCAATGTCAGAAGTGAGATTGAATGTCCAAATAGCATAGTAAGACCCCGAATAAGAGATCCATTTTCTCGACGGGAGATTTATCGCTCAATCCCACACTAGACATTTAATGTTAAATAACAGTGAGATCTAAAATTCATATCTTAAAATCTTAAGTCGAGTTTAGTCAGAGATTATAATTTCATTGGTAAAATGCAATCAGAAAGAACCTTTAGTAATAGTTGTTTATTTTAATGAGAGATTCATAAATTGGAACTTAAGTTGTAGCCATCATTTGTGAAGATTGCTGGGTCTAACACCTTAGAAGAGTATCACAACCACAGTCTATTTTTTAATTAAAACTCTTTCCCTATCCTGTAATGAAAATAAATATAATTGGAGTGAATTGCATGCATTTCGAATGAAGTTATCATATTTTTAGTCTTTTATTAGTTCAAACAGGTTTACATAAGATGCATAAAAGTGACAAAGGGAAACATTTCAATTTCTAACTCTACAATTGTAATCATACATGTACATACCAGACACATGATGTATACATGAGACCCCCCCCCCCCGACTGAAAGCTGGCATGATTGTACCTTTTGAGATTCGATCAACTTAGTTCTTATGGGAAAATGAGGAGTCTTCAATGGTGCATCGACATAACATGGACTGGTGAAATACAAGATGGTATCCCGATCATTGGAATGGTTAATGGTGTATTTGAAAAGTGCTCACAATGGTGAAAAGCTGCACGCTTTTGAATGATCTAGACTTTTTGGCCGGGGGTGGGGGGGGACTTTCACCAACCCTTCCAAAGGGACACGATACATTTCTCGAGGGCTCAGAGGGCCAGAGGTTAATATCATGTTGTCACAGGGTATAAAACCATAGGCCATATTCAATTCCGATCATGATATTCCTAACTCTCTTCAATGAAATCTGAAGTTAGAAGTCCATATCTTAACTTTGTATGATGAAACAAAACCAGAAGTCTTATATCATAAGTCTACAAAATATCCGATGACTTAAAATGACATTTTGAAATAAAAAATGTTATTGAATAATATAAACACACCAGCATCAAAAAAATCAACGAAACAATATAACAGCGACCAAACAAAATCGCTTGTTGCTCAGATGTCTATGACTTTAACTGTGTCAGAGCATGATGATGAAATTACCATTCGTCTGTGTTTAATAGGCTCAAACAGAGCTTCATACTCCTTTCGTATCAAAATCTCTTAATTTTCAAATGGGAGACGAATTCAATTTTGTTAGCGAATTTTGAGGTGAATGCGATTTTTGTGAGAGGGATTGGTCAGGACAATGCGATTTTCTTTTCGGGCGATGGACGATGGGCGGTAAACACAATATCGCGTCTTCATTACGTACCCCTTCCATTAGATTTGCAATCGTGTGTTTTCATTTCGAAGCATATCAATATTTAAATCTAATTATTTCCTCAATTGCAATGCTAGATCTAGTAGTTCAGTTATTTGTGATATTTGACGAATTTATCTAAATCGCCAATCATAATCAGCTTTGATTAGATAGGTGGCCGAAAAAGGGATCCTGTTACTAATTTAATGGAGGGGGGGGTGTATGTAATATCGACCACCGTCCAAAAAATTATTTCCTGCACTATAGGAGAAAGTACTCTTTAAAAAAGGGTTTCAAAAAACTATTTTGAATCATAGTTCTGTAATTGTGCAAAGGAGTTTTTGTTTTTAGCGTAACGTACACAATTCTTGTTTGCTTAAAAAGATTAATTTCAATATGATTCGCAAGTATGATCACTGCATCAAATGTGGAATTCTTGCAATTTCTAGACGTAGGATGGTCTAGAAACTCCACGTATCTACCGGGAGAGGCAACTAAATGAATATGCTAGTTGCGTCCATAGGCGAAGCAAGGGGGGTGCAATAAAGATAAAACCATGAGAAAGAAAAAGAAAAAGCTCAATTTTGAAGAAACTTTTGTAAAATTCAAAATAAATCTTATTTTTTTGGCTTGTTTATGCAACAATCGCAACCCTGTGACTGAAAACCGAAAAGTTTTTGGCGATCGCACCCCCCCCCCCCCCCATCTTGAATGAAAGCTGGCTTCGCCCCTGCCCTATATCAATTAGTAATGATACATTGCATACACAATATGAACACGTAGTTTTTTCATCCATTTGGTCAGACGCACAATAATAATACTATTCTAGTATCTTGCTTGATACCCGGGGTTTGATGTGACAACTTGATAGATGCCTGGGAAAACATAGTTTTACTAGTTATCAGTACAGCTTGTTTGGTATTTTACAAGCTTTAAACAGTACGTGATTTATTATTCAATCATATATGTAAAACGTCATGGTATACGTGAACAGTTCGTTATACAAAATAATAAATAAAATAGATAAAAGATAAAAAGAAATTAGTATATTTCAGTGAAAATATGTCTAAATTATGAATGTTGATCATAATTGCTTGTAACAATATACATTAACCTGATTCGATAATTACTTTATTCTAGATTTCAATCATTAGTCTCAAGGCGTGCCAAGACTTTTTGTCACACTCTAAGCACGTCTTTGCACTGCGTGTGCTTAGACGTGCCTAGAGATGTCTAGAGTTGGTTTCATCGCGTACCTAGACGTGTCAAAACTAGTCACGCCTAAGCACCCGGCGTGCTTAGACTTAGTTTCTAGACGTGCTTAGTCTAGAAATTCCATTTTTCACCCAGTGTATCTGATAGATAGAATGCACAAATAAAACAAAAGTTTTGCTATTATAGGTAAAAAGTTCTCTTGAAATTACGAAGTGATTTTACCTATTAATTCTGTTCATGGTCCGCCATTTTTGCGGAAGTTACACTGAAACGCAAACTCCATGAAACGAAACGAAATCACTAGAAAAAACATGGCATATATTGTGCGCATGTGCACCAAAGTTTTAACCAATCAGATTATTTGATTATTTTGCGCACATGAATTATTTGCTTCTGAGCACTTACAAGCTTACCACAATAAACAAACCTGGCAGAGACTACCCTGAGCCTACTTCATTTTGGCGAAATTTCAGCTCAAACTCGTGACAAATGAACTATGCATACGCTGGTGTGAAGCCTTGGAGACACTCATTTTGGTATATATGATTTATGGTGTATACTTTTCTGCAGTTTGTGTGAGTTTGGGACATTAAATGTTAAAATTCAAGAAAATATGGCAATAAAACGACTAATCAATTAATATATACCAGCACTGTACCAAATTCTGTTTCTGGACGCCCGGTGTAAAAGAAATTATGGTCCCCTGGGGATTATGGTCCCCTTTCCTTGAGCCCCTTACTGGCCCCGACTGTGAATAAATAATAAAGAAAATAATTGTAATTAGGTCACCATATAAATCAATTGAGAGTAGGACCAAAATTTGACAGGACCGGCTACCCTTTTACACCGGCCATGTTGAACCAAAGACACGGTGTCTTCGTTTTCAGTTGATCCCCAGTGGTGATGAATAATGCCTTCAATTTGGTCACATTTGCTCCGATTTTCACTACGGCGCCTGGTCGATTGGGTATTTTGTTCAAAATTGAATACAATATTGAGCAAAACACTCAATCGGCCGGATCGGGGCAAATGTGACCCAGGCATTAACAAAGTGTACAAACTGCAACAAGGCTCCGAGTTACCTTGCCTCTTATTGGATAGAATTCATCATAATGTAGCTAATTAAGTGTAGCCAAAACTGGAGTCTGATTGCAGTTTACACGGGCCCATGAATACATGCTTGTGCGACACGTACATTCGATCCGAGCTTTGCCATGTGGGCGTCAATATAGTTTATTTTAGTTTTATTCTTAGTTTACAAGAAGCATTTATTTTACCTGATAGCAAACTAAAACTGGACAGTCATTTTGGAGGAGCAATGTCTCCTTCAAGTAAAGAAATTTCAAAACGTCGAGAAAGTTTGCCTGCCAGACAGTTACGATAACAACGACTTGAAGAACAATGGAAACGGAGAACACGAGTTCATAGTACAAGTTTGAGGTAAGTCTGCGGCCTACGATTGGAATTGTAATGCCTCATTATACAGTCTACATGTAATAGGGATGTTTCAGCTATTCGGAATCTGAAAGTGAGCTTTACAGGGAAAGTGAAAGTCAGATTTCAGGGGTCATGTCATAAGGGTTTAGAAAGAAACAACAATTTATTTCCAAAATTTATTTCAGAATTTTATCCGTTTGTACACTCCACTAGTTACTCTCAGACTCAGATGAAGATAACTCAATACCTAATTATTTTAATATTTTTGGCATTTTTTGTCCATGAAACGTTTGTATTTCAATTGATTGTTTCTTGTTATCTCTGTTAGAGTCCATTTCACTGCTTCATTTCGTCAGTAGAACGGCAAAAATAAGAAATTGGGAGACCATTGTGCAATAATATATGGAAAAGTATATTCATAATGTACATGAATGACATTTGTATATTTCAGATTCTTTAGTTTTTTGTGCAATAAGCCTGTGCCGTCTTGTAATTTGAAGAATTTCAGCCATGTTAATCTTATTGAAAATAACATGGCAGAGAAACATCCAAATAGATGAGGCCACACACTTTATAAGCCAAACTAGAAGCAATCCAAGATATACAAATGTCATTCATGTACATTATGAATATACTTTTCCATATATTATTGCACAATGGTCTCCCAATTTCTTATTTTTGCCGTTCTACTGACGAAATGAAGCAGTGAAATGGACTCTAGACTTATCTTCTTTTTAGGCTTTCCTTTTGTCGTTGTTTTTTCTTTTTGTTTGATTTGGTCACTACATCACTTCCAGATGATTCTTGCTCCATTAGTGTATCCCTGTAGTTATCATCACTATCTTCACTCATTAGCTCATCTACATCAAAAAGAATGGGCCTCTATCGTCCTCTTGATGATCCTTGACTTGGTGTAACATGTGAAGGCCCTTGAGTAGCAGATGGTTGAACTTTACGTCCTTTTGATGGCTCTTGGCTTGATTGAACACCGGCAGGCCCTTGAGTAGAAGTTGGCTGACCATCTTCCTTGGATTTTGGGGGTTGGGGAACGTTTGTTGTTGGAGGGGATCCTTTTGGTGACTTATTGGCATATTTTAACTCCATTGCCAACACCTGTTGGACTACACTGAAAAATACAGGAGATAGATAGAATAATTAGACAGATGTGAAGCACTGTTACAGTACGAAGTCATTGCGAATTTTAAGGGATACATGAGGGTTGAGAGGCATGCAATGGGCACTGGTTAATAGAAAAATTGAGAAAATGCACAAATGCACATACCTGACCTCTGCATCTGGATCATTGTTGGTCATCATCTTGCCCAGTTTATTGGTTAGGCGGGCAGTTAAGGCTGCTCTTTTAGTATCCTTCATGTCAACATACATCTGTTTGTTTTCAGGGGTATGCTATCTAAGTTGGACTACATGGTTTCAATGATGTCTCCCCATGCACATGGGTGTGCCATATAAGCTCGCAGAAGGAGTAGTTTCTCTTCTTTTGTAAAGAATACTGCACTATTCTTCTTCCTCTTATTCAACAATGTTTCTCCTGAAAAATTGTATGTAATGAAATAATATGATATAACCAGGGATCCTTGATATTACCCCTTACAATCATGTGTGATATATACACACAATATTGCACATGCATGAAACAAGGAAACCTTATCAGCAAATGTGGATACGTTTCATGTAAACTCTACAATAATCAGGTAAACAAATACATATTTATTTATCTAGACTCAATTATTATCAAGAGAATCATAAGCAATAATGAATACTTACCTTTCTGTTCCGACATTTTACAGTCAATTCTTGTGAAGAGTGAACATCAATGAAGAAGGCAATACGTGTTTGATTTATATGAATAGTATTGAATACTTCAATGAATGTATTATATACATACAAATACTATATATAGTCTACTCTCATACTATATACCCATTAAAGCTTTTGAAATAGATCCTGAGTTGTTGTGTGCCGGTCTTAGTATAAGGAGGGTTAATCTCTTTGAGACTACTTAAACTGCTCAATCAACTGTTCTATCAATACATGTAATCTTCAGTACAAGAGAATATACTTTGTGTCATATTTCTAATAAATGTAATCCACAGCGAATAACAAATAAAAGCATCTTGAAATTATTTTAATGTTGCTATATTCTCTAAAAAGCACATGTTTTTAGCTTTGAAACTATTGATTTATCAGTTATAATAAACGTTTAATGCAACTGAACTTATGACATGACCCCTGAAATCTGACTTTCACTTTCCCTGTAAAGCTCACTTTCAGATTCTGAATAACTGAAACATCCCTATTACAATGCTTCAAAGGCAAGGAGTTGAGCCTAAAAAATAAGAAATCAAAAGACTATTGTGCCATAAAGAAAATATTCATATTAATGCACATGAATGACATTTGTATAGTTCAGATTTTTAGTGTATAGTGCCATAAGACTGCACCCTCTTCTAATCTTTTTTCAAAACTAACATGGCAGAGAAGCATCAAAATATAAGAGGTCACAGAGTACAGACTTTATGAGCAAATTGAAAATCAATCCATGCCCAAGATATACAAATGTCATTCAAGTGCAATATGAATATATTTTTTATAATATTGCCTTATATATTGCTTTACATGATAGGAGATTTGAAAATTTGAATTCGTTTCCAAAAATTGAGAAATTAAAAAAAACTGATTTGAAAAGCTATTATTTTCCTTTTTATGACCACAATTTTTGATTCAGACAATTCAAGTTTCAAAAAATTCTAAAATCCACATGGTTTTTTCATTTCATGTTTGGTGTAAATTTCTGATAACTACCCCGAGACCTTAAGGTTCAGCTGGAAAGTAACATTCTGGTAAAAAATTGCTATACCTGCACATGTTATTCTCTGGTACAAAATTAAGTATGAAGGCATGTGTGTATTTCCTTGCTTTTTTCTGGAAAGTATCATTACACGGTCTACTTTTAGTAAACCTGGAAACAAAGCAGTGGTAGCTCCAGTGTTGTCTGGAAACTTTGAAAGAAAATTTGGAAAAATAGAAAGTGTGAAATATCACTTTATCACACTTCCCATTGAACTCCTACTAGATATTCTTAAGGAAGACGATGTAATGATACTTTCCTGAAAAAAGCAAGGCAATTGACACATGTCTTCATACTTTATTTTGTACCAGAAAATAACATGTGCTGGTATAGCAATTTTTACCGAAATGTTACTTCCCAGCTGTACCTTAAGGTGCTATGGAAGTTAACAGGAAATGACAAAACAGGAAGTGACAATTTTTTGCATTTTTGACATCTTTTGAACTAAGATTACAACGTTCTGTTTTGACTTCCATACAAAAGTACTCACAAACATTACTGTTTTGACTGTAGGAAAGGGAATATTCAACGAATAGTATTAGGGGGTGGGGTGATAGGTATGAAATTTTTCGAGGAAAATGCATGACATTTACGGTATCCGTGTGAATAGTCCGAACGAAATGCGTTCGTTTTTTCGGCGTTCGTTTTTTTGCTGTATTGGTGACTTTTTTGAACTTTTTTTACAGAAATATTTTTGCTTGACAATAGTCAGATAAAATGCGTATTTCCCCGACATATTCTGTCACGCAAAAAAACTGGCACGACTTCAAATTTTCCAGCAAATGCATGACAAATACGCAAATTGTGGGACAGTTAGACGGCATGAATAATACATGCTTCCAATGCTCAAGAATTTGTGCATGCTCCTTATAATTTCCCGCCATTTCTAATTCAGCCAATCAGATTGTTCATTGGAAAAACACATAATCATAATGGAGGAAAACTTGGTAAGAATTCATCCCGTTTATTTTTAATATTTCTCTTGACATAATAACCCTAGCGATAAATTGCCTTCATATTCATAAAGAAGATAGTATAAGCGTCATGTACATATGAATCATTGGATATTTTTCCAGAAGTATCAACTAAAGTTGTAATCTTAAAAACTTTACAGCCCATTTCATTGTTTTATTGCACCAGTAAAACCTCAAAAATAAGAAATCAAAAGAGCATCGTGCAATAATTAATATATGGAAAAATATATATTCCTATTGTACATAAATTACATTTGTATATCTTGGATTGTTTCTAGTTTGGCTTATAAAGTACGTGGCCTCGTATATTTTGATGCTTCTCTGCCATAGTATTTTCAAAGATTAACATGGCTGAAATTCTTTAATTACAAGAGGGCACAGGCTTATCGCACAAAAATTATATAATCTGAAATATACAAATGTCATTCATGTACAATGATGAATGTACTGTACATTTCTATATAATTCTTGCACAATGGCCTCCTGATTTCTTATTTTTGGGGTTCTACTGACGAAATTAAACATGATCGAATGGGCTGTAGGTTCACATTGAATATTATGAATAGGATCTAGGAGTATATTCCACCAGTCTAGACCGAGCTATATCTAAGTATGGGGGGGGGGCTAATGCCGAGGTAGGATGGGCGCCAAAATTTTTTAATCCCCAATAACTGAATAAGGGGGCCTTTTTGTTATTACTTCGCCTTTGGGGGCATCTTTTTAATCGTCAAATATAAGGTTGGCAAGTGTCCCGCGAATGGCGGGATTATCCCGCGAATTTAATCAAAATTAGGCTAATTCGCGTGTGCCGCAATGTCCCGCGCCTTCATCTCAGAACTGAGCAAATGTTAGCAAACGCGAGTTTAAATAAATGGACGCTGATATCTAGAAAATTAACCTGACTCCCTATAAGGCCTAATTTGATGTAGACCAATCGAACCCCTATATCATGGGCTTTCAATTGGAAGCCCATGCCCATATGAATAGGTACATTTTATATATAACACTATGGGGGTAAGCGTTTCATATAGTTGGTCACGAACGCCATAGCCTAAGTGCAAAGTATTGTTCAGAATTTTTGAATTTCGTGTTAGATTACGGTACGCACACCTGAAGCATGTTTTTTGTTTTTGATAAATTACAATGAAGTTTTATAATATTCCTATGCGTATTTTGTGAAAGTGAGTTGATGTAAGTGCATTATATTTGATTAATCAGTATCTGAAAATTTGATTTGAGTAATTTTACATTAAGCAGTGGCGGATCCGGGGGGGGGGGGCACTTTTAAGTCCCAATCAAGCAGCGGCAAATCCCGGGACATCCGGCAAATCGGGACATCCGGCAAATTTAGGTGGATGTCCCGCAAAATCCCACAAATTTAGAGCACTTTGGCACTTTGTCTAAAAAATCTGTCCCTCTATGAAGTTTTGGTGGTTAACCTGTTAACTGTCCCGCAGTTAGGGTGTTTGTAGTACAAAGTACAAACTTTGTACCACCATGGGCTCTACCAGATAGAGCCCACGGTGCCAATGGTCCCGTGAATTTGATTTAAAAAATTGGCCTATAAGCGCAACGCAAATCCCTTAAATGTCCCGAAAAATCCCGAGAATTTAGTAGATCTAGATGTCCCGCAAAATCCCGCGAATTTGAGGCAAGCCAATGGGTCTAAAAAATCTGTCCCGCGAGAAAATCTTTGGGGATTGACACCGGGGTTGACAGTACTGGGCTAGGCAAGTCTCTCCCGAACACTGTGGTATGTTGCACAGGGCTACTAACCGTTAATGTAGATAAAATTGGGTAAAATGTTTTAATGGTCACCTATGGGAAACTCTTCTGAAGTCTCCTACCTTTATGACCTGGTGGAAAGTCGTGGAGTAAATACGAACGGCACAAATTTGCGTTTGGTCGTTTGAAATAGCGAACAATTCGTTTCTTCCATGTTAATCTGTCATTGAACCACATAAATGCACTAGAGGCAACATAAATGTGCGTTCGGTAAAGTTCTGCATATACGATACGAACAACATGAATTTACGATCGGTCAACTAAATAGCGAACGTTCGCTTTTCTTCCATATTAATCTGTAATTGAAGCAAGGAAATATGCGTTCGATAAAACGTGAAACTGACAAACAAAACTTCTCGGTAAGATTTTTTGTTATTATTAGGCTGAGAAACAACGTGTAGGGTTTGTAAGTGGCACAAGGAATAACCACGAGGTGCATTTCTTTGATTGCAATAGTTTGGAGGCGCAGCACCTCATGTATTTTTAAAATAAATTATTTGTCTAGTTTTCGTTAAACAAATATCCTGAGACACAGGGCAGGGCCTGTAGAAAACACTAAACAAAAAAAAACAAAAAAATATGCATACCTCCAAATCTGCTTTATTGGTCAGATTATGCACCAAATCATAATGGTTGTTCAAAATAAAAATTTAAGGGGACGCTCCGCCTTATCTCGCGAGAATAAAGCAAATCACGCACCATCTCGCGAGAATAAAACAAATCACGCAAAGGCGCGTGACTGTTATAATGTAAATAAAAAAACAGGCCCAGGCCCATGAAGAAGATTTAAATCCCCCCCCCCCCAGTCACTGTATAACTTCAAGGGGGTATGTTCTGAATTTTGCTGCAATCCAATAGGGTCACATGTTATTTTTCAAATTTGAATCACTTCCCCACAGTGTCTACATCGATCCCTTCAGAAAATTTACAGGAATTTTTTATTACTGAATTTTCTCGTTTTTATACATTTTACAAAACAAATCTTCTCAACAGTCTTTTCTTGGCACATAAGTGCACTCTTTGTGCAAACTAAAGATGCAAGAAGTCATTCCTGTTTGAAAAATAACATGTGACTCAGGGGGTTACAATGCGCCTTGGTATAATGGGCTTCGGGTAAAATGCGCGTCGGTACAATGAGATGATCCCATTTTTGTAATTCAAAATTCAGTCAAACTCATGTCATATTTGGAATATTCATGAAAAATAATGTCTAGAAATGTGGTTTTGAAAACAGTTTATCAACTTTAAAAATTTGATTATCCGATCGAACAAAGTTTGGAGGGATATAGTGAATGCCTCAATCCGTCCGAACGTACGTCTGTAGGTACATGCGTCCGGCAGTCCGGCAATAACTCAAATACCGTTGGCCCGATTTTGTTCATATTTTGTACACATATACCTAATGGGGGTAGAAGTTCTGCTCAATTTTCAAAATGGCCACTAATTTAAAAAATGGCAGCCATTTTTAGTGCTGATTTTACAGTTATTTAGGCCCGGGGGTTTACTCTTAATGATTTGGCTAGGTATGTGCAGCATGGGCAATTTTGGCTTAGGGCATAAACCATGGAACCTGACCAATCTCAGAGTAAAAAACATGGAAAAATTGTCAAAGAGAGAGCCTTTTTTAAGTCAAAAATCAGTTTTCCTACAAAAAATTCAATAAATTGGTGAAATCAGTTGGAGAAGTCCGGGACAAATCATCAAAAATGTGGATTTGTAGTTAATATACCAATATTTCAGGAAATTTACTCCCTTTTATAAGTGTGAGAGGAAGTATTCATGGAAACTTTCAATCTTGAAGAAATTGACATGGAAAAATGCTCAAAAAGGGGGTCTTTTGCGCGGCACATAGGTGGTACATGTATATTGGAGTGAAACCCCCGGGTTTTTAGGTACTCCATGTAAAACTGTAATAGTGATATGTTTCAAATGTAAAAAAAGTTATATAGGATATTGATTCAGCAAAAATCGAATATAGAAGAAATACATGGCAGCCATCTTGAAAAATGGCTGCCTTTGCACATCATTTAACAATTTTTGCTGTAACTTGAAAAGTAGTGGAGCGATCTTGTTAATATTTGCTGCCCTGTCAACCCTCACGTAGTAGGCGTGATTGTCACGCAGTTGCTGGAAAAATAGAAGCCACGCATCAATTTAGCGTGCATGATCAAATATCACCCAAATCATGCATTTTGTTGATAATTTTAAAAATCGGTAAAATACCGAACAGTGAAAAACAGCGAACGCATTCTGTTCGGTTTTTGCACGCGATTGCTGTTTATATCACGCATTTGTTTCGACAATATTTACACCTACGTTTTTTACTATAACTTGAAAAGTAGTGAAGTAATTTTGTTTATATTTGATATGTGAATACTCATGAGCCTTGCACACTGTCTCATGACACTTTGGGTAGTAGGTGGCCATTTTAAAAAAGTAGTGGAACAATTTCGTTCATATTTGATATGTGAATACTTTAAGCTTGGCACATTGTCTAATAAAACTTTGGGGAGTAGGTGGCCATTTTGAAAAATGGCCACCATTTTTATGTGTGTTATTTTACTTTTTTTTTACTTTTTTTTCTTTTTATACACAAAGTAATAGAGCGATTTTGTTCATATTTGATATATGAATACTCATAAGCATTGCATACGGTCTTATGACATTCTGGGTAGAAGGTGGCAATTTAAAAAATTTATAGGTGGCTAAATTAAAAGCATATTACTTCTTCTGATGACAACTTGGCTAGTGAGCAACCATTTTAAAATGGTGGCCTTTCTTATGTGTGTTGTTTTGTGATATTTGCTATATAGTTCGTTTGTAAAAATGCCTGCCATTTCTGTTCGATGGGATTCGCTACGCTCTGGCGTTGCTGTTGTTCTGGTTTTCTTTGAAAATGTGACTTCTAGGTCGGGGAGATTCCCCATAGACCCCATGTTGTAAAATCACAAAAAGTGAAATATCTTTTCTTGTGTTGGGCAGATAATATTTTCCTTTACTGGACACATTTTAATTTGTATAACTAAAAGATACATAAGGGTAATATGAAAAGTAAACCACTAAAACTGATGAATATTTAAGATTAAGGGAACTTTGTCATACCCTGCAATGTTATTTCGCCAAAATCAGCCACCTGGTGGCGAAACTGGTATGGTAACTACCTACTCGCATCTGAGTAATTGAGGAATGCAGAAAAATTCGGAACATGCATCCTGGCCATAATGTAATCTTTTTTCTAAGTAATACATAGTGATTGGGAGGGATGAACTAGAGTCTTGTTCCTGTGTCTGTGGCATAAAAAGATCTAGCCCTGGCTACAATTCTGTCAATTCAGATTTTTGAATTGAAGCCCTAATGAAAAATAAAATGCTAAGATAATTCAATTTTGTAAAAAATCCAAATGCACCATCTTGCATCATGATGTCACAATGACACTATATTTGCATATTCTACATTTGCATATTCAAATCATCAAAGCAAATACCAAGTCAAATGTCAAATGATGTCAACATCAGTCACATATTTACTCCATCGAGCAACTATAAACAAAGAAATAATTGTAACATCACACATCAATGTGACGTCAATAACATGTTACCTAACCAACAAAAAAACAGGCATTTAGTTTGTTCATTGCTGTTCTCCGTAATCTTTCATACATGTAACAGGCCTGTCAACTGTCCCGCAATTTGCGTATTTGTCACGCATTTGCTGAAGAATTTGAAGTCACGCCAGTTATTTTTGCGTGACAGAAAATGTCACGCAAATACGCATTTTACCTGGTAATTGTCAAGCAAAAATATTTCTGTAGAAAATTTTCTAAAAAAGATCGTCTACACAGCAAAAATACGAACGACGGGAAAAAAACGTACGCATTTCGTTCGGACTTTTCACGCGAATTACGGATATGTTATGCATTCCGTTCGAAATTTTTCGTACCTCCCCCCCCCCCCGTTGATGGATGTTTGAAGCGCGTGCGAAGCGAGCGCGAAAAATTTAAGGTGTTCAAATTTTGGCAAGATGTAATAAAATTTACCAAGGTGTTCAAAACTTGGATCAAGGTGTTCAGATTTGGACCAAGGTGTCCACATTTTGAGGAGAGGTGTTCAACATTTCCAAGTCACTCATGTTAGGTGTTCCCAAGTTGACAGGCCTGATGTAAGAAGTGGATCAGTTTTCTCCATTAGCATATGGCCCCGCACGTGGCCTTCGTTTTTTTAGCAAAAGAACATAAATTATGGGTCTAGCCCTTCAAAATGATATACAGGCCTGTCAACTGTCCCTCAATTTGCGTATTTGTCACGCATTTGCTGAAGAATTTGAAGTCACGCCAGTTATTTTTGCGTGACAGAAAATGTCACGCAAATACGCATTTTACCTGGTAATTGTCAAGCAAAAATATTTCTGTACAAAAAGTTCGTCTGCACAGCAAAAATACGAACGCCGAAAAAAACGTAAATTTGACAATATGTAATAAAATTTAAACCAAGGTGTTCAAAATTTGGATCAAGGTGTTCTGAATTGGACCAAGGTGTGCACATTTTGAGGGGAGGTGTTCAACATTTCCAAGTCACTCATGTTAGGTGTTCCCAAGTTGACAGGCCTGGATATATGTGTCTTGCTACCTTTTCTTTTTCTCGATTCATTTACATTTAATTTTTTGTTTTTTATAAAAGATGACAAGTTCCAAAGGAGTTAAATACATGTACATTGTATACTAATAGGGATAAAGTCGGATTGTTAGATTTCAGACAATCATATGTTGGATTTAGGCTATTATCTGAGGATTTGAACAGATGCATATGTTGATATATGTTCATGGGTCAATGCAATCAGTCCAGATCAAGCACTCCAGGTTTTTTCTCAGGTGGGTGAAAAAAAATTTGTGCAAAATATTTGCGACTCACTTCCCTCACAGTATTAAAATCTTTAAATAAAATATTTGTTGCTCGCTTCGCTCGCATTATAACCATGATTCGCCGTTGGCTAATACTCACATTTTGAAGTCTTGAAATTAAGAATATTCTGTTCTTACTGAACTTGCATCCAGCCACATATTTATCAACTTATGAGCTGGTTAAGAGAACTCTGTTAAACCCTTACTAAAAATCATTTTTCCCTTTCACCAGTTTTGGCGGGGCATTTAAAATTGGTACCGCTAGACGTTGACGCTTATTTTTCCTCCTTGAAAGAAGTTTCAGGGTGCTCACTAGGATTTCCTTGGAGCAAAAGAGTCTAGAGAGCTTAAATGCCAGATTGGGCAGGGGTCTGGGGTAATTTAAGAAAATAACGCACTCTCAGATTCATTCTCAGGGAATTTTTAGACTTTTTAGAATTTTTAATTCACAATAAAAGGAAATTGCTTGCAATTATTCAGAAGAAACTCTGAACTGAGTATCTTGAAAAAATGTTAAAATTAATTATGTCACAATCGCTGACAGGGATTTTGCATTGTAAACTCAGCTTGAAATCAATGGTTATCTGGGTAGTTTAATACATATTTTAAGGAACATTATTGGTCAGCCATTTCTATCCTGATATGATAGCTATAAGTATTAACCTTCAGGGGTGGATCTGGGAACCAACAAATTTTTTAAATTTGAGGCCCATTTTCTTCAAAATTTGGCTTTTAATTAAAAAATAAGGCCTTAAAAGGCCCATTTATGATCAAACATTTGTTTGGGCCGAATTTTTTCTCTGCCCCCCCCCCCCGATATCAGCCAATGAAAGTAAAACACAGGAAATGTTTTGTAATGTTTTGACTTCCCTTCTTCATAAAAGCAATATGATCACCATATACTCAACTTAAAGATTCACTTCCGGTCTATGGTAATAAAGATGAGTTGAAAGTTGTCGTGAACACCTTTCAATCATCAGTCTTAATATGGCTTTTCAAGGTTCAATAGATGACTTTGAATCGATCTGCATGCATAGTTTAAAAATAGAATCATCAGTCAGAGAAGGTTTTAAATGAATTGACTTTAAAGCCTGAAAATTTCTCTTTGAAGAATTTCTAATAGTAAATCAATGGTGTAGTTCCAAGCAGATTTTCACACCTGAATAGTCTGACTACAGTAATTAATTAAAATTAAAAGATGGCGTTTGGTTAAAAATCCTGTCAAGAATGAATGGATAATCAATGCAAACAACAATGCCATCTTTCTATGCATTGCTTAAAACTTGACATATATAAATTGATAGATCAAAAATATTTTTTCATGATCTAGTGTCAACTCTGATTATTAGACTCCAGATTGAAAATCTGGAGTCTATTGCTTTTGCCAGTTTTCTTCTTATTAGACTCCAGATTGAAAATCTGGAGTCTATTGCTTTTGCCAGTTTTCTTATTAGACTCCAGATGAAAATCTGGAGTCTATTGCTTTCGTCAGTTTTCTTTATTATTAGACTCCAGATTGAAAATCTGGAGTCTATTGCTTTTGCCAGTTTTATTATTATTATTATTATTCTTTCCGAACCAGTTTTCTCAGCAACTAGAAGACCTTACTCAAATCTACTTACAGGGTCAGTAAGGAGATGAGATCTAGTTTCTGGGAAATTAGGTTAAATTTTTATCTAGGTCAAAGGTCAAAATCTAGGTCAAATTTATAGTTTTCCTTATTTTTACGATTCTGACACTACACTTTAATAATTTGCTTCAAAATTTTGTATACAGATAGCAAAGAGTGTGCTAATAGTGTTAGCCTTTTGCCGTCAGAGAGTATTTTGACCCACTTTTGAGATATGGTGTCCGAAAAGTAGGTCAAAATAAAAAATTCTCCAAATTTTACATATGAGTTATGAATTAAGAGTAGAATTTTCTCAGGAATCCGAATCTGCAAACTAAATTTCGATCCGACTTCCGGTTCCAAAGTTATGGCATGTCCGAAAAGTAGGTCAAAATAAAAATTCGCCAAATTTAACGTATGAGTTATGAATGAGGGGTAGAATTTTGTCAGGAATCCGAATCTTTAAATCAAATTTCGATCCGACTTCCGGTTTGAAAGTTATGGCGTTTTGAAATTTCGAGAAAAATCGATCTGATGTTATCCTGATAGAAAGTCAAAGAAAAAAGATTTTTTTGAAGTGTAAAATACGAGATATAGATTGAGTACAGCTTAAGATAATGAATTCCTATAAAAGAAGGGGACCTCAAAAGCTACCTAGTTTCAATATTTGGACACCAAAATGCCTAGGTCAAAATCGAGGTCAAATTCATAGTTTTTCCTTATTTTTGCGATTCTGGCACTACACTTTTAGGATTTGCTTCAAAATTTTGTATACAGGTAGCAAAGAGTGTGCTAATAGTGTTAGCCTTTTGCCGTCAGAGAGTATTTTGACCCACTTTTGAGATATGGTGTCCGTAAAGTAGGTCAAAATAAAATGAGTTATGAATTAAGGGTAGAATTTTCTCAGAAATCCGAATCTATAAACTGATTTTCGATCAAACTTCTGGTTAGATAGTTATAGCGGTTTGAAGTCTCGAAAAGTCGATATGATGATATCCCCATGTCATGCATATGGAGTCAAAGATAACATTCTTAAGAGTTGTCAAAATGTCTATATTCTAGCTGACTCAGCTTATAGTGAATGACTCAGCTTACAAGTAATTGGATGACTCAGCTTACAAGTAATTGGATGACTCAGCTTAAAACAAGTCTTAAATCTGGAGTCTTAAATTGAACTTGTTCAATTTACATGTCTAGTTATTATTATTCTTTCAGAATCTTCCTCCTTCCCAGATTTCTCACCAACTAAAAGAATTTACTTTAAGCTGCTTACATGATCAACTAGGGGCAGTTCCTGGGATGATGGGAAATTAGGTCAAATTTTTATCTAGGTCAAGGGTCAAGAACTAGGTCAAATCAAGGTCAAACCAACATTCTGTCAATTATCTTCGTTGTTGTTTGTCGTAACTACTTCATCTTAGTTTCTACATGTAGCTTAGAAAAAAACAAATCGAGAGTGTGCCA
Source organism: Owenia fusiformis (assembly GCA_903813345.2). Taxonomy (NCBI): domain Eukaryota; kingdom Metazoa; phylum Annelida; class Polychaeta; order Sabellida; family Oweniidae; genus Owenia; species Owenia fusiformis. The sequence continues at coordinate 9,627,805 of CAIIXF020000002.1, forward strand.
TCCGTTTTTTGATTACTTTTCGCGATTTTGAGATATGGCGTCCTGAAAGTAGGTCAAAACCAAAAAGTTCTCCAAATTTAACATATGAGCTATGAAATAAGGGTAGAATTTTCTCAGGAATCCGAATCTGCAAACCAAATTTTGATCCGACTTCCCGTTCGGAAGTTATGGCGTTTTGAAAGCTCAAAAATCGCTAAATTTGGTGCCCATGTTAAGTCAATGAGAAAAAAGATTTTTTTGAAGTGAAAAATACGAAATATAGACTGAGTTCAGCTAAATATAATGAAAGCTTTTAAAAGAAGGGGACCTCATAAGCCATCTAGCTTCAAAATTTGGACACCAAAATGCCTAGGTCAAAATCTAGGTCAAATTCAAAGTTTTTCCTTATTTTTGCGATTCTGACACAACAGATTAATTATATTCTTCGAAATTTTGTATACATGTAGCTAAGAGTCTGCTAATAGTGTTAGCCTTTTGCCGTCAGAAAGTATTTTGCCCCATTTTTGAGATATGGTGTCCGAAAAGTAGGTCAAAATAAAAAATTCTCAAAATTTGACGTTTGAGTTATGAATTAAATATAGAATTTTCTCAGGAATCCGAATTTGCAAACCAAATTTCGATCCGACTTCCGGTTTGGAAGTTATGGCGTGTCCAAAAAGTAGGTCAAAATAAAAAAATTCCAAATTTAACGTATGAGCTATGAATTAAGGATAGAATTTTCTCAGGAATCCGAATCTGCAAACCAAATTTCGATCCGACTTCCGGTTCGGAAGTTATGGCGTTTTGAAAGCTCAAAAATCGCTAAATTTGGTGCCCCATGTTATGTCAATGGGAAAAAATATTTTTTTGAAGTGTAAAATACGAGATATAGACTAAGTACAGCTAAACATAATGGAAGCCCATAAAAGAAGGGGACCTCAAAACCTTCTAATCTTGAAAATTTGGACAACAAAATGCCTAGGTCAAAATCTAGGTCAAATTCGAAGCTTTTCCTTATTTTTGCGATTCTGACACTACACTTAAATTATATTCTTCGAAATTGTGTATACATGTAGCCAAGAGTGTGCTAATAGTGTTAGCCTTTTGCCGTCAAAAAGTATTTTGACCCACTTTTGAGATATGGTGTCCGAAATATAGGTCAAAATAAAAAGTTCTCCAAATTTAATGTTTGAGTTATGAATTAAGAGTAGAATTTTCCGAAAAATCCGAATCTGCAAACCAAATTTCGATCCAACTTCCGGTTCCGAAGTTATGGCGTGTCCAAAAAGTAGGTCAAAATAAAAATTCGCCAAATTTAACGTATGAGTTATGAATTAGGGGTAGAATTTTGTCAGGAATCCGAATCTGCAAACCAAATTTCGATCCGACTTCCCGTTTGAAAGTTATGGCGTTTTGAAATTTCGAGAAAAATCGATCTGATGTTATCCTGATTGAAAGTCAAGGAAAAAAGATTTTTTTGAAGTGTAAAATACGAGATATAGATTGAGTACAGCTTAAGATAATGAATTCCTATAAAAGAAGGGGACCTCAAAAGCTACCTAGTTTCAATATATGGACACCAAAATGCCTAGGTCAAAATCTAGGTCAAATTCATAGTTTTTCCTTATTTCTGCGATTCTGGCACTACACTTTTAGGATTTGCTTCAAAATTTTGTATACAGGTAGCAAAGAGTGTGCTAATAGTGTTAGCCTTTTGCCGTCAGAGAGTATTTTGATCCACTTTTGAGATATGGTGTCCGAAATGTAGGTCAAAATAAAAAGTTCTCCAAATTTAACGTATGAGTTATGAATTGGGGGTAGAATTTCCTCAGGAATCCGGATCTGAAATTAAAATTGCAATCCGATCCCCGGTTAAGATTCTACGCCATTTTGAAGTTTGAAATTCGCACTTGCCAGTATTCACGATGCTGATTGATCAAATATACTTTCAAAAATTCCTGCATACCCTACTTTACCTCCCTACCTACTCAGCTACTTATTTGCCTACTTACTCAATTACTTAATTAGTTATTACTTACTTAGCAACTTACTCAGCTACTAACTCAGGTACTTACTCAGCTACTTACTCAGCTACCTACTCAGCTTTTTACTCAGTTACTTACTCAGCTACTTACTCAACTACTACTAAGGTACTTACTCAGCTAATTACTCAGTTACTTACTCAGCTCTTTACTGATCTATCTAGGTCAAATAAATCTGGAGTCTTAAATTGAACTTGTTCAATTTCACAAATCTAGTTATTATTATTCTTTCTCTCTTGTCACGTTTTCTCGGTAACTAGAAGGACTTACTTAAATCTGCTAACACAGTCAACTAGGTAATGAGGCCTAGTTTCTGGGAAATTAGGTCAACTTTTTATCTAGGTCAAAGGTCAAGAACTAGGTCAAATCGTGGTTTTTCACTATTTTACAAGTTTTCTCAGTCGTCCTTCGGTATTTTCACTCCTGGTTTTTTTCATCATGTTCCTTAGAAAAAGCTTATTACGAATGGTAAACCGTTTTTTGATTACTCTTACCGATTTTGAGATATGGTGTCCGAAAAGTAGGTCAGAACATAAAAAGTTCTCCAAATTCAACGTGTGAATTATGAAATAAGTGTAAAATTATCTCAGGAATCCGAATCTGAAAACAAAATTTCGATCCGACTTCCGGTTTGGAAGTTATGGTGTTTTGAAATCTCAAAATTCGCTAAATTTGGTGCCCATGTTAAGTCAATGGGAAAAAAGGCTTTTTCGAAGTGTAAAATACAAGATATAGACTGAGTTCAGCTTAACATATTGAATGCCTATAAAGGAAGGGGACCTCAAAAGCTACATAGCTTCGAAATTTGGACACCAAAATGCCTAGGTCAAAATCTAGGTCAAATTCATAGTTTTTCCTTATTTTTGCGATTCTGGCACTACACTTTTAGGATTTGCTTCAAAATTTTGTATACAGGTAGCAAAGAGTGTGCTAATAGTGAGAGCCTTTTGCCGTCAGAAAGTATTTTGACCCACTTTTGAGATATGGTGTCCGTAAAGTAGGTCAAAATAAAAATTTCTCATAATTTAACTTATGAGTTATGAATTAAGGGTAGAATTTTCTCAGGAATCCGAATCTGCAAATTTCGATCCGACTTTTCGTTGGGAAGTTATGTTGTTTTGAAAGCTCAAAAATCGCTAATTTTGGTGCCCCATGTTATGTCAACGAGAAAAAAGATTTTTTTGAAGTGCAAAATACCAGATAAAGACTGAGTACAGCTTAAGATTCTGAAAGTCTTTAAAAGAAGGGGACCTCGAAGGCTATCTAGCTTTAAAATTTGGACACCAAAATCCCTAGGTCAAAATCTAGGTCAAATATATAGTTTTTCCTTATTTTTGCGATTCTGGCACTACACTTTTAGGATTTGCTTCAAAATTTTGTATACAGATAGCAAAGAGTGGGCTAATAGTGTAAGCCTTTTGCCGTCAGAGAGTATTTTGACCCACTTTTGAGATATGGTGTCCGAAAAGTAGGTCAAAATAAAAAATTCTCCAAATTTTACATATGAGTTATGAATTAAGAGTAGAATTTTCTCAGGAATCCGAATCTGCAAACCAAATTTTGTTCCGACTTCCATTTCCAAAGTTATGGCGTGTCCGAAAAGTAGGTCAAAATAAAAATTCGCCAAATTTAACGTATGAGTTATGAATAAGGGGTAGAATTTTGTCAGGAATCCGAATCTTTAAATCAAATTTCGATCCGACTTCCGGTTTGAAAGTTATGGCGTTTTGAAATTTCGAGAAAAATCGATCTGATGTTATCCTGATAGAAAGTCAAGGAAAAAAGATTTTTTTGAAGTGTAAAATACGAGATATAGATTGAGTACAGTTTAAGATAATGAATTCCTATAAAAGAAGGGGACCTCAAAAGCTACCTAGTTTTAATATTTGGACACCAAAATGCCTAGGTCAAAATCTAGGTCAAATTCATAGTTTTTCCTTATTTTTGCGATTCTGGCACTACACTTTTAGGATTTGCTTCAAAATTTTGTATACAGGTAGCAAAGAGTGTGCTAATAGTGTTAGTTTTTTGCCGTCAGAGAGTATTTTGACCCACTTTTGAGATATGGTGTCCGTAAAGTAGGTCAAAATAAAATGAGTTATGAATTAAGGGTAGAATTTTCTGAGGAATCCAAATCTGCAAACCAAATTTCAATCCGACTTCCGGTCAAAAATTCCTACTTACCTACCTACTTACCTACTCGGCTACCTACTTAGCTACCTACTCAGCTACCTACTCAGCTACTTACTCAGCTACCTACTCAGCTACTTACTCAGCTACCTGCTCAGCTGCTTACTCAGCTACCTACTCAGCTACGTACTCAATTACCTTATCATCTACTTACTCAGCTTCCTACTCAGTTACTTAGTCAGCTCTTTACTCAAGTAAATCAATCTGGAGTCTTAAATTGAACTTTGTTCAATTTACAAGTCTAGTTATTATTATTCTTTCTCTCTTGTCACGTTTTCTCGGTAACTAGAAGGACTTACTTTAATCTGCTAACACAGTCAACTAGGTAATGAGGCTTAGTTTCTGGGAAATTAGGTCAATTTTTTATCTAGGTCAAAGGTCAAGAACTAGGTCAAATCGTGGTATTTCACTATTTTACATGTTTTCTCAGTCGTCCTTTGGTATTTTCACTCCAAGTTTTTTTCATCATGTTCCTTAGAAAAAGCTTATTACAAGTGGTAAACCGTTTTTTGGTTACTTCTACCGATTTTGAGATATGGTGTCCGAAAAGTAGGTCAGAACATAAAAAGTTCTCCAAATTCAACGTGTGAATCATCAATTAAGTGTAGAATTATCTCAGGAATCCAAATCTGCAAACCAAATTTCGATCCGACTTCCGGTTCGGAAGTTATGGCGTTTTGAAATCTCAAAAATCGCTAAATTTGGTGCCCATGTTAAGCCAATGGGAAAAAAAACTTTTTCGAAGTGTAAAATACAAGATATAGACTGAGTACAGCTTAACATAATGAATGCCTATACAAGAATGGGACCTCAAAAGCTACATAGCTTCAAAATTTGGACACCAAAATGCTTAGGTAAAAATCTAGGTCAAATTCATAGTTTTTCCTTATTTTTATGATTCTGACACTACACTTTAATAATTTGCTTCAAAATTTTGTAAACAGGTAGCAAAGAGTGTGCTTATAGTGTTAGCCTTTTGCCGTCAGAAAGTATTTTGACCCACTTTTGAGATATGGTGTCCGAAATGTAGGTCAAAATGAAAAAATCTCCAAATTTAACATATGAGCTATGAAATAAGGGTAGCATTTTCTGAGGAATCTGAATCTGCAAACCAAATTTCGATCCGACTGCCGGTTCGGAAGTTATGGCATTTTGAAATCTCGAAAATCGCTAAATTTGGTGCCCCATGTTAAGTCAATGGGAAAAAAGACTTTTTCGAAGTGTAAAGTACAAGATATAGACTGGGTACAGCTCAACATAATGAACTTTTGTAAAAGAAGGGGACCTCAAAAGCTACATAGCTTCAAAATTTGGACACAAAAATGCCTAGGTCAAAATCTAGGTCAAATTCATAGTTTTTCCTTATTTTTATGATTCTGACACTACACTTTAATAATTTTCTTCAAAATTTTATATACAGGTAGCAAAGAGTGTGCTAATAGTGTTAGCCTTTTGCCGTCAAAGAGTATTTTGACCCACTTTTGAGATATGGTGTCCGAAAAGTAGGTCAAAATAAAAAGTTCTCCAAATTTAACATATGAGTTATGAATTAAGGGTAGAATTTTCTCAGGAATCCGAATCTGCAAACCAAATTTCGATCCAACTTCCGATTCTAAAGTTATGGCGTGTCCGAAAAGTAGGTCAAAATAAAAATTCGCCAAATTTAACGTATGAGTTATGAATTAAGGGTAGAATTTTCTCAGGAATCCGAATCTGCAAACCAAATTTCAATCCGACTATCGGTTCCAAAGTAATGGCTCGAAAATCGCTAAATTTGGTGCCCCATGTTATGTCAATGAGAAAAAAGATTTTTTTGAAGTGTAAAATACAAGATATAGACTGAATACAGCTTTACATTCTGAAAGCCTATGAAAGAAGGGGACCCCGAAGCCTATCTAGCTTTAAAATTTGGACACCAAAATGCCAAGGTCAAAATCTAGGTCAAATTCATAGTTTTTCCTTATTTTTGCGATTCTGACATTACACTTTAATGATTTACTTCGAAATTTTGTATACAGGTAGCAAAGAGTGTGCTAATAGTGTTAGCCTTTTGCCGTCACAAAGTATTTTGACCCACTTTTGAGATATGGTGTCCTAAAAATAGGTCAAAATAAAAAATTCTCAAAATGTCCCTTATGAGTTATGAATTAAAGGTAAAATTTTCCCAGGAATCCGAATCTGCAAACCAAATTTAGTTATTATTCTTTCTCTCTTGTCACGTTTTCTCAGCAACTAGAAGGACTTACTTAAATCTGCTAACATAGTCAACTAGGTAATGAGACCTAGTTTCTGGGAAATTAGGTCAAATGTTTATCTAGGTCAAAGGTCAAGAACTAGGTCAAATCGTGGGTTTTCACTATTTTACACGTTTTCTCAGTCATCCTTTGGTATTTTTGCTCCGGTTTTTTTTCATCATGTTCCTTAGAAAAAAAGCTAATTCCGTAAGGCAAATCGTTTTTTGATTACTCTTACCGATTTTGAGAAATGACGTCTGAAAAGTAGGTCAGAACATAAAAAGTTCTCCAAATTTAACGTGTGAATTATCAAATAAGTGTAGAATTATCTCAGGAATCCACATCTGCAAACAAAATTTCGATCCGACTTCCGGTTCGGGAGTTATAGCGCTTTGAAATCTCAAAAATCGCTAAATTTGGTGCCCCATGTTAAGTCAATGGGAAAGAAGACTTTTCGAAGTGTAAAATACAAGACATAGACTGGGCACAGCTTAACATAATGAATGTTTATAAAAGAACGGGACCTCAAAAGCTAGATAGCTTCAAAATTTGGACACCAAAATGCCTAGGTCAAAATCTAGGTCAAATTCATAGTTTTTCCTTATTTTTACGATTCTGACACTACACTTTAATAATTTGCTTCAAAATTTGGTATACAGGTAGCAAAGAGTGTGCTATTAGTGTTAGCCTTTTGCCGTCAGAAAGTATTTTGACCCACTTTTGAGATATGATGTCCCAAATGTAGGTCAAAATAAAAAGTTCTCCAAATTTATCGTACGAGTTATGAATTAAGGGTAGAATTTTCTCAGGAATCCGAATCTGCAAACCAAATTTCAATCCGACTTTTCGTTGGGAAGTTATGGCGTTTTGAAAGCTCAAAAATCGCTAATTTTGGTGCCCCATGTTATGTCAATGAGAAAAAAGATTTTTTTGAAGTGTAAAATACCAGATAAAGACTGAGTACAGCTTAAGATTCTGAAAGTCTATAAAAGAAGGGGACCTCGAAGGCTATCTAGCTTTAAAATTTGGACACCAAAATCCCTAGGTCAAAATCTAGGTCAAATACATAGTTTTTCCTTATTTTTTTGGATTCTGGCACTACACTTTTTGGATTTGCTTCAAAATTTTGTATACAGGTAGCAGAGAGTGTGCTAATAGTGTTAGCCTTTTGCCGTCAGAGAGTATTTTGATCCACTTTTGAGATATGGTGTCCGAAAAGTAGGTCAAAATAAAAAATTCTCCAAATTTTACATATGAGTTATGAATTAAGAGTAGAATTTTCTCAGGAATCCGATTCTGCAAACCAAATTTCGATCCGACTTCCGGTTCTAAAGTTATGGCGTGTCCGAAAAGTAGGTCAAAATAAAAATTCGCCAAATTTAACGTATGAGTTATGAATAAGGGGTAGAATTTTGTCAGGAACCCGAATCTTTAAATCAAATTTCGATCCGACTTCCGGTTTGAAAGTTATGGCGTTTTGAAATTTCGAGAAAAATCGATCTGATGTTATCCTGATAGAAAGTCAAGGAAAAAAGATTTTTTTGAAGTGTAAAATACGAGATATAGATTGAGTACAGCTTAAGATAATGAATTCCTATAAAAGAAGGGGACCTCAAAAGCTACCTAGTTTCAATATTTGGACACCAAAATGCCTAGGTCAAAATCTAGGTCAAATTCATAGTTTTTCCTTATTTTTGCGATTCTGGCACTACACTTTTAGGATTTGCTTCAAAATTTTGTATACAGGTAGCAAAGAGTGTGCTAATAGTGTTAGCCTTTTGCCGTCAGAGAGTATTTTGACCCACTTTTGAGATATGGTGTCCGTAAAGTAGGTCAAAATAAAATGAGTTATGAATTAAGGGTAGAATTTTCTCAGGAATCCAAATCTGCAAACCAAATTTCAATCCGACTTCCGGTCAAAAATTCCTACTTACCTACCTACTTACCTACTCAGCTACCTACTTAGCTACCTATTCAGCTACCTACTCAGCTACTTACTCAGCTACCTACTCAGCTACTTACTCAGCTACCTGCTTACTCAGCTACCTATTCAGCTACTTACTCAATTACTTAATCATCTACTTACTCAGCTTCCTACTCAGTTACTTACTCAGCTCTTTACTCAAGTAAATCAATCTGGAGTCTTAAATTGAACTTTGTTCAATTTACAAATCTAGTTATTATTATATTTATTGCCCCTCCAATCATGGAGATAATATATCATTACAGTATATAATAAATGTAATAAAAATAAAGATTTATAAAAATACAAAGACAAGTGGAAAGCATTGATACAGCAGAACCCTCCTGGTTAGCCCATGTTCTCCCCTGGGGGTCCCACTGCACCACTGTGCGAACCATTACGATTTCAAAATGAGAAGGAAATTATATACAAAAGCAGTTGTCTAGGACATCACCAGGAGTGCCAATCACGCCTCTTTGTTGACATCCTGATTGGTGCTTCGTGTTACAGTATCACTCCATCCTTAGAATGTACATATTTTGCACAGCTGTTGAGATGCATTTAAGATCTTCGTTTGTTAGAGTCTCATCTCCTCCAAATATGCACCGTAGCTTCAGTATGTTAGTCATGCGTCTCCCATTGGGTATCCTATGTAATATATTTGTTATATTTGTTCTTAATGAGCAGTATCTGGGGCATTCCAAGATGAAGTGCTCCAGAGTTTCAATGCGTTGCATGTCACACATTCCACATATGCGATCATACACCGGAATATTTTCCCATTCACCGGTAATAGCTCGGAGTTTTCCTTGACCCGTGAGCAGTCGTACCATCAGGGTGCATCTCTTAATGTATCTACAGTCCTGCCTAGCTATTTCCCACCAGGCAATCGGTTTTGTACCAGTGACTACAGTTCGGTATAATGTTAATTTATCATATGTAATAAGTTCTCTTCTCCACATGTTGCATTCAAAAGTCCTTACTATATTCCGAATATATCGTTTCCAGGTAGATTTTGGGGGAAATTCACCACTGTCCATCATTTCATATATCACGTTTGATATGCCAAACCGTGATGCGAGTGTCATTACGTCACCAATAGGTGACATTTTGTGTAGCGGGTTACTGTCATATCTGAACTTCGTGATACGCTTTATTGCTATGGTACGGAAGATCGAACCTGATACATGAGATAGATGTTGTAGCAGGAACATCATTTTAGCCACTACTATAGTCGCCGTCATAGTATGCCAGCCTAGTTGGGGTAGGACAGCTGGGTCAGATGTGCTTACTGGCAGGCCTTGTAGTTGTTTGCATATACTTCTATGTCCCTGCTCGAGCATCTTATAATCGGTTTCACTGAGGGGGACAAGTTCCATTCCATACGTCATAGAAGGCATACTGACAGACCAATATAACTTAGACGCAGTGAGGGGGTTGGTTGGGTTCTGGGTGTGTGTTGTTGTCCCAACATATGCATTCATTGCTCTCTTTCCTTTTGATAGTGCAGACTCTATCAGTTCTCTATTACTGTTGTAGTTCGACATTGGAAGGCCGACATGTTGTGTTGTTTGGACTACATCTATTGTACGACCTCCAAGTTGTAAGTCTATTCCTGCCTGTTGAGTGGCACGACTATTACTAAATATGATGGCCTTATATTTGTCCGGATGATAATTGAAGCGCCATTTAATGCTATACTGATGCATCATGTTTAAGATGTCTTGCATTGTCTTTTTATGATAGGCAATAATGACAGTATCATCAGCATAGGATGGACATGTACATAGTACATCACCCACAGAGCACCCTTTACCAGAGTCAATCACATCTAAGAGAAGCCTATTCATATACTCCCCGTATAGCTCCATGGAGTACAATCCTCCCTGATGAACTCCCTGAGAGATCGGGAACTTATCTGAGAGTGTGACGTCATTTCCACACCTTACTGCGCACTGGTAGTCACTGTAGCATAGTCGCAACATCCTCCATAGCTTCCCATGTATCCCAAGATTAAAAAGCTTGTAGAAGAGGCCATTGTGCCACACCGTGTCGAAGGCCTTGCTAATGTCCATTGTGACCATTATGACGTCATTACCACTTTCAAGGCCATTACATATGGCTTCTCTTGTCAGAAGCGATGTGTGGAGACATGACGTCATGGTCTTGTTTGCGGCCTGCATCTCTGACTTCGGCTCAATCCTATGGCACCTCCTGCTCCGCGTTACCATAATCTTTTCCCATAACTTCATGAAGGTCGTCATCAGCGTCAGGCCCCTATGGTTGTCCTTCTCCAAAATATCCTTGTTTCCTCCTTTAAAGATGGGGATTAGTACACCAAGTTTAAAGCTATCTGGGATGTGCTCCAGTCTTATTATATGGTTGTACAATGCTACAAGTATATTGGCAAGTGCGTCACCACCAAAGCGTAAATGTTCAGTGCTGATTTCATCCCACCCTGTAGCCTTGTTTCGAGAGAGGTTGTTAATTAAAGTAGTCACCTCTTTGTAGTTTATAGGATCATTTAACGCTTCATCATCATTGTTAAAACTGTCCTGCAGCATTTCTACTATTCTTGTGTTAATTACATGTTCATGATTACTGTCAAAATTATCATTTGGCTTTATTGACATTAATGTTTTAAAATAATTCATCCATTCACTCCGGATCTCATCAGTCTGTGTTAAGATTATTCCGTCCTTATTACGTATAGAATAGCTACTATTACTCCGATTTCTCCGTCTCTTAACAATAAACCAAAATTGCTTCAAGCTTATCTCTCCCGCTCTGTCGATTTCCTCCTGACATTCCATCTCATACTTGTACTCAGCACGACGGATTTCCCGCCTGAATTGGCGCTTTGCAGTCTTATAGCGAATCCAGTGCTCATTCTCTTTGTTCCTTGGTCTTCCATTCAACTTCCACATCTTGAATGCTGACTTCTTGTCTGTAGATAACTGGCTCAGTGTATCAGACCAGTATGGCTTTAAGTGCTTCTTGAAAGACCTTCTAGGTATAGCATCAGCTGACACAGACTTTAAAACATCAGTCAGTTCATCAAACAGGGAATCAAGTAGTTTAGGCGTTACCTCAGACTTACTATTAATTAGCTTATCAGAGAGGGGTTTAAGAGATAGTGTCAAGGGAGCTGTATACCTCCCATAAAGCGCATTTGCATCAAGCTTGTCCCATGCTAGCTTCACTGGGTTACAATTGTCAGAGGAGGGTGTGATTGGCACTAAGGTAGATGTTTCTAGTACGACCTGCAAGGGTAAATGGTCAGAATTATTTATCAATTCATCATCAATCACTTTTACAGTTTTAACTTTCTGAGCATATTCTTCTGAAACAAGGCAGTGATCAATATAAGATCTTCCTACATTTTCTCTATAATATGTATACTCTGGGCCAGAACCCTTATCTGTTAAGTCAATCACATTTAAACTACATCGAATACACATATCATTTAACAATACACCGTTACTGTTCATCTTACCAGCACCTCGACCCCCATACAGGGGTCCTAGATTAACATTTAAGTCCCCAATAATCAGTACATCACCGTCTTGTTTCATCGTCAATATCACATCTTCGAGCTCATCTAATACATCTGCAAAATTGGATGTTTTACAGTTACGTTGAGGCAAATATACAGATACAATGTACAGGGCTTTGAAACCAGGTTGCATAATTTTAATTATAACAATTCTGTCACTTGAAGTCAATCGTTTTTGTGTATAAATAAAAGGTGACAATGAGCGTCTCCAGAAAATAGCCACCCCGCCATTACCAATACAGTGACCCTGGTTTAACGAGTCTAAAGATTTACTGCTGACAGCTATACAATCAAAACGTTTATCAAAATCATTCAATTTATCAAGGCTAGACTCATGATGTGGTCTGTTTGAGCTGTTTTTGGTGTCAAATGAAAGATCAGGTATCCATTGGAAATACTATGAATATCAAAAGTGAGACTTCATTTAAGCACTTTGTTCCTTTAACTGATAATATATGGCTTATTGGGCTACACTGAACTTTTGAACTTTTTATAATTACAATGATTGACAGGTCTCATACTCTGTAGCAGTGCTCTCATTTCTTAGACTCTCCAGCGCAAGTGGGAATGAATTTCTCAGTTCAGATTTTTCATGCTTGGAGAAAGAAGATATGATATCCCAGAATACCTTCTACCAATCAAAATGATGTATACATGAGATCTGTGCAACAATAACTCTGGGGTTACTTCCAATTTTGCTTACACAAGTTAATAATGAAAATCGATTTATACATGTACACGGCCTTATGTACTCTCATAGAAATCGAACTTTGTAGAGGGATTTGAAATTTTATACAGACTTTGGGCCAAATTATGTTCTCATTAAAACTGAGCCGTGCTTATGTAACCCATGTTTTTAATAACATCACCCTTGAATTGGACATTAGCCTTTAAATGCTTTTGAGGCAAGCCAGTCAACTTCATTGTACAGTCAAATAGCCAACAGTGAATTCAAGGCAATCAAGCCAATTATCTTTTCTTTGCTACAGCTACATATATGTAGTGGCACTCTTGATAGGGCAGGCGAAGTGATTATATGGTTGTTTTTACTGGCTGCATAAAGGTACATTTTAGAATTACTTATAAGATTCACATTTATTTGGTTTTACATATGTCACACTTATATTAGAATACCCTTTGTAAACTTGATGATAATTAACTCAAAACATCCAATGGCTGAATCTAAGAGGAGACAAGTTTTTTAGGCCACGGTTTGAAATCATTTTTGTAGCGTGGCCAGAGGTTTTCATCTAGGCGCAAGTCATCATCTGGGCGCAAAGAAGGCACACTCCATGGTCCAACTAAGCACAGTGCCTTGTGAAAATTGCCTTTGGAGATGATAGCATGTCAAGATTTTAGCATCGTCTTACCATGAGCTTTTCAACCTATTATTATTGTCACTTGATTCTGTTGACGTTACAGTAAATTTAGCAGAGTTTTAAAATATTTTTGTTCAACATCAAAACCAAAAACCCTCCAATGACTCCCGGTTAAAAGCTCGCCTGCTTTTGATTGGTCGCCATTTTATCTTGCTTATATTTCAAAATGGCCGTAATTTTGTCACATAAAATTCACTTTTGGATCATTTGCTAGGTATATAAATGATTTCAGGTGTCTTGCATAGTGAAACCCATGTTATTGTAAAAAGTAGTTCTATGAAATAATTTAATTAAAGAAATTTGCAAAAATTGATGTCCATTTTATTGTCAGCCATTTTTGTCTATAAAGTAGGGCCATGCCATTTGACCGAAGTCGGTCCAAACTGCAAACTTTTGCTTGAATACCGGTGTAAAAGAGTAGGAGGTCCTCTCATATTATGGTCCTACTTTCCATTGATTTATATGGTGACCTAAATACAACTCTCCCTTATTATCGTATCCACAATCAGGACCAGTAAGGGCCTTTCAGAAAGGGGACCATAATCCCCAGGGGACCATAATTTCTTTTACACAGGTTCAGAACTCTCATTTCATGTTCCGGGTTTCGGAACAAATATTGGTACCTTACCTACTATTGGCTTTGATAATGTTAATATCTAAGTCCAGTGTTTCCACTGTAATGTTAATCTTCAAACTGCGTCAAATGTACATGTGTATTAGTCGCATAGACATAATAAATAGTGATGAAATCAAGTATTGTTTTGATTTGAGAGTATTACCTTAAGCCTTCACTGAGAGTAGGAATCAACGGTTTTCACAACCTGCACTTTTTATTTTTATCTAAAATAACTACATTTATGGTACATCTGGGTAAATAGTTGCATTTAACAGATATTTTACGAGTACAGTTGTGTGTACATCTTATACGTAGTTTCGTTTGCCATCTAGATTTACATGAAAGTGAAAATGGCTGGCAAATCCATTGATAGAGTTTTACTCCCAATTGATCAAAACAAATGTGAAACTATGTGCGAATTATGCCAAGACACTGTCATATCAACTTATCAAGTAGGTTATATTCTTTTTCGTTTCTTTTACTTTGTGGTCTGACAGGAGTTCTGAAAGTTTCAATTCCGTGACACACTACCAAAAGTCAATGGTAAATTTCATATGCGCCATTTTGTTGAATCCTTTGATTTGATTGGTTACCTTAAAAACAATATGGCAGACAAGGAAGTAAAAAAATTATATGAAATTGATTAATCTTAAAAATGTGATTTATCTGCACAGCTCCTTTAATTTAAATCGTGAATATATGAGGCAAAAGTGTAACTGCACACAATGCTTGCATATGTTGAAATGTAACTATCGCATATATTGTCTAAAATGTATTAAATTGACATCATTTACTCCCAATTTGAGTAGCAATTTTCTCAAAAACCGGAGAAAATCTACAAAACCACATTTTAGAGTGTGTTTATTCAGACAAATGTGTAAAATAAAAGTTTCATGAAGGTTAAAAACTCGAAATAAGCAGGTTAAGTATCCCTCCTCGTGACTTTTTTTGAAGAATAAACAGCCATTAAGCTGTGAAAAAATCGAAAATACTTACATCTTCAATCATATGGGTAAATATTAAGGTTCTAAATTTTTTGTCCGGCAAACTAGTAACACAACACCATGCTAGCCCAGAGACAACTGTACTATTCATTATGGTTATACCTCTCTTATTATGTTCGTAAAACATTCAAATTTTTTTTATCTCACAGAACATGGTTCGAGGGGGATAAAGGATAGTTGCCTTCTGTTCGTCCATCAGTTTGTTCTTCCATCCGTTTGTCTGTCCATCCGTTTGTCCAGGCGATAACCCAAATACTGCTATGATCACCCCAGCATATTCTTTCATGGAGCAGCGCCCACCTCAACTGAACACTGTGCCTACAATGCACCTACCTCAAAGCCACTCTCAAACTCTCTTCACACCTACTTTAGCTAAAACCATCGAAAAAGTGAAAAATGTCAGAAAAATCAAATATTTTTACATTTTCTTTTCATTCCTCTCGTGCTTTGAGTTAGAAGTTAACCAGCTTTCAAAATCTGTCACGCATATCCCCAGGTCAATGTGTTACTACAATTCAATCATTATTTATTATCGTGCCTTTCGGGTCCATATATGGCAAAGAGGGCATGCGTGTGGTTACTTGACATGGCTCGCTTTGCATAAGAAATACAAACAACTTGTTTGTTTGTAAATTAACACGAACTGTTTAAATATTTGCATCAAATGATTCATAACTAAGTTTGCACCGTTACAGATATTGCATATCAATTTCATAACAATAAATTTGTAATTCATGATTTATTTAGCTATTATCAGTGATCGATGATACAATTGATTCTCTAAATAAAATATGAACGTCAACTCTTAAATCGTTCGTAGTGGTCCAAAAGGAGTTCCAAAAATTTCAATTCCGTGAGACAAAAGTTCGATTACATACCTTCTGAACCCATTCCGCCACAGCCCTAAATAGTCTTGTTTCCATTTAAAGTCAAAACTCTGTCTTTAAATATGGCTGCCATTTTTTTTATTTTGGGAATTTTTTGTTTGTCTGTGAACAATATGCAGAATGTTTTAAAACCTCTGTTGATGGGATTCCTGTTTAAAGTTACTTTTGTAAGGAATTTATAATCGGTTATAATTTTAGAAATTAACGACATTTCAGTGAGTTCATTGCTGGAAAATGTAGACTTCGATTTTGGTAGGCAATCCTCCTTGGAGTATTGTTTTACTATTTGTCCTATCACATGCCTCATACCAATTCAATCAGAAATCAACTTCCGGGAAGGACACTTTAAAAGAAAATTTTGCTTGTTTTAGAAATAGAATTTCCTTCAATTAATTAAAGATACCGATGGTGAGATCTTTATCAAATCATTCATCCAAAGTTGATTTTGTCCATATGACTTGCACTGCATCCAAAAAACATAATTCATTTTTATATCCCGCTCTAACATTTTTTCTTTGCGTTTTTTCAATGCTTGGACAGCATTATTGGGGGTAGGTACGAAAAATTTCGAACGGAATGCGTGACATGTTCGTATTTCGCGTGAAAAGTCCGAACGAAATGCGTACATTTTTTTCCGGCGTTCGTATTTTTGCTGTGTAGACGATCTTTTTTAGAAATTTTTCTACAGAAATATTTTTGCGTGACAATTACCAGGTAAAATGCGTATTTGCGTGACATTTTCTGTCACGCAAAAATAACTGGCGTGACTTCAAATTCTTCAGCAAATGCGTGACAAATACGCAAATTGCGGGACAGTTGACAGGTCTGCATTAATGTTATTTGAAATCTTTTGATGCACACAGTTAGTGTTTTCTGCTAAAATAAGCAGAGTTTGTGTTTTATTACTTTTTTCTCTCATGATTATCTGACTTATGTACAAAATATTTTGTATTGTACATGTACGAGAGAACTGGGTTGAGATTTCCTTTAAAACAAAACCCAAGTATCTTCTCTATCTGTGAAAATTGTGACATCAGCTTATGTGTTGGTATTCAAAACTATGACGAAAATTTTTTATTAATCTGCTTATATTCCGAGTCCTACTTTCATCTGGGCACAGATTTTGCTATCACATGTTGAAATCAAATAATAGTCACTGAATGGACGTATAAAACTATAAAACAGTTTTAAAACAGAATTAATGTCTTAAAATGATGTTTGAAAACACTGACTCCAATTTGTATGATGCAATGTTGAAAGGCATGCGGTTTGTTAGTGTTTCACACTGCTGGCATAGTATTCACTTTTGTGTTTATACTCATTACCCATATGAGTGAACAGCAGGCAATTACGGGTTATTGCATTAGTAAGATCCTTGTAAAATATAATGCTTCTCAGAGCTTTACTGACTTTTCCTATTTTGTATGTACTTTCAGATGCACTCCTCTGACCTTGGAGATGTAAAGCTCTGTCTTGTCTGAGAAATGTTGGATAGGAACTACAATCTGAACTACAATCTGAATAGTCTGACTGCAGCATTTGAATCCGCACTCCACATTGTTGACTACTTCTGGTGATGTCTTTATGCGACTCATATAGCATTGTCGAGGATGGGACATGTCTCTAGGATCCTGTTCAAGTAAGTACAGTATTTCATTTCCTAATGTTCAGTATTTCTTTCAGATTTACCTTTAGCCTGGAGTTTTGAAACCCACTAGAATCTGAACCACAAACAGGAATCCAAACTGGCCTCTGGAAGACCGAGGCACCTGCTGGAAGATGAGCATCAAATGGAAGCCAAGCCAACTACAATAAAAAGGATTCTATTTGCCCAACGCACTAATTATTTTTAATCAAATATAGACGGGGCACTTTCATTCCGAATCTTATGTAATTTAATTTAATCATTTTTTGACAGAACTATTGTTTATTAAGACTTCTCAGATCAGCCTCACATACCCTGGCTCAAATGTCTCGTGCGATTGTAAACAACAAATGTAAATTGTGAAGTACAAACAACTCGGTTAAATTATCTGATAGTGGTCATACACTATCCTGTTAAATGGTTATTATGTCGTAGTAAGAAGTTCCATCAGAAATTCACCATGAGTGACATTGGCGCAAAGCGTTACCTTTTGGTATTTATTCGCCATCAGCGATGTCAATAATGATCAGCAATGTCAACATGTCATCAATAAACATTATATGATCATGCGGTACTAACTCTCCGGGGCATATCGAAACCAAAACGCCCCGCAAAACCGTTAATTTGAATTTCAAATCTACCCTGTCTTTGGAAAATCGATGATTGTGAGTCTCACCCTACACCGTTTTTCTTCAAACTTGTTCCATTCCTCTTAAATAATCTATGCTCCGGCTTTCGCCAGAAACTTACTTGACGTCCGTGCTATTTTGGGGGATTTTGTTTTATAACTTTTTTAATACTTTTTTTAAAATCAACCAAAAATTCCTTCATATAACTATAATATTGAGAGGTCGAAAAACATGTTGTATATGCTATTTTGTTCCAACAAGGTTCGGAAAGACATTTTATTTCATTCTCAAGAATTGGTAGAAAGGAGCAAAAACAATTGCACTAAAAAACAAAAACAGTTATATAAAATATTTCTAATTAATTTTCACATTTAAATGTTGTCAAATCAGTCAACATTACATAAAATAACATGTTTTTTAACAGAATGTTTTCAATGATTTTTTTAAGAGAAAACATTGTTGAATTCAGTTCTCCATATCAATGCCACTCCTTTGGCAAAAGTTCTATTTCCACCATTTTTATTTGTGTTATTTGACATCTATTGGGTAAATTACTCCACCATTTTTGTTGGCCACCTATTGAGAAAACTTAATACTTTTAGAAAACTGATGTAACTGCTATAATTTCAAGCCTAGTATTTTGGACATATTCATATTGTACTGAAGTTTAAACACGTTTCAAATCAATATGCATTAGTGTTTATAAAAATGAATCGTACTTTATTCATTTTATGGTCACCTATTTAGGACAACATGTTTATATTCCACTTATGCTCATCCATTAAGGATGACGTGTACATATTTCATTAAGGGTGACCTGTACATATTTCACTTTTGATCATCAATTAGGGAGGACATGTATATATTTTACTTAGTCCATTAAGGATGACAAATACTTAATACACGTAATGCTCATCCATGAGGGATGACAAATACTTAGTCAATTTATGCTCATCAATTAGGGATGATAAATACTTAGTCCATTTATGCACATCCATAAAGGATGACAAATACTTAGTCCATATTTATGCTCATCCATAAAGGATGACAAATACTTACGTAGTCCATTTATGCTCATCCATAAAGGGTGACAAATACTTAGTCCATTTATGCTCATCCATTAGGGATGATAAATACTTAGTCCATTTATGCACATCCATAAAGGATGACAAATACTTAGTCCATATTTATGCTCATCCATAAAGGATGACAAATACTTACTCCATTAATGCTCATCCATAAAGGATGACAAATACTTAGTCCATATTTATGCTCCTCCATAAAGGATGACAAATACTTAGTCCATTTATGCACATCCATTTTGGATGATAAATACTTAGTCCATTTATGCTCATCCATAAAGGATGACAAATACTTAGTCCATTTATGCTCATCCATAAAGGGTGACAAATACTTAGTCCATTTATGCTCACCCATTAGGGATGATAAATACTTAGTCCATTTATGCACATCCATAAAGGATGACAAATACTTAGTCCATATTTATGCTCATCCATAAAGGATGACAAATAATTAGACCATTAATGCTCATCCATAAAGGATGACAAATACTTAGTCCATTTATGCACATCCATTTGGGATGATAAATACTTAGACCATTTATGCTCATTCATAAAGGATGACAAATACTTAGTCTATTTATGCACATCCATTAGGGATGACAAATACTTAGTCCATTTATGCACATTCATTAGGGATGACAAATACTTATACCATTTATGCTCATCCATAAAGGATGACAAATACTTAGTCCATTAATGATCATCCATAAAGGATGACAAATACTTAGTCCATTTATGTTCATCCATAATGGATGACAAATACGTAGTCCATTAATGCTCATCCATAAAGGGTGACAAATACTTAGTCTATTAATGCCCATCCATAAAGGATGACAAATACTTAGTCCATTTATGTTCATCCATAGAGGATGACAAATACGTAGTCCATTAATGCTCATCCATAAAGGATGACAAATACTTACTCCATTAATGCTCATCTATAAAGGATGACAAATACTTAGTCCATATTTATGCTCCTCCATAAAGGGTGACAAATACTTAGTCCATTAATGCCCATCCATAAAGGATGACAAATACTTAGTCCATTTATGTTCATCCATAAAGGATGACAAATACATAGTCCATTAATGCTCATCCATAAAGGGTGACAAATACTTAGTCCATTTATGCTCATCCATAAAGGATGACAAATGCTTAGTCCATTTATGTTCATTCATAAAGGATGACAAATACTTAGTCGATTAATGCTCATCCATTTAGAATGTTGACTAGACATAGAGCTGTACAATTAGTGTGTTTGTAGGAAATGTATTCATTATACTATTACTATGCTTACCCAAGCTTTTAACTCCGAGTGAAAACTATTATTTGTGATGTAGTCATATGACATGTTGAATGTCAGATGTTTTTGGATGGTATCTGCTCCAATGATTTTGCATTTAATCATGAAACGCTCATCGCCAGACACCCTAAAACAAACATTATCCTCTTTGTGGAAAGAGGAAAAATGTTTCACAATATGTTGTGCCTTACATCAAAGTAAAGATACATTTCTTGGACGACTTTTTATTCATCTTAAGATTTGAGAAAAACAATTGATTCACGAAAATACAGTTGAATAACAAGCTAGAAAATATATCTACATATAACACAATGACACGCAGTTTAAATAACAGTTAACTGTTTTTTTGTTACATACCAATGTCAAAATAAGTAACATTTTCGAAGTGAAGCTTACACGCTCCCTGTACTTTAATAGATAGATAATAGATTTACTGAAATGTCTCTTGTATTGCTTTAGAGTTATGCTTCCCTGCGCCCACTATTCTCTATCTTTGCCTTTGTATTTTGCCAACAATATTCTACAAACTGCTTGATGAATCTATTTTATGTCTGGTAGATCACAAGAAATGAATGTAAAATGTATTTAACGTTCAGAAATATGGAATTAAACCCACGTCCCTCATTTGCAACTTAACTGTAGCCTGTTTCCCTTTTAAACGTGATCACGTGGTAGGGTAGTGTGAAATCATCTCTGGTTCTTGCACGTCATATTTACATACAGGTGACAGGTCATCTCAACCCAAAATCAACTCCACCTCAGTCAAACTCAACCTCAAGTCAACTTTGGTTTGAGTTTAACTGCTTCCAAGCAATCGGTTGAACCTACAAGAAGTCATTATCTCATTGCTGACTTTTTCCTATTTTGTATGTACTTCCAGGTGCCCTCCTCTTACCCTGGCCATGAAAAATTCTGTGTTGTCCGAGAAGTGTCAGAGAGGAACCACAGTCTACACCATCCGTCTACAGTGTTTGTACCCACATATCATACTGTTATAACTACCATTGGTGATGTCTTTATACGCCTAAAGTAGCATTGTCCAAGACAGGAGAGGTCTCTCGGATCATAGTCAAGTAAGTACAATATTTCATTTCCTAATCTACAGTATTGCTTTCAGATTTACCTTTAGCCTGGAGATTAGAAGCCCACTAGAATCTGAACCACAAACAGGAATCCAAACTGGCCTCTGGAAGACCGAGGCACCTGCTGGAAGATGAGCAACAAATGGAAGCCAGGCCATCAATTGGAAGTCAAGCCAAGATGGTCATCCTACAGAAAGTCAAGCTGCCCTCTGGAAGATGAGTAACCTGCTGGAAGATGGGTCACTTGCTGGAAGATTGCCACCTGCTGGAAGATAGCCACAAATAAGCATCAAGCCACAAATGGAAACCTAGACATCAATTGGAAGTCAAGCCAAGATGGTCATCCTACAGGAAGTCAAGCTGCCCTCTGGAAGATGAGTCACCTGCTGGAAGATGAGTCACCTGCTGGAAGATATCCACCTGCTGGAAGATGAGCCACAAATAAGCATCAAGCCACAAATGGAAACCTGGCCATCAATTGGAAGTCAAGCCAAGATGGTCATCCTACAGGAAGTCAGGCTGCCCTCTGGAAGATGAGTCAACTGCTGGATGATAAGCATCTAGCCACAAATGGTAACCTAGCCACCCATAGGAATCCAAGTGAAGATGACCCACAAATGGAAATCTAGCCATCAATTGGAAGGCAAGCCAAGATGGTCATCCTACAGGAAATCAGGCTGCCCTCTGGAAGATGAGTCAACTGCTGGATGATAAGCATCTAGCCACAAATGGAAACCTAGCCACCCATAGGAATCCAAGTGAAGATGACCCACAAATGGAAACCTAGCCATCAATTGGAAGGCAAGCCAAGATGGTCATCCTACAGGAAGTCAGGCTGCCCTCTGGAAGATGAGTCAACTGCTGGAAGATAAGCATCTAGCCACAAATGGAAACCTAGACACCATAGGAATCCAAGTGAAGATGACCCACAAATGGAAACCTAGCCATCAATTGGAAGTCAGGCCAAGATGGTCATCCTACAGGAAGTCAGGCTGCCCTCTGGAAGATGAGTCAACTGCTGGAAGATGAGCATCGAGCCACAAATGGAAACCTAGCCACCCATAGGAATCCAAGTGAAGATAACCCACACATGGGAAGGAAGCCAAGCCAAGATCACTGGATACACTGGAAGCTACTCCAACACGACCCTTGATGTAATAGAGTTGCAATGTTCCTGTCACCTAAGTTAAGTAATCTTGATTTTCTATGTTAGTCATTTTTTTGTTATGATAGTCATTTAAAGGGTCATCTCCAGCTAGACAATAATTTCCATCTATGGGTTGGGAGGCAGGTTCTTCTCGTTTAGTGGGGCACCTTCCATTTTGAATGAACCAGTGGATTTTGTTGGCCAGCCCATTATTCTGGAGTGGAGGAATGTGGAGTCTGCTATGAAGCTGGATGGCTGAACATGTCTTAACACGAGATCAATCGTTTGGAGGCCTTCCTTTGTTCATGTTTTATGTTGTCCCGATTGATTTCGAAGAATATCTAGGGATGGCATCGTTGAGCATGGGTCATTCTGATCCATTGCATTGAGAGCTCTGGCTTACTTGATCATACCATTTGATGTTCCTTGTGGTATCTCCACTGTGATTCTGATGATCAGTGTCTATCAATCTCTAGATGCATGGGTTTCAGGTATCAATTCCTTGTAAGTCCCAACCCAACAGTTTCCATGTTGGATTCTTATTGTTGAACTTGGTTCTTGTTTCGCCTATATTCTGATGGTTGATGAAAGCCACAGTTACTCGTTAGTAAACGTGGTCGACCTGCACCCACCAGGATGTAGGTCAATGTATTGCTGTGGTGCCGGTGTGCATTTGATAGTTCCCGAGGGGTCTCGGTGAATTCTGGTGATGGTCCACTCATTTTTGCTTTCAAGCATCAGTGTCGATTAGTTGGCTATGACGAATATAGTGTGATTCTTAAGATCTTGTGAGGACGCAGCAAGGATTCACTTGGTTACTGTACAGGAACGGCATTGGAGTTGATACATGTTACCCATGTACTCTTTAGGTAGGTAGACATTGCTCATCAGTGTTACAGTAAAGATACTATCGGGAATTGATAGTGGTCTGGTCTTGTATTTCATCTTTTTAATGTGATGTATCCTAATGATGCATGGCCAAGGATGGCATTCTTGTTATTCTTCTTAATCTCTCTGGACAGCATACTGCATGAGCGATGGAATGGTCACCCAACTTTTGATCTTTTGTTAAGGTGTGTTTGGCTTGAAAGCTTCCTAACAGGTTCTATGTTCTGAAATGAAAGAATAGTGGAATCCACCAATGGTTCATTTCAAAATGGAAGAGATGTGCGCCATATTTGGAAATATTGTCTTCATATTGTTGTTTTTTACATTCACTTTCACCTGAGAGTTAACATACTAAGTATGTTAGTCTCAGTTTTTAGGTTTCAATTTTCAATTCTTTTTTTTGGTGCGAGCTGGAAGATGGTTCTCTGTGTTGTAGCCTATTTGTAGCCAATTTTTAGTTTTCAACTATTTTTTTCTGTTGTTGAGGTCAGTGCAAATGCGACCATGATTTGGTCCAAAAAGCAATCAACTGTCTAGGTATCTATGACCTAGACACTGATTGTTCAGGTTTAAATGTTATTTTATCAAATGATAATCCCTTGCATGCTTCGGAGTTAGGGTAGTCATTTAAACCATTTTTCTCAATGTAGGTGTTTTGAAGAAGGTGAAGAAGGACAATGACTACTACTGCTCTGGACTACAACTACTACTGTTGCAAAGAAGATACTAATAAATCAATTTTCTCCTTGCACAAAACCACAATTTAGCCAGAAGAATGAACTTGGTAGCTGCCACACAATGGTTACAGTGCTGCAAGCAGTATTGTATTGACTAGTTAAAATATATTACTACCTTACTCCATCCCTCCAAATTCTTTTTTTTGGCAATTTATTTGAATTGGAATAATAAGATTAACATGCATTACAAAATTGTTTTTCTTTTTTTCAGCAAATCGGGCCTTGGTTGCTACACAGGGAACACTGTTTGCATGTGTTTGGTAATTTTTCATTCTGAGACTTTGGGAACTGAACAGGGAAAATACACTACGGGCAAATTATTGATATGACGCGCCATCCGCTAGGTGCGCTGATCACGATCGCACTGGACGAAATGTTGCATCTCCAGGTGCAGAATTATTATGTTACCGTCAATGGAGAAAGATTGGGACCTTTTATTTGGAGAACGTGCACAGTTGTACTTATCTGGCTCTAATACGTCCGCGCGTGTGTAAAAGTCGTATGTTTATAATGTACTTCCCAGTTGGCTACATTTGGTTAAGTCATTAAAACGAACGATTTGATAGTCCAAGGACGTCTATGGATAGTCATACTTTCACCCTTGGTTCATTTTTTTCATTTATAAATAAAATTAATTTAAATTCACATATTCAAATACTAGAAACTCTAAATCGCAATCGTATCGTTTTAGATTTTTAAAATAATGCTTTAGTTTTGAAATACGACTGTGTAAACACAAACGTATTAATATGATCATGAATCTGAAATCTATTTAAAAATCCATTCACATTAAGTTATTGAATTGTCCGTCTAAAGTTTACGCTATACACTGAACGGTTCAATCATCAAAAGTTTATTTCTGACTGCCAGCGCAGTTCATTCCTCGATATTTAGACATAAGAAAACATAACTTACAATCATAGTATGGATGTGAATTTAATTACTTTAATACTTACATTCATAATGATTACTGTCGTGAAATTATTTTCGGAATCCGTCCAAGAACAGTGGTGTAAAACGGCTTCTCCTGCGACCAACCTAAACATGTCCGTTTGACGCAACAATTTTGCACTCATGATGTTTTCAAGGTTATTTACAGAAAGATGACGAAAATATTTGACACCATAGCAACTTATAATTTAGATAAACATGCAGTAGAGACCCCCTAGTACCACCATTGAAAAAATCAGAAAAATCTGTAAATTTTAAGCAATTCGATTCTGCTCACCAAGAAAGCGGGTTTTACAAGAAGTATAGACCGGGAGCGCGTGAACACCTAGCGGTAGGTTTAAGAGTGAAAAGCATAAGACGAAATTGGCACGTCATATCAATAATTTGCCCGTAGTGATAGTTTAAATTCAATCAATTTGGTCTTGATCATTTGTTTGATTACTATAATGCTAGCTATAGAAGTACTAATTTGCCAATTAATTCAGCAATCATACGATTTTTATTCATAGTTTTCATTAAACTGTACTTACTCAGCAATGATTTGATTTTTTATGTCATCACCAGGAGTTGTGAAATAGTGTGATATTCACTATTTAGTGGACAAAACTACTTCATGGATGGCAGTCAGCAATTAGTGTTAAGCTACTGTTACAAATTGCTTCTTAAACAAATGGCCGGTGGTGACATTTGCATGTTAATGCATAGTCTTAAAAGCAATATTTAAATATACTCATATCTAAAAATGGTCATTCCAGAGATATGGATATATTCACCTATTCCTTTTAAGGAAAAAGTCAAATCCTCCTTGCTGACTTTTTCCTCTTTTTTCAAGTACTTTCAGGTCGTAACAATGTCTATCCTGTAAATGAAGTAACAGAGAAGATCGACAGAGAACCACAGAGAACCACAGAGATCCACAGTCTGCGGCGGCTGTTTGCAGTGTCTGTATCTACAAAGCATGTTGTTACTGGTTCAAGTGATAGCCATTTGCAACAATTTTGTGTAACAAAGTTATGGACTGCAATTACATATTGTGTGAAATTCTCAACTTGGAGAGAAGAACATTATTATCGTAGTCTTCTGTATTTGGCACTATTAATAATTCTGTTACATATAACAATGATGGTGTAACTCTCGTGACACCACTCATGACTGTTACCTAGACTGACAATGGTGAAGAAACTCTCGAAAGAACTGTGATTACAAATTATGTACAATCCTTACATTGAAGGGATCATTATCATATCCTCTGTCTGTCTGTGGCACTTGCCTCTCAATGTCTTAATGTTAATTCAAACAATGAACACATGCCTGTATGTTCTAGAATAACCTATGAACCGTATGACAAAAGGTATATGCATATTCCTTAATGAAAAACTGGTCATTATTCTTTAATGTACGTTCATTCAAATTCATGAAATAATCAAATGACTTACCAAAGCCACTTTCAAAAGCATTCATGTCTCAAAAGATGGCATAAAACATGGGTTTCTTGTAAACTTCTCAGTTCTCTGAGAAAATATTGCAAAAATTGAACCCAATTTCGAAGAGAAGTAACATTTATGTTAGTGATTGGATGAAATGTGAGTTTTTAATCTATTAAATACTGTTTAAGTAATACTTTCAATAGAGGAGTTGCTGTCTAGATAAATGAATAGTTGGTAGTAGAGGTTTTGGTCAGGTCAGATTGCTTTTTAGAATATTTATAATTTGGACACCTGACAAAAGTCCATCACATCAAAATTGTGATGTTTTAAAGAATAAATTAAGTTTTGATGTATATTGTGATTTATCGCGATCTGTATGTTTCCACGCAATCCATAGTTTTCAGCTTCCAATGACCACTTCATATGTTTGAGATCCAAAGTTGTCCTCTTCCAATTACCACTGAATATGCCTCGGATCCATAGTTGTCGGGTTCCAATGATCCCTGTTCGTGTCTATGAGATCAGTTATCAACTTTCAAGCTGATTGAATATGTCTGCGAGAATCCTGATTAGTATATTTCTCCAGGAGATCTGTATTCAGCTTCCAATAAGGGAGCCTTTGGAGAAATGAGTTGTTCCCATAATTCTCTCGTCACCTTTCCACAAAGTAAAGAAAATCGATAATTTCCGGCGCGCTGATTGGTTGTATGCCAATGAGTCAAATCAATGACGTCAATGATGGAAAGTTTTGAAGAATTAGTACAGTCAGCATAGGAATATTTTGAATTAGCTGCAATAAAAAGCATTCTATTTGCCCAACGCACTAATCATTTTTAATCAAATATGAAATATGGACAGGTCACTTTCCGAATCTTATGTAATTTAATTTAATCATTTTTTGACAGAACTATTGCTTATTAAGACTTCTCAGATCAGCCTCACATACCCGGTGTAAAAGGCAGGCCCGTAGCCAGGGGGGGGGGGTTCGCAGGGTTCGGGCGAACCCCCCGCCCCCCTGGTCAAAAATGCTTTCAAAATCATGCAGTTTTTGACCATTTTGAGCACTTCTCAAGTGATTTTAGCCTAATTTGAGCCAAAATTGTCAAATGTGAACCCCCCTGGAAATTTTTGAAAATTGAACCCCCCCCCCCCCTTGGCAAATCCTGGCTACGGGCCTGAAAGGGTAGGTGGTCCTATCAAATTTTGGTCCTACTCTCTATTGATTTATATGGTGACCTAATTACAATTATTTTCTTTATTATTTATACACAGTTGGAGCCAGTAAGGGCCAGTAATGGCCGTAAGGAAAGGGGACCATAATCCCCAGGGGACCATAATTTCTTTAACACCAGGCTCACATGTCTCGTGCGATTGTAAACAAAAAATGTTAATTGTGAAGTTACAAACAACTCGGTTAAATTATCTGATAGTGGTCATACACTATCCTGTTAAATGGTTATTATGTCGTAGTGAGAAGTTCCATCAGAAATTCACCATGAGTAACATTCACGCAAAGCGTTACCTTTTGGTATTTATTCGCCATCAGCGATGTCAATAATGATCAGCAATGTCAACATATCATCAATAAACATTATATGATCAACGCTCTTTCTCCAAAAACTTCCCAGTGATCATTATTCGAAACCGATCACACACATAACTAATTTATCCAATGACAAGTGAGGTTTCACAAGTGAAATCAGGACACCAATATCCATGTTTGTTTTCTATTAAGCGTTCTCATTCTCATTATTTTCGAGAAATCCATCATCATTTTGGTTAAGAAAAATTCTACGGTCTGCTGGATCTATTTTGACAGTTTTGCTTTAGCAAGATATTTTAACAAATTGACTTTCTACACTGAATAAAAAAATATTTCCCGGGAATATTTGGATCGGGAGATACGCAGTGGGAAATATACATTGGAATATATATATATATTTTTATCCCATAATGGGACGTATATTGGGAATATGTGAGAGAACAGGAAAATCCGCCCACGGTCAAGAAAACAAAACTGGACATGAATATTCTAAAATATTTCCATGATTGAACCATGTGAACCAGATGATCAAGATTGGTATGGGATTATCATATCCTATAGTCGGGCAGATATATTATATTTGCCTCGGGATAATCCCAATATCCTGAACCTCATATAGGATAAACTTTATACATGTCCCGCTCCTCCAAGATATCAATTCAACATCCCAATGTTTTAAAGTATAATATTTTCAAGATACAATCTGATATGACTTGCAGAAATAAATAGGAAGTAATCCTCTAGTTGATTGAAATATAGAAGTAGTGAAGTAGACGATTTTATGAATAAGAGCAAATGTTTTTAATTTGAACAGGACATTCATCAAATGACACTGAAGATTAACTTAAAATAGATCGTCTCTCTATATATTTTTATGCATGGGAGACATGTTATAATGTTGGCGAACTAATGATTATGATAATTTCACCTGTCTGTTCACATCCAGTTCCTATCATGATTGAAAACTGACCGGGGGCACAGAAATTTAATACTTAAATCGCTTAGAAGGCGTAAATAAATGTCAATTTGACGTTCAATAAAAATCCGTCAATAATTTACGGATTACTTGCACATTTGAAGAGGTAAAACTTACAGCAATCAACCGAGGATTTACATGTAAACTCAATTGCATTTGTTTTTCCCGGGAAAAAGTTTCTCTCATTGACGTCACAGATTTTTAAGCAGCTCATTATAATATTCATGAGCTGACTTTGTGGAAAGGATCGAAGTGCAAATCATGATCACGTGAACAATCGTGACCACGATCTCTCCTAGGGCCGTGCATGCGCAAAGTAAAATTTGAAATCAAAGAAATGACGTTTATTTCGGTTTAACATCAGTTAAAGAGAATTTTAAGTTTTTTTTATATTTAAAATTCTTTTTTATTTCAAATAATTTAAAAAGATTACATCAATTTAAAAATTTGTTTACATAAGTTACCTGTTGCATTACATAATAATATTTCTCTTGGAGAGCTCTATTTTAAAATTATAGTACAAGTCAATAGTATTATAAAACCCTAGAGTATGTTTATGTATACACCACTTTGCAATGAGTATAATATAATTTAACTTGTTAGTTTGAACATCATCTTTAAAAATGCCTTGTATTATTTCATCTTCTGACATGTTATACATAAAGTGTTGTTTAATAATACCCCATAAAGGTTGAATAGAAGTACATGATGCAAATCTGTGCTTCACAGTATCTAGCACATTATCAGCACATTTTGTACAATGAGGGGTTTCTTTTTTCTTCATTTTGAATAAACTATTATTTGTGACAACAATGTTATGGAGTATTTTCCACTGAAATGTAATCAACTTTGTTTCTTTTGTCAAATGATGTGCAAGTTAAATGAATTTTAAGTTAATCGATTCAAACTTGCAGAGAATAAACAAAACAGCGATCATTCCGAGAGAAATTTCAATGACAAATGCTGTTTACAGAATTGGTAATCGAACGTGCCAATACAAATCTCGCCCCCCCCCCCCCCTGCCGGGGCCATATAGATGAATGAATATGAATAAATATGTCGCCAATAATTTACTGCCATTCGGTTCTAGTGAACCATTCGCCTACACGTCATCCAATAGAGGAATTTCTAAACAGCTTTGAAATCTCGTAAATTCTCGTTTTTATGAGATTTGCACTTATTACCTCTAATGACTTTCTTTTTAATTTAAATCATTTTCCATGGCATTAAAAAAAACTTGGGACTAATCTCCATTGATGAAATGCTAAAATTCTTTAAAACCTTGGTTTATTCGTATGACTACAAACATTTTCATGTACAATACGTACATTGACAGGGTCATACAATAGTATGCCATTCGAGTTTCAGACAGATTCGACCATCGCGTTTTGATAAATCATGAAATCAAGTGACTATGCAAGTTTCTAGCCCCGGTTTCTAGCATTAAAGTCAATAGAAGTTTAGTCCAAGCAAATTAAATACAGACAAGGTTGACATCAATTATTTAAGCTTTATTCAGTTATATAGATACTATACTATTACCACCGTTTTGTGCTATCTCTATGCCAATTACTCAGATGCGAGTAGGTAGTTACCAGTTTCGCCACCAGGTGGCTGATTCGGGGGGAAATAACATGGCAGGGTATTACAAAATTCCCTTAAACTTGAATATTTATCAGTTTTAGTGGTTCACTTTTCATATTACCCTTAAGTATCTGATAGTTATACAAATTAAAATATGTCCAGTAAAAGAAAATATCTGCCCAACACAAGAAAGATTATTTCCATTTTTGTGATTTTCCAACATGGGGGCTATGGGGAATCTCCCCGAACTAGAAGCCACATTTTCAAAGAAAATTAAATTTTCAAAGTTGATAAACTCTTTTCAAAACCATATTTCTAGATGTAATTTTACATGCAGATTCCAAATATGACATCAGTTTGACTGAATATTGAATTTGTAATGACGTAAATCAAGATTATTTCTACTCGCATCTAGGATATTACATCTCAATACGAGGTCCATTGTCTTCGGTCGGTGTAGAATCGTATCCTCAAGGCCAAAAACCGGGAAGGAATATATCACCTGAACTTTATGCTAGATGTTAGACCCATAAAAATCATTGATCTGTATGACACCCGGAATATGACAATTATATGTAGGAGTTCTCTGACGCTCATATTGAGACCTTGTTCAAATTAGAGTTCTAATTGTGTCTAAATGCAATGTAAATGTCAAATA
Organism: Owenia fusiformis; assembly: GCA_903813345.2. Taxonomy (NCBI): domain Eukaryota; kingdom Metazoa; phylum Annelida; class Polychaeta; order Sabellida; family Oweniidae; genus Owenia; species Owenia fusiformis. The sequence continues at coordinate 9,659,307 of CAIIXF020000002.1, forward strand.
AGTCCCCTCTACAGCCAAAACCGAGATATATGGTACCAAGTATGATGATGATACACGTATCATTGCGAAGATTGTTCAAAGTTACGTTGATTGGCATAAATCTGATGCCAGTCACAAATTGCTCTATTATATCAAATAAAAAGTTTGATAATATTGGGAAATCTCCATCCCTTGAAACTTAAAATGTTAGCAATGTGGTATTTTCAGACGATTTGGTTATATATGATACTACCAAGAAGGGATGCAGTTAAAACTAAACACTCTTGAGTCTTTATTTCTGGAAACTTGAAATTAATATTGATAAAACAAAAATCAAAAGTATACATATTTAGCAATCGTCAGTGATTGGCGATCGAGCAAAATAAAGCCGTTACATGTTAAAGCAGCACACAGACATGAAATCGTCCTGAAATTGAAATTACATTGTATGATCAACTTATGAATCCATCGCCTTATACGGTTCGGAAATATGATGTATATCGGTTGTCCCAAAAACGAAACACTTTTTGACAAGTACTTTTGGCAACTGATGAACCAAACTCATTGAAAAGGACAGGTGGCGGCAAGCCCCTCTTTTAGCCCACCTACAGAACAAGTATATATTAACATGGAATTGAAGAGGGAAGCATGACATTTTTCTTAAAATGTTATTTCTGAGAATTTGGATATTTGACCTTGACATTAGGGTGGTTTAAACGTCAACTTTGAGAAATGGTATTTTTGTCAAAATTTAGCCATTTACTAATACAAGAATTGAAAGCAATCGGCTTAATTTTGATTGTGACTGACTCACTGAAGAAATGTGAATGAAAATAAAAATATTTTTTATAAATTCTCACGGGCAATTACACGAAAATCTTGATTTTTAAAGGGACTAAAGGATGTGTCCGGGTATATGCCCTTTTGGTCCCTCAGTCAAATGTATGTGAAATATGGTTTTTATTACTGTCCTAGTTATATTTGATAAGTATATTTACTTTTTCACGAGATTTGATGCATAATTAACCCCCTGCTGAGAGTCAGAATAGGTATCCTAACAAACAAAAAATAGTCATTATTATAGAAAAACACCAATTGCAACATGTATGACATACAAAGAAAAAATAACTTAAGACTAATGAAGAATTAAAAAGAAAATCATATTTTTGAAATACACTTAAGGATTAAAAATTTTTTCAAATTTTTGAATTTCCCGCCAGTTTAATCTGAAGGGGAAAAACAAGATGGTTGCCGTAAGAAATATCAGAAAAAGAGTTTTCCGGTTTAGGTTTTTTGACGGATTCGGACTTCATCACCAGGGTCATGTATAGAGATTATAAAAATGAAACCAAAATGTTGTGCTCGGCATGAATTTGACTGAAATATGTGTAACATCACCAAAACAATTGAAGTCTCAAAACTGGATGCTCATTAACTTTGAGTGACTATAATCCCTTGATTACCCGGATAAACACCAATTCACTTATCCAGAAATACTGTACCATTCAATGTCTACACAAAGAACGTAACCAATGTTTTGGAAGATATGTTTCAAACTTTTTGCATAAATAATTCATTTAATATTTGATATTGATTTTTTATCAATTCTGACAAAGTGATATGCACCGTTTTTGATGCCAATATTCTTCATCAATTGTGATACAAATTGATATTTTTGTAATCTCAGAAGAAGGATAAGATATTGAAGTTTAATAATTTGTGTGACTGAGTTGGTTTTTGAGACATTACAATTTTCAATATTTTCTAAGTCGATACCCAGACTCATTCCCAGACTCATCCTTTCCCGGTTTCAAAAATGAATGCTCTTGCTGCCTGAGACTCCAACAGTATCTTAAGCATTTTTCAAGAGTTTGGATGTGATTTTTATTATTTTAAATGCCCATGGGCAATTAGGATAACATGTCTGCAATTAAATGCACACAAGGGCACTTCCATGAGAATGGATGTTCTTATTTCAATTGCTTCTCGCCAATTTTCTAAACATGTTTGCCATATTCTAAATAAAGACATTTAATCTTAAAGTTATTTGCCAATTTGCAGTTCCCATATTTGAAACACAAATAATTCAAAGAAATCCTCTTTCAGTATATATCATAAAATATAAGGCAGCATCATGTATAAATAGCTTGACATTCAAAGGATTGCCTAAATAATTTCTACTTATTCCCTATTTAGAAAAACACTTAGGCCATTCAAATATTTTTTATATTAAAACCCTTGAAATAAATAAAGGTTTTGTTGTTTTTAATATAAGGCCCTTCATCAGAATGCCAACATATAATTAATTTTGAATGGCCTAATCTGTACATGCAGTTATTTAGTGCACATGTATGCCCAGGTTAGCAGCCATATTGAAAACATAAACCAGTCAGCCTTATTTTCATCACAAAAGATCAGTTTTAGTGGTGAGCCCACACTCCCACAAAAATGATATTAGCAGAGAAGCTACTTTACAGTCGCTGCATTATACAGTGCGTATCAAAAAAACGCAACAGATTGTTATCTCGGAAAAGCACAAAACCAGTGATAACAGCATTGATTTCATTCAATGCACCATAAAGCCACGTGTCTCCTCTTTACAATGATATATCATTCATTGATATTTTGGTCATGGTTGGGCGAGTAATCATTCCATTTGCCAGAATTAGCTTGGGACCAAGTTATAAACATCGCAAAAGTAAGTGTACGGAGCCCGATGCAATATTGGAAGAAAACATAAAATCAATGCTGACTGCATCCTTTTCATTCAATGTACCAAAAAGCCAAATTACTCCTCTTTGCAATGGAATATCATTCATTCACAGGGAGTCATGGCTGGCCGAATAATAATCAATTTTGCAAAGTGGGGCAAAATTCAGCTCAGACTCAAGATTCAAACATTGCAAAAGCCAGTACAAGGGGCATAGGGGCTATTGGAAGAAAGTGTGACAGGTGTGACATAGACAGTGAAGTGTTCATACTCATACTCTTGCAAGAATACATCCTATACCCCTCCAAATTGCCACCACATCCTTGTACATAAAGATACGCTCATCTATCCACGTCATGCATGGTTCAGCCCTGAGTCATCTGTGGGTTAAAGCAGAGAAAATCAGCCCATGGGCAATTCTTTCTCGAGGTTGTGCAATATCTGGTGAAGGAATTGTGAGCACAGATGCTCCTGAGATAGCTCCAAAAGAAAAAGTCACAACAATTCAAGTCAAGGGAACTTTCATTGGCACTTGGCAATATCTAAAACTTGATGCAGAGCCGATTTTGACCCACTGTGCAAATGGAAGGATTTCACACCCAACCATCACCACATGTGAATGAATGACATATCATTGCAAAGAGGAAAGACGTGGCTTTATGGTACATTGAATGAAACTGATGTAGTCATCACTAGTTTTGTGATTTTACGAGATAACTACTTGTTGCGTTTTTTATCGCACCCTAAGGTGCAATTTTGTAATCAGTTTGCCGGACGGGCAGGCGGGCGGGCGTCCCGAATAATCTTGTCTACAGGTTTCCAGTCAAACCGTTCGAGGGATTCTTTTGAAATTCTCAGGGATGTTTCTACCTATGAAAGTTTAGAACTGATTAGTTTTTCGGCATTCTGGGTAAGTGTTTAGTGGCCATTTTGGATTTTCCGTCTTAAAATCTTGTCTGTCAAGGCTTGTCTACAGGTTTCCAGCCAAACCGTTTGAGGGATTCTTTTGAAATTCTCAGGGATGTTTCTACCTATGAAAGTTTAGAACTGATTAGTTTTTCGGCATTCTGGGTAAATGTTAAGGCGGCAATTTTGGATTTTCCGTCCTAAAATCTTGTCTGTCAAGGCTTGTCTACAGGTTTCCAGCCAAACCATTTGAGGGATTCATTTGAAATTCTCAGGGATGTTTCTACCTATGAAAGTTTAGAACTGATTAGTTTTCGGCATTCTGGGTAAATGTTAAGGCGGCCATTTTGGATTTTCCGTCCTAAAATCTTGTCTGTCAAGGCTTGTCTACAGGTTTACAGCCAAACCGTTTGAGGGATTCATTTGAAATTCTCAGGGATGTTTCTATCTATAAAAGTTTAGAACTGATTAATTTTCGGCATTCTGGGTAAATGTTAAGGCGGCCATTTTGGATTTTCCGTCCTAAAATCTAATTGTCTTTCAAGGCTTGTCTACAGGTTTCCAGCAAAACCGTTTGAAGGATTCATTTGAAATTCTCAGGGTTGTTTCTACCTATGGAAGTTTAGAACTGATTAGTTTTCGGCATTCTTGGTAAATGTTAAGGCGGCCATTTTGGATTTTCCGTCCTAAAATCTTGTCTGTCAAGGCTTGTCTACAGGTTTCCAGCCAAATCGTTTGAGGGATTCATTTGAAATTCTCAGGAATGTTTCTACCTATAAAAGTTTAGAAGTGATCAGTTTTTCGGCATTCTTGGTAAATGTTAAGGCGGCCATTTTGGATTTTTCGTCCTAATATCTTGTCTGTGAAGGCTTGAACTAAACGGTTAATCTTTCCAATTTTCACATATTTTGTAATACGTCAGTATATCTTTTACCGGGATTTTTTTCAGGAAAATCTGAATTGTAGAAAAAAAGCTGATACACTGTGAAGTAATATCGTCAACCCAGTTGTCCGAAACCCAGTTGTCCGAGGGGATCTTATCTAAAAATACAATTTCTTAAAACGAATCTTGTCGCAACCTCTGGGAATCACGACAACATAACATTGGAATCACGTTGACATCATTGCAAAATTAGGCTAAATATGCTGTCAAGACGTTATTTGTTAAATGTTTAGCCTACGAAAGTTCATGGGTAACTTGAGAACTACAAAATACAATCAAATACTTTTCGAACGTACAACAGCAATATTTCTCACCTAACGTACAAGTTCATAGTTTTAGGAACGTATTTTAAACGCATGATAGCCAAATATATCAAGATTATACTATATCTTCCTTAATGTAGTTATCTAGTGTTCACAAAGTTTTGAAACATATTTTATCTAGATCCATCAGAAATTAACTTATCCCATAAATTACTTTATTGGTTCTAGTATCTTGCATGACTCGTTCATAAGAATTCTTTAATTCTACCTCCCCAATACGTGCGAAGATGACATGTACTGGTAAACTGTCAAAATATTGTATTGTAATATATTTGATATTAATATTCTAAAGCTTTGATAAAACATATTAGTATTTATTGAATTTCTATGGGTACCATAAGGTACAGTTGCTGAAAGTTTCTAAGGTGTCTGGTCAAAATATCGATGTCCGTCAACTCCCCCCCCCCCTCCCCCTTGAAACGAAACCAAAAATGTTGAAAATTGAAATTCCCGGGAAAACCATAATCGATGTCCGTCACCTAATGAAATCAGGTTTTGACCCCCTCCCCCTGTATCCAATTGAATGAAGTTTGGCATTCATTTCGAGGACTTTTCAATTTAAAGAAAACAAATTGACGGGAGATGGATTAAAATTGCTTTAAACAACGTATTTAAGTATGGTAATAGGCCTATGTGATTATTGTCGTTCAGTGCTTATTGTTTAAGTAATCAAAAATATGACAGTTGACACCATTTAATTGTTGAATTATACACTTCTGACAATAAATAAATGAGTGGTAGTCGATTTTCTATCACTATTTTTAAACCATGGTGGTTTAAAAGCGTGGTTGTGTAAAAAACCAACCACCGGCCAAGCATTGACCTCTCCCACCTCATAGGAGAGTAACTGGTCGGTGGTCGGCGGTTTGTCTTTTTCGTCATCCCGTGACTGACATTTCGTCCATACTGCAGGTAAAGTGAAAAAATGATGAAATTATATTTTTACCAAAATCTTTTTAGTATACTCCCTCGATTTTTTTCTTTATCTAGCAATATCTAAACCAATGCTATTGGCCATGTCGACGCGGAAAATCATTAGCAAAAGTGAAGACACCATTGTTCAATACTTACTTCTATGTGAAAAACAAAATGATGCTTTGAATAATGGCACATACCAGTACTTTAGGTCAACACGTGTGACTGTATCTAAAGATGAATTGAATGGTAGTTCTTTGGGAAAAGTGAAAAAGTAATTATGTACCTAAGGACAAGAAGTTACAAAAAATAAGTTGCTTTTTGTTTTTTGTATTACGTATTTCTCGTGCAAAAGTAAAATATGAAACAATATACCTGTTTAACACAAACCTTACAAAATCAAAATACCATTTGTATCATACAGCGATTATGTGTTATTGCGAACAATATGAAGCTGGGTAAAACACATCGACGAGGAAATTGTCCCTCTGGCTCGAGCTCATTAAAACATGCTCTGGTTTAACATGTTTGTTACAAAATAAAGATACTAAATAATTACATTTTATTATCAGATGAAGTTTCCCTCCCAGGAGCGGATCTGGGAACCAACAAGGGGGGGGGGGGGGCAAATTTCAAGTCTGAGAAAAAAACTTCCGGCCCCTCCCCCCAGATCCGCCAGTGAGAGGTCTAATAGATTGCATTCTAAATCATGTTCTCTCTATAAATCAGTGCATGATACAGCAATAACAATAAAGAGGAGGGGTGTGCACGTTTCTATTTTCGTTCATTTTATATCGTAATGAACAAAATCAGCAGTATTGAGAAATTTGAAGTTTACAAAATTGCGTTCTTCAGGATAATATGACTTATGGGGATAAATGATCTGATTTTGAATCCGAACTTAACGTTTTTTATAACAAAATATATCATATCGTTTATAGTAGTCTATTACATAACTCAGCAGTGGGTCAGTCATACGAGCCAGTCATATACACACCGGAATAGCCTGACTCGCTTCAACTGTTTAATCACTTGGTCCTCATTTTATGGGATTTTATCGTCGCTAATTCAGTGCATGCATCAAGCTCTTGTGATAATGTATCATATGAAATCCCATTTTCGATCAAATTGGGTCGTGAATCGCATCAATATATGCGACAATAGCATATGGTAATTACAGTGTCCGTTATCCCGTATCTCATTTTGATCGGTTAAATTAAAGACTTTATTTCGATGGAAGAACATTATTAACTGTACAATGAGTATTAAGACACTTGATTGTTTTTCCAAAGGAATTTAGTCTAGGTGCTCTTTTAAACATACAGTTCATTAAAATCTACTTGAAGCGACGGTTATGTCCGCCATTTGTGACAACGGTATCTGACTTTACCGTTGTCAGGTTATTCCGGGGTGAGTATTGTAAGGTTAATCCACTTGGCTCCTATTAAAGGCGTAGACACATTTGCCCCGATTTTCGGTACGACACCCGACCGATGGCGTCTGTTACAAATTCTTACAACTTCCAATAACTTAACAAATACTGTTTAGACTGACTTCAATTTTTTTC